>JAAONU010000009.1:5992262-6412434 GCA_012932295.1 Cyclina sinensis | reverse complement strand
CGTGAGATTTGTGGGAATCGCACAAGTCTCCAGCCCTTGCCATTTTAGGATTTTGTTTCTACAGATGTCACTAAATATCTATATCATATTCCCCTCCCTTTCCAGAATAAAAGAAAGGTTGAAAAGTTCGTTATGTTTATGATAGTTGCCTTACTCTATTCATTTTTCAAACATTTCAGTAAAATCCCCGACCAAACAGTATCAACTATGAAGTGGATTGGATTGTGTGCATTTGTTGTGCTTGCCAGTTGGTTCTGCCACGTCGAACCTCAGCATGGTAAGTCAGGAGTTATGATGAAACTGCTAGTCATTTTGACTGAAATTATGAAATGATAGGTTTTCCAATAAATCATATAGTACATATAATAAAAAAAAAACTATTACCATTTCCATAACAGTATTTACTCTTGGATTGCTAATCAAAGTTGAAAGAAAACTTGACGAAATCCAAACATTTTCATACTTCGACTAGGCATATTTGAATGTTGCTCTAACTCGACGTTCATTTTTCTGAACATAAAGAATGTTTGAAGTATTTTCAGTGTATTTAGTTGATCAACAACGCAAAAGAAATTCTTATGAACGCAAGCTATGTAGAGTGATGGTGACTCGTTTATTTTATTTCTTTATATACTTTTTATACCTGGAAAATATATTGCAATACATTGATACTTGTTTTCAAGAATTTTTTATTTTCTACATTTAATAATGTATTCAACGTCGTAAAATAAGTTTGTTTAAACAATATTTTTTTAATAGTATACAAAGGCAGATGTGGTGCTAAATGGTATTATCTGGGTTCCGAGATGTGTTGCGATGGTGCAATAAACAGGAAAGCCTATAACAACAAATGCTGTGGAAAAAGAGTGTACAATGACAACAAATATTTCTGTTGCAATGGCAAGCAACATTTAAAAGAAACCGGAGAAACGTACCTTTGCTGTAATAGCGCAGTTTACCATGGCGAAATTTACCAGATAAAGCAATGAAGGAACAACATTATTGCTTGCAATTGCTTTTGATAACACTTTGACGTCAAAATCGATGTTTGGTTGTTTAACAAGCATTGTATATGCATAGTTAAAACTTTAATTATTATTCGTTCATAATAATGTAACTTTTCCCCCGACTCTTACATTTACTATACAAAGTGATTGATATTTCTTTAAAATTAATTTTATCTTGTCTATTTGCATTTATTTGTTTTGTCTCTTTTATCATACATGAATTTAAACTGCATATAACAGAATCAAGTGTCTTGTTTTAATTAGATATATATTACACTTTTTCGTAATCTCCCTTTATATTGTTAAGATATTTACAACCACAGACGAATTTCATGTAGCCTGTTATTGACGAAATAAAATAAAGACAGGGATGAAATAAAGGACAAAAGATCTACAAACGAGGATATAGATAAAAAAAAGTCACAATAATAACATACAAGAGCAAAAGGATGAATATAAGAACAAAAAATTTAGAACCAATTAATAAAAAAAGGTTAATAATCAAGACAAGGAGTTGAAAAACTTACTGGCAAATGGATAAATACAAGGACGTACATCAAGACAAAAGCTTTGAACATGTAGAAGGACACGCACACAAAAAAGTTACAAAATATTCTTCAATTATCAACTTTAGTCACTGGAACTTAACAGTATGCACCGTGCTTTTGTTATGTTTTCTTCATTGCAACCTTGATCACCTATAAAACCCTATTTATCATGAAATTTGATAGTCAATTGAAATTTAAAGAAATTATGATTCTGAAACTTCATCTAATGTATCAAGCTCAAACGGGTGTTAGTACCATTAAATACAAGTCCCTATAACAAACTTAACCTTAACCTTGTACTTTGTACTTTTTCACTGAAAAAGAAAATGACCGATGAGATTGCATCTGTAATAGAACAAGCGCTACATTTGAATGAACGCAATGACCCCTCCCCCCCCCGAGGGTGACCTCTTCGTGGGTCTTGCGGGTAGATCTTATCAAGGTGCATGCACCTGTGAAGTTTGGAGGCTGCAAATGGAAGGACTTCCGTTTTATGGTCAAGGTTAAAGTTTGGTGACAAACAAACACACAAACAAACAGACATATACACCAAAACAATATGCTCCCTCCCGGGACATAAAAATTTACGAACAGTACAGAGATAGCTCAATTTAATATTTTAACAGTATTTTTCGCCATCAAGTCGCATTAGGAAGTGCAAGTTTTGTAGCCCGTGAGGCGATATCGGATTTGTTATAGAAATAAGCTATTTACGAAGTAGCTAAGTTCACATTGTAAATAGGGATTGCCATTTAATATACCAATTCATTCCAGAATCTTTGAATCAGTTTCAATTTACTTTAAGTAATAAACATATTGGTAAGTTGGGAATTGGTATATATTTTTCTTAATTTTTGCGCACCGACACTGATATATACATACAGCAAACAGAATCTTATCGCACATAAGGCGGTGTCCCAACAATAAACACATCAGTGGTTGTGTCCAAAGCAGAGTTAGGTTTGTTTTCATTTTTTTATCAAAACATTTTATGTCCTAGCCGAAGCATGGTGTCCGTGTCGGCTTCTCTTGAAATCGAAAGTAACCCGTTTTCTTCAAAGATTGGGTTGGCATGATCAAAAGTGAATTACAGTGATGACACTAAACATTTGTTTGTTCCTTAGATAACATTATTCTACAACCGCTAAAACTGATGTGGCTATGTGTTAAAAAAGCACGATTCAAATGTGAAGGCTTACCTCTTCTCGGTGCCGATATCATGTGACTTAGATGGATACGTGTGAGTCTGAAATTTGTAAACAAAACGTCGATTGAGGAGTTCATAACAGCAGTGAAACAAAACAAAATACATATAAATGAAATACAACATATATCCCGGAATTTCAATCCGCCTGTCTTTCTGTAGGTTAAATAATTTCGTTCTATATTTTCACTGCTATATACGGCGTCTATCGCAAATATGTATTTGACTACATAAAGGTAAAACAAGTAAGTCAGTTCATAAATTTATTTGCATAAACGTTACGTGTTCATTACCCTTACACATTTTTAATAACGACAACTATGGCATATGAAAAAACTTTGAAATTCCGCATACACATATAAAGTATGAGTACTGAAATACATAATTTATTATTCACAGTATTACAGACGACTATGATTAGCCAACCCGTTTGGACAATATTCTATCTAGTTTTAAAGGGGCTGTGCTCCAGATGACAAAAAAAGAAAGTTTTCTTGTATTATAAATTTCTTGTAATATTTATGACTAATGCTTAAAAAAAACTTACTGACAAAAAAAAGTTATATAATTACATTATAAATTGATTTTTTCCCCTTTCAAAGTGCTATACCGTAACGCGACGGTATAACTATATCGTATAAGATTTAAAGTAAATATCTGTAATATCGCATACGGCGATGGTGGTGACAGTAAAAGCGTTGGAAAAAAATTTGTTAACATGAGGGTCCAGAGTTCAAATCAGGCTGGAGCGAAAATATTTTTTTTATTCTATTTTGACTTTTATAATCAGTTTTGAAGTAAAATATTCACGGCATCTAAATATATAATTTATCCAAAAAAAATTTTATGTCAAATCTGGAGTACAGCCTCTTTAAAAACTTCTCTATTATGTAAACTCATGTTTCAACCTTTCTTACATTGAACAGCATGTGGTTCTAAAGATAAACCTGAGAGGTTTTAAGTCCTGTTCATATTGCTGGTATCGACATACCTGGGATCCTTCTCATTGTTGTCATTATGATAGCTGTGTATAAATGCTGTTAGTGGCAAACAATAAACAAAGGTAAATATTAAGTATAAATCATTTTAAAACTGATATTCACAGTGACAATAAGTAAAGTGTTATCAAGTTAATGTAATGAGAATAAAAATTAATATTATGCAAACTTCATGAATAGGTTCAGTGAAAAGCTTAGCTGTGCATATCATCTGCACTTCCCAGTTTATTGATTTTCAGCTTAGCTATAACCCTTGATGCTTTCAAATATGTATTTCTCCTATATCCTCGGTGGATTTCGGCCAAACTGAACATAAGTGATTAGTTGCAAGCCTAGTTGCATGTCTGCATTTCAGTTTATTGATTTTCAGCAGAGTTAGTGCCCTTTATGCATTTGATTTCCATACCTGTGCTTTTTCTTTTAAGCTCTCGGACATATTTCAGCAAAATGTCAGTGGCAATCTTAGATGTGCAAATCTTCGACATTTTGTGGTACATCGTTTTTTCAGCAGAGGTATTGTCCTTTGGTCGTTTATCTTTTTTATTTTGCCATACCATTCGAACTTCATAGAAATGATCAGTGCCAAGTCTTGTCATGCTCCTCTGAGTTGTTGCCCTTTTTGCTTTCAATTAGTCAATGTCAACGCTATTTCTAATATACCACAGCCAAACTTCACAGAAATCATAAGCCCAGCCTTGTTTTGTATATCATCTAAATTAACGGTGGAATTGAGTTATAGAAGAAATATTTTTTTCTCTTAAAAAACATAAGTACTTCTTTGTTTATTATTCATTATCAAATCATGTGCAATATTAAATTCAGTTAAAGTGAGATTTTCTGTTTTATTTCAGGACCATCCAAGCTCCTGAAGAATTTACAGTGATAAGAGACCAGAGAAAATGTTGTTTTTTTTGTTGTTGTTCAGGATTTATTTAACAAAGAGACATTTTAGACAGCCAGTGGAAGCTAAAAGCAGAAAAGAAGCTCTTCTTTTAATAGAAAAATGAGGATGTGAATATCATGTTTCCACAAGACGAGCACAAATTCGCATTTTTCTGTTTTGTTTTGAGTATGTTTATTCTAAAAAGATGACTCTTGTCCGAACCATCTATCAAAGTTCCTTACCTGTCAAAACTTAATTAATGGACTGGTCTTATGAAGGAAGATTGCATTACACAAGAACTATAACTCTCCATTGATTATTTCTTATTTTTAGTCTTTGTGTATTTTTATTTCAAAATTATGTCAAGACATTTTTTCCAGGACCTATTCAAGTATAATAGTTGATAAAAATTGAACTCATCCTGAAATCTATCCATAAATAAAGTTACAAACATTTTCATGTCTGGATGAACTCCATAATGGAAGAGTCCAATGTGTATCACATTTTATTCTAAGAATGAATTAAGTACTGTGTATTTCAAGAGTTACGTTTGAATCATATATGCGTCACCTGTAGAGCATAAATCAGTTTTGTAAATAAATGCAAACGAAACGTTCTTCATTATTCAGAGCATGCTTTACAGCCATTAAAATAGACTGTAGCAGAGCCAATGAAAGCTTCTTACAATGAACTCACTCATAGAATACAGTTGTTAAAGAATTGTGACAAAAAGAAACCAAAATTGCTCCACCACTATGAACATGTCTAAATTGTATCAAAAACGTTGTCAGTTAAATAGTTATGTTGAATTTGATTGTTGTAATATATTTGTAATATATTTTGTATGAAATACATTTAAGTGCAGACTTATATATTTTATCAACAACTTGTTGAAGTTTGTTTCTATCAAAAGGAGTGAATAATTTATTCTATTAGAGCTGTTTTCTAAACAGATATACCGTGTATAAAATGAACAAAGAAGTCTAAAGATAGTGAGTTTTTTTCATACCCCCGAAGGAGGGAATATAGTTTTTGAACTATCAGTCCGTCCGTATTCCGTTCGAGAATTTTAGCATTGCCTATACATTCCTTATGAGTAAATAGAATTACTTCATATCTAAACACAACATCTCTTTGGGCAAGACCTTCCCACTGATTATATCTGTATGACTATTACGTCTGACTGACCTTGACCTGAAAGGTCAAATTGTCAAAAAACTGTAACATTGCACATGAATTCTCTATAAGTAAATGTTTATTTTTTCATACTTGAACACATCATTTCTTTAGACAAGACATTCCCACTGACATATATTTTAATGACCTTGACCCCTGCATTACCCTGACCTTAAAGATTTAATAGTCAGAAATGCCTTGCATTTCCCATAACTTCCTGTTTAGTAAACGGATTTTTTCTTCATAGTTAAACACCCTTTTAGACAAGACCTCCCCACTGACATATATTTCAATGACCTTGACCCCTAAGTGATCTTGATCTTATAGTTTCAATTGTCAGAAATCCCAAATATTTTCCATTACTTCCTTATTAGTGAATAGATTTTCTTCATACTTCAACACAAATCCTCTTTGAACAAGATCTTCCCACTGACATTTACTTCAATGACCTTGACCCCGGAATGATCTTGAACTTAAAGGTTAAATAGACAGACAGCCCTTACATTTCTCATTACTTACTTATTAGTAAATGAATTCATATCATATTGGACACAAAACCCCTTTGGACAAGGACCTTCCCACTGATTATTCTTGTATGACCTTGACCCCCAAAAGACTTTTACCTCGAAGGTCAAGTTGCCAAAATACCTCATACTGGCCATAACTTCCTTATATCTAAAAATATTTAATTCATGTTTGCACACACAAAAAAGCTTTTCGAGAAATATTTCAAATGCATATACCTTGACCACTATTTGACCTTGATCTTGAGGTCAAATCGTCACTAAAACAACTTTTGTAGGATCTACAATTTGCCTTCATTTGGTCACTGTATTGTTTTACCTTGACCCCTGAATGACTTTGACTTTGAGATTTATTTGTCAAAAAAAAATCTTTTGAAGGATCTACAATTGATCTTCATCTGGTCTCCAATCTTTTTACTTTGACCCCTAAATGATACTGACCTTGAAATTGTCAAGAAGTCAATCTTTTTTAAGGATCTTCAATTTACATTCAGCTGGGTTTCAGGTCAAAGGTCAAAGCACCATTTCGGGGACATTGTCATCTTTAGTGACAGTTCTTGGGTATCAGTAACTTCAGTTGTTAATTTCTTTACTACTGCATTGTTACCTCCCATATTATACCAAATTGCTTAGAACAGCATATGCATAAAATGATTAAAGTTAATCTGAGGCCCCCAAATTTATATTCAAGTTTACTTGATATTCCCTGATCATGAAGCTGCTGAGGAAGATAAGTACAATGTTGATAATTACACTGTTTTATTTTTTTATTTTTTGTTTTATTATTATTATATTTTTTATTTTGTCAGCACTCCTGTTTTTCTCATTTTGTAAAGCATAGTAGTGTAAAACTGGGGGGGAGAAATCACCACTTTTATGGTGATTTGCTCCTTCGGTTACTGCGCATGCTCAAAAGGGGAGATTAACCTGGCAAGATGTCTGTCATGACTGCCAGGAGTAATCTTAACTCTGCTAGCGCCTGCATTTCTTGGAAGTCTGCGAGGCTCCCTGAAAGTGCCGCAGACTTCTATAAATAATTTTCTTGTATAGTCAACAAAGTTTGTTATTAATAATTATTTCTTTTCATGTGAAACAAAACATCTAGTTACATCGATATGATAATAATTAAAAAAAAAAAACATTTCATTTTCCAGAGAGTACTGAATGCTATGTACATATATCTAATTTACACTACATTTTGACTGAATGGTCATATCAAAATGAGCATGTACTTATAGTTTCTAGATTTCGAACTTTGTTAAGTAAACAATGGGAAGGTCGCTTAAAAGAATCACAAAAACCAGACACAAGAACAGAAAGGGTCATTAACCACCAATATGGAGGCAGGATAGCATGTTACCACCTGCAAAACTTTGGTACCTTTTAACATTTATCTGTAACTTGCTAATTAATTTTCGGTTATTATTTCCCAGCTTGTAAGATAATTAACGTTCGAATAAAAGTTGTTGTTAGAATGAATCATAGAACATTGCCAAGTCTTTTTTTTTAAATAAAATTTAGCTAAGTATTTCTTTTCTCATACTGAGTCTCAACCTGAAAACTTATCTTGATATGTTACTTAATTATCCTAGTAGTATAATACAGCCTAGTACTTAACAAGCTCTTGTCTAAATGCATTATGTTGATAGTATACATACACATAATTTACTTACACTGATTAATTACACTAATCGACGTAAAGTAATCAAGTTTAAACTAACATTGCAGTGCTTCACAATATACACGTTTGTCTTTAGTCTCTACCAAATAGGAAACGTCTATTGCGCTGTAAAGTTATAGAGTGATTCAAAAACGTAAATTATATAAACCATTTAAGGTTTATTCAAGTTTACATTTTAACTAATCTATATGTAGTTTGCACTAAGCATTTACAATATACGCAGAAGCAAAGTGACACAAAGGAACCCGAAATTGCATTAGTGTTTTAGAAATTTGATAGGATTAGAAGCAATTGTCATAATGACAGTGTGCAACTACACCCGGATATCAATTTCCATTAATCCAAAGCCACTTCCGTTTTAAAATTTGTTGACAAAGGATATCATTGTGCACATCGAAGTCTCCACATTTGTACAATTAAAATATAAATTGCACATTAGAATGCAAAGCCAGTGAAATATTAGTATTTACATTTAATTATTTTGTTATTATTTTTGTCGTTACATTTTTGATGGTCGTTTTACCTGAAATCGCATTTTGCGCATTTATAAAACAGATTTCTTCGAAACTGTTTTGCACGTGAAATGTTGCAATATTCAATGATTTCACTATTGTTTATTGTTTCAGCTGAATTGTAAAGTAAGATTTATTTGTATTTTGCATTTTTCATTAGCGTTTATCATTTCTATTCAATATTGTCAATTTGTGTTGTAAATAATATATTCGCATTAGCATTGAAAGGCAACGATGCTTTGAGGATTTTAGAAGTTAATATTTCATCATCGAGAAATTAAAATGTTTGTTAATCTAAGTTATCAAAGGAACTCTTACATTCAAACAGTTCTGCTTCTTGCTATTATTTGCAGACGTTTCACCTTTCCAACTAAGAACAATATCCTCAGGGTCGTGAGCAGTGGAAACAACTGTACAGTGAACTTGAACAAGGGGTGTTTCTTGCAACAGAGCTGAAGATCTGATTTTCAATTCATTGTTGTTAATACCATATTAGACGACCAAATCCTTTTCCATGACGTCGATCATATTACTATCAAAAAGTTGAAAACTTTTAATCTCAACTGGTAACTGTTACAGTCAAGTTGAAATGTGAAGGGGTAGAGCGCCTAGTTAAATGTTCAAATCCTGTTATTCGGATTTGACTGTGACCGACTCCCTTTTGCCCTGGTACTTGTTTATATACAAGTTAGCATCTACAAAACAGTTTTTTTTTAAACACTTGTTCTTCAATCTATTATGTCATTCAGAGTCTGCAGAGTAGGACAGGTTTACTTGGAAGACTGTTACTTGTGTTCTGGGCAGACTTATTAGACTTTCGATAAATGTTTATTTGACTAAAAATGATTACTCATGTTCTAATCTTAAACCTTTGACAATCTATCAGCGAGAAGTAAGGTTGAGAACATGTTCACGACTTCAACAACTACAGCACAAAAACGGACTGTTTCTGGCTTGAGTGAACAGGATCGTTTACTTTTAGTAACCTTAAACCTCATAACCTGCTTGAGTTAAAGAGAGAGGCTGTTGACTGTGCAATTTCTTTCAAAGTAACGACATGAAAGAAAACAGAATTGTGACAAGAAAATCTTTAATTTTCCCTCCGAAAGGATCAATACAATGAATAAATTCAATTTCACTTATTTTCTTCAAAACCGTATATACTTTCCTCCCTGCTGACTGCTGACGACAATTGTCAAAAAAAATCATAATTATGTAAATCAAAAAGTAAATTTCCGCTCGTAGTTCATTTATTTACACCGTACCTTTCTCGTTTCCACTTCCATAATAGCCGTTGTTAACTGCAGTATTAATTAAACATATATCAATATGAATCTCTTTTCTACAGTATTCCGCTTGCTAAATTATTTATATTTGAGTTTTGATTTCAATGACGCTTAACAGTGCAAGTCTTTTAAATATTTATGATCATTTTGTTCTACCTGTTGCCAGATATTTGAACAAAAGAATTGTTTATGCATAGAACATCATTGCAGTAATCCCACACATAATATTCAATGCTATCATCTTTCATCTTCAACAAATCTTAAGTAAATTCATGGACTATCCTTTTCAGCTCACCTGAGGCAATAACCCTTGGAAATTACGAAGTAAATGTACTTCAGCTCACCTGAGGCAATAACCCTTGGAAATTACGAAGTAAATGTAATTTTCTAGAATAAGTACATACAAAGCTAATGTTTTATTTGCATTTGACTATAGATTCAAAATGAATGCGAAATTATCCTTATATATGCTGTATTTAGGAAATCCTAAAATGTCTTGAAATAATTATTTTCCTAATTTGTTGTGAACCGATTCTAGTTTATTCTGACGATCTACTGGTTTGTGCTGTGCCGTTTTCAATCGTTCGATTCTAGTTATAATTTATAAAGTGTATTTTTGTATCCATAACGAACTATTGTATCTACATAACAAATTTAATTGTGTGTTGAATATAACTTCAAGTGCGCATGACTTAGTATTCCTTAAACAAACTTAAACTTACACAGCACAAAGTAGCATATTGACAGCACAAAATGCTTCATTTACATAACAAATTGGATTTTGCACCAAATATAGCGAAAAAAATCCCATGAACTGGTATACCAGTAGATTGACGAAAGAAATTTTTGAAGCTGTTGTTTATACGAAACAAAATGAATTTTGCATCGAATATAATTTAATGTCACGTAAAACTCACATGAGGAACAATTACTAAGACAGAAAAAAATTGAAAATGGCACAAAATAAACAGATAAATATACAGCACAATCTAGTAGATTGACATAACAAACTATTGTTTTGTAACAGCATAACAAAAATGTAGATAGTCATTCTAAAAAAACCTTTTATATATTTTTGTATATGTTTTTCTATTCTGAATTTCAATTAAAAATGTGACAATTTTTATACATTTGGGGATATCATGTTCGTAAAATGTTGTACATATTATTACAATGTTTACCTGTTTTACTTAATATGGGCTTTAAATACAAAGGTATAACAGGACATAAAATGTCATAATCTAGAGCATTTTCACTCATTTCTATATTAATAAATAGTTTCTTAAAGCATCTGAGTTCCTACAAATCTGAAAAAGCTTATTTTTAATTCTTATTGTAACTCCAGTTCTTCCCTGTCATTAAAAACGCCATTTTTAATGGCAATACCTTTTATAGATCTTGTTATCTTGTAAAAAAAATCTTAAAATACTGATTTTTAATTCATTTTTATCAAATGGTTATCAAATGTGGCAAATCTAAAAAGAATGTATACAGTCAGAATCAGAATTAGTATGCAACACATCCCTCCAGAAGTACTTTTTAACTGCTTTTGTAAAATTTCAAGGTAATTTTTACGAAAAGGAAACACTTTTTTTAAATTTAAAATTGTACTGTTATCTGCAATAACTAATCTTCGTAACTATGTAAGCTTCAAACTTTTCATAAAGAAACAAAATCAGCCACTCTTATGCTCCGGACAATCCACTTGAGCGGGATCATGTTTGTATGGTGGATGTTCTTACAGTACAAAACTGAAAAGGTTGATATCAGTCATCGTACATTTCTGATATGGCATGTGAAAAAATGAAAACAAAAATGTGAAAATACCTCGCGTCATTGACACGGATTCAGGACGCCATTTCTTTCTTTTTAGCTCACCTGAGTACAACGCATGCTTCTAGATGCCTGATTGTTGGCAACTTTCAAGGTCTTCTACCATACGGTGGAGTTTGAGGAAATTAAGTCAATGTCACTAAGGCTAAAAAAAGATTTTTCTACTTTTTGTAATAGAGTCTTTATTTATTGACTGATATTTGAAATATTTGGTATATAGACAGCTTTAATAAACCTCCTCCTTTAAATTGGGGTAAAGGTCACCGAGGATAAAAATGGATTTATCAACTTTACCTCATAGAGCCTTCATTTACAGACCAATATCTTTGATATTTAGTATGTAGGTTCCTTGCATGAACCTCTAACATTAGGTGGGTTTTGAGATCAATGGGTCAAGGCCAAAGTCACCACAGCTTACAATATATTTTCTACTTTCAGTCATAGAGCCTTTACTTATTGAGTGATATTTTAGATATTTGATTTGTAGGTACCTACAAATCTTCAATTAGAAATTGTAATATTGCTTTTGACGTTTGCTTAGTACCGAGGTGAGCGATCCAGAGCCATCATGACCCTTTTGTTTTCTTTTTCTTTTTATATTTTAGCTTTGAAAACGGGGTTTGTACAAAATGAAAAAATAATAAGCTAAGAGCCCTGCCTGCAGGTGCCAATGTTCGGCTGTAGTTACTTTATAAATAATACTGAAAGCTGTATTTGAATAGGAACGACAGAACTTCTTTGAATTGAAATGGGAGTATTTCGGGTAAAATGATCATCTGCAGTTACTTGACGGTGGGGTGGAATAATTTAGAAAGTCATTCATGGGTATCATATTTGTATTTGAAAATCATGACATGCCATAAAAAAATAAACTGAAAATAGGATACTATTATCTGATTGTTAATATATAACACCGTCTTTTCATTTCCTCCATGACATGACATTTCGAATGATGATCTACTCTTTGGATCCAACAAGATCCAAGTTGATCATTTTTTAATATGATCAAGACAAACTATCTGACTGAATTTCAATGAAAATCAATTAGAAAATATGGTCTATAGTGCCTACTTTTTGACCCAATGTGACCAAATTTTACTTTACCTAGATATCATCAACACGAATAGTCTGACATATTTTCATGATGACCAGGTTGAAAATATGGCCATTTATATGATTACCCACTTTTTGACCCGCATGACCCACTTCGAAGCGTGACCCAGATATTATCTAGATAATCATTGTGATAAATTTTAATGTTAATCTTGTAGAAAATATTGCCTCTAACATGCTGAACTATAGTTTGACCATTGTGACCTACTTTTTCAAAATACCTATATATCAAGACAGTCATTCTGACAAAATTTCATCATTTCGGGGTAAGGTATATAGCCTCTAGCATTGTCACTTACTTTTTGACCCATGTGATCCACTGTAGAACATGACCTAAATATACCAAACAAACATTCTGACCATTTTTTTTAGAATTAGTGTTAAGAAAACATTGTGCCTGGAGTGTAAACAAAAAGGTTATTGTATGATTTGACCTACTGACTTTTTCGACACCAATTGATTGACTTCTGAACTTATCATCAAGACAAATATTCTGACAAATATTCATAAAGATAGGGATAAAACATGGCTTCTAGAGTGTGAGATTAAAAACAGTTTTTATTATTAGACTTGATGACATAGTTTTGACACCACGTGACCCAGCTTTTAATTTGGCTTAAAGATCCTCAAGACAAACATTCTGATTAATTTTTGTGATGAATGTATATAAATGCCGCAGTAAAGAGTTAACAAGATTTTTTTATTGGGCCAGGTGTCCTAGATTTTACCCCATATGTCCCAGAAAATCAAGACAGAGATGCTGACTTTTTTATATTGACTAGATGTTAAATGACTCCTACAGAGTGTTAACAAGGTAAATAACTTGTTTAAATCAATGTTCAAAGTTAAAAAGGTGGAATAATTCCAGCAATAAAGATGACCTAGTTAGATACCTTGTCTTAGTTCAGTAGCTCGTCACTACAAGTAAGCTGTTGAAAGCTGAAAAATAAGATAAATAATTTTCTAAGTTTAAAAGGGGACATTTTTATGAAAATAAGAAAGATAAAGTTATAACTTGTGGTATTTATGTAGGGCATCAGTATAAAGAGGCAGTGTGTGAAAATGTCAAATTTCTTGCACACTGCCGCAGACGACGAGGGAACTATAACAGTGTTTTCTTCGAAGATAACCGAGCTGATAAATATGTGTTGCCCAACTTGTTCACTTTCCAATCTTCACTTAATAATGAGGCAAACTTCACCCTTAGAAAAATTATTTTTAAAAATACCCGTCTGTTTGAAAATCGTGGTGCGAACGCTTTCATGTACTCACTTTGTAAATAGAATTTTTTCTGCATTACATGTTCTATCTTTAGTTAATGATTTGAAAAAACTTGTATTTTCTGAACAAAAGAATAAAACAGAGGTTAGCGACCAATATAGCTATGTCCTCTTGTTTCATTTCTGACTGGAATAAAATTGCAAAACGCAACAGAGTGACAGAACGGGTTGCACGACGCTGTATCACAAGATTCTTCTCAGCTTGCTGAACTGCTGGAATTAGATTTTAACAAAGTAAGTTGAGCAGTATTGTTGTACTGTTTCTGATATTTAAAAACATATTGAGAGTTGTTTATGTTTCAATGTCGTTTGTTTTTGCCTAGTTTTGAAATGATTATTTTTTCCTGTTGTTACTATGTTAACTTCTTCACTTTTTCAGCAAATATTTCGAAAAATCAGATAAAAATAATAAAATCAAGAATCATTAGTTAAAAGTTTAGATACTATTTCAATATGATTTTTTTTCCTGAGAAAAAAACTGGGAAACCACTGGTATCCACAATGAAAAAAATGCAAAATGAATACTAAAGTTTTAATAATAAAATGCAATACAATTATGCTAGTTGGGACTAAATGTACATTTTTGTCAGAAGAAAATGAAACGGTAGATGCATGTCTCATAATAAGATACTTAGAATCAGAACAATTTCAGATGTTTTCAGGTCAACGTTTCGCAGATCGCCAACATCATTAAATGTACACAATGCGTACGTTTAGAGAATTCGCAAATTTATTGCTTTTAATAAGGGTTTTCATAAATAAAGTAATTCAAACATTCATTTTCAGAACCTCTTGAGACAGATATACGTTACATAATGGCGAAGATTTTGCAGTTTCTAATTATATTTTACGTGAATTTCGTGTTTGTTTCTGCCGATCAATGCAGCCGAACTTTTCAAATCAAACCGGAGCACCTAAACAAACGTTTGGTTGGTCATCTGTTATTTGAAATCATCACCTCTGCGCACCATGATTGCATACGGACATGTATGGTCATAGCAGCATGCAGGTCAATTAATTTCAACCGCCGTAAAGAGTCCTGTCAATTAAACAAAGTCGGTTATGGCGAAGTATCATTGTCGGACTTTGTTGATGAACCAGGCACTATCTTCTCTGACATTACACAATACCCGCAGGTATATATTTACACACGCGTTTACACAATACTTAATAATACAAAGTGTTACGAAATTGCGTGTCATTTCTATTGAAATTCAGAGTCGTTTAAAATGGGATTTTGTATTATTTTTGTATCTGTTCACTTTGTGTACGTGGCTAGTGCTAATTACATCATAATATTTCAAAAGTTTGAATCCCATTCAAGTCTCTCGTTAGGGCGACATCTTGCTAGAATGACAACCCTTTCCCTCCCAAAGGTCAAGTTAGCACACACAATCGGTGTTCCGTTTAAAAGCAATGGAGTCATTTCGTAAGTCCCCGTTCCGGCTATGCTCAATAGAAATAAACTTAAATGAGAAAACTTCTTTGGTATTAATCTCTTTCAAAAAAAGCCAATGCATATTTTACTGAACTTAGACATCCTATCATTAGATTTAGATGATTTATTTAATTCCTAAAGTTGATGTATCTTGCTCAAAATAAAACTGGGTTACTTGTATTACAATCTCTAAAGGGCATCTATAAATTCATTTTTATGGTCATTGTTTTACCTCCTCTACTGCAGACAATGGTTGGTGGATGCGCTGGTCACCTCTGCAAAGAATCTGAACGTTGTTACCCAAACGGTAATTCATACATGTGCAAGAAAATAGGTAAGAAGATATAAATGTTTAATAAAACTTCCCATCACATAATTTTAATCATCAAGTCGTTCCTTCATTGATTATAAAAAGAAACTTTTTTGTAGTTATACGACTTTACCCACAGGAGAGCTATTCAAATAGTGTCTTCTTACGTTTGTACTTCAAAGGGAAACAACCTCGTAGCTGTTTTACAAACAAAAGACATATGAAGCTTACAAACCTTGTTTCCCTAGGTATTTTATATTTCTGAGATCATAATTATATTAAATATTTTGCATGATATCAAACTCTACTTGTATTCAAGTGTTTTGTATTCAAAGAGGATAAGCATAGCTATCATTCAGTAGATCGCTATCATAAAATAGAATTTGTCGAACTGAAACAAGTCAGTGAATCAAGACTGAAAAAAAAGAGAAACTAGATTATTTAGTAGTTTAACGTTTAACAAAGAAGAAACTGTAAATATGCCTGTCAGAATTTTGATCTTGAAACCGTTCCACAGAGCATAGAGAGCGGAAACTCTACCGGAAGTCAAAGGTAAAATCTACCAAAATGATGACGATTTACAAATGAAATAAGTGCTTTGTTGTTATTTCTTAGTGCCTCAAATTGTTAAATTTGTGTATATTAAGTTACTTTGTATGTTAAAGGACAATAACATTATACAGACGCCTACTTTTAAGAACATTTTAAAAGTATGGAAAGGATCATTATTCAAAGAATTGTTATACATAAAGTCAGCTCAGCCACGAAAAATACATACATGTTGATAAGATAATTTCTACCATAATTGTTATACTTAAAGCTTATTTCTTTTATGAAATAATTCATTAATGTGTTGCAAAATAAAAATTGAAAATCAGTTCTATATGATTTAGATTTAAAAGAGAAACAATTAAGCCGTGACCTGACGAACCCCTTGTTACAACACAAATGATAATCAGACTGGTCGTCACAGATAAGCCGTCACGTGACCACTATCATTTACTCATATTGCGCATTCAATTGCATACTCGTGTATTCATTTTTTTATCTATGAAGAATGTGGTAATATACCCAGCTTGCAGCATGGTACTATTCAGCGTGGGGAGAACTTTGCCGGAAGTACCCGACAAGTGGTATGCGACGAAGGCTATGTTCTTAGCGGTGATGAATCCATAATCTGTCTTCACAACGGAACATGGAGTCAGACACCATTCTGCGGACGAGGTGAGATGTTAATTATGCTTCTTGAGTATAATATTTCGTAGTTTGTTTTCGTTAAGCCACCTTCTTTAGAATATAACATTTCCTATGTAAGCATTCAGCTATGTTCAAACATTGTGAGTAAATTATTCATAGTAAGGTCTTCTACTGTCTGAGGATTTAAAGTTTGTTCTCTTGTTCTCAGCGTCAATACTAGCATATTATTGAATAAAAAACAACTTGAAAGCCATAGATAGCGTTTAAAAATTATTTTATATTATAAAATTTCACTAAACTTAAGTTTCATTAGTGATGAAAACTACCAAGATGTATGATGATCAAAATAAATGCTGAAAGCACAGTGAATGTTCAAAAATGATGTACATAAGAGACCGATACACCAACAACACAATCTTAATAATTAATTATATAGTGAAAATCAACAAAGATATATCTATATAATACGATTACTATGAGACTAACACTGTATATAATCTGAACTACACATTTACCAAAATTGGTAATATATATTATACTTTTGTTAGGAATTGTAGTTATTGAAAAAATGAGATGTGTTACTTTTTGTTTGATTTTATTTCTTTACTCAACTTGAAACAACAACAACAACAACAACAATTTATTTCGACATAAGCTCACAACAAGCTTCTTGCCTACTTGGCAAAATATATAGCAGTACTTAGTGAATCACGTGAATAAGTAGTGAAACATATGATTAACAAATTTAACATATGATTAACAAATTTAACAAGGAGGAAGTTAAATATTCAAACGGAACTATGGATACATGTAAAACATAATAACATGAACTTACTAATCTGTATCATCTAATTGTTTTCTTAAGTTAAAAGCTTTGTAAATAAATTTTGACAACTTGAATAATTGAGTCGTATTTCGTACTGACATAAGTTGATCAAATTTATTAAGAGTTGGCCATCTGCAATAATAAGGTTTGAAAAATTCACGTCTTAATTCTGAATAGATAGGACATACAAGTAAAAAATGATATTCATTTTCTATTGCATTTAAATTACAAAATTTGCATTTTCTATGTTCCCTTTCTGTATTTGTATACCTTCCTCTTTCAATTTCTAATGTATGGGAACTTAGTCTAAACCTTGACAATGTAATTCTATGTTTTTTATTTGAGACATCATCTAAATATGTTTCGAATATAAATTCACTTTTATAACGACTATAAGAATTTAATCGTCTACTTAAGCTTAAACTTGTGCTCCAGGTTTGTTTATAAGTATCAATTATTCGCTGCTTTATTGTTTCTAAAGTAATATTCATCTCATTTTGGTTAATCCATAGATTTGTAAGACCCAGGTTATCAAGTTGGCATTTTATTTGAAAAGCCCAATTTTGTCCATTATAAGTATTTCCATTCTCTGATTCTTGTTTTAACATTAAATATATACGTTTTGCAAGAGACTGACAATTTAATTTAAGTAGTTTGATCCAATATCTAAACATATTAACTTTACGAATTTCAGATAAAGGTAGTCTACCAAGTTCTCCATAAAGACCTATTATATTTGTTGATTTATTAACACATAATAATTTCCTAAGAAATTTACAATGTAATATTTCTATATCTGGTGCTTTGTGATAACCCCAAATTTCTGAAGAGTAATGTAATACTGATAAAACCAAAGTGTCAAATAATTTACATTTTTCCCTCATAGTAAATTCGTAATTGTTAAACACAGAAAACAGTCGATGCATTGCTTTGGATGCATGTTCTGAAATGATTTTTTGAGTCCTATACCAACCTCCGTTTTTGTATAAGTTTACTCCTAAATATTTGAAATTGCTAACAATCTCTAATTTTTCATCGTATAAATAGAAATCGTGAATTGTATGTCTTGTGCTCTCTTCAAATATAAGAACTTTTGTTTTATTGACATTTATTTTTAGTTTCCAGTTATTACAATAATTTTCTATATCATTAAGCATAGACTGTAGCGTTTCCGGGGAAGTTGCAAAAAGAACTTGATCATCTGCGTAAAGTATCAAAAATAGTTTTAGCTCATCTATAGAAAATATGTCTGGGAGATCTGTATTAATATTTTCAAGAATATCATTAATAAACATCATAAAAAGGAGCGCAGAACTAGAATCTCCTTGTTTCAAACCGAGATGTGAATGTAGACTTTCTGAGACATCTCCATTATGTTTAATAACTACTCTAACTGTGTTATACATTGCTTTTAGTGCTTTTACTATTTTTGGGCTAACGTTTTCTATTAGTAACTTTTGCCAAAGAAAAATGCGATTGATTTTATCAAAACACTTTTCATAATCAATAAAAACACTGTAAACTTTTTTTCCTGAAGACAATAATTTGAGTATTATGGAGTGTAAAATGAAAACACAGTCGACAGTACTTTTTCCTTTTTGATATCCAAATTGTGAATTATTTATTTTGTCAAATTCTTTAGTCCAATCTGTTAATCTATTTAACAATATTTGGGAATATATTTTAGCTAGTATATTGTTGAGTGTAATTCCTCTATAATTAGATTTATTTGTCGGATCACCTCCTTTAAAAATAGGAACAATATAACCTAGCCCCCATTCATATGGATATTCTGCATTATTAAACATATTATTATAAATATCGTACAGATAGTTTGATATTAATTCAAATGAATTTTTAATAATTTCGGCTTTTAAACCATCCGGACCGCATGCTTTATTATTACTTTGTTTTAAAACAGCTTTTCTAATTTCCTCAACCGTTATTTCTTTATCTAAATCATCATCATATCTATGCGTAAACTGTATATCATCTTGTAAATTATTTGGCTTTTCACCTAAGAGTGAACTAAAATGTGTGTACAATTCATCAATAGATATATATTCATTCATTGATTGCTTTTGTCTGTAACATGAACTTACTGATTTCCAGAATTGTTTTGGGTGCTGTCTTGCTATATTTTCAAGCTTCTTACCCTCAGTAAGTTTATATTGTTCTTTTGCTTTTCTGCGTATCTTGTTATATTTTGTTCTTATCCTAGTAAAATAAACTCTATTTTCATTTGAATTATTTTTGTTAAACATATTACGTGCCTTTTTAAATTCTTTTTTTATGTTATAACACTGTGTATTGAACCATTTTGGAACACGTTTTTTGTTATTATTAATTTTCGACTGATTATCTTTATTTACAACATAGTCCTTTCCATAGACGACAAGTGCACTATCATATATAAAGTCAGTTAAAACCTGAACCTTATCATTCAAAGTTAAACTTGTAAATGTGTTATATTGATTACAATATATTTGTCTCTCTAATTCTAATTTATATTATAAAATCTTTGATTCATCGTATATTATTCTATGTTCTATATTAGAATTATTTTCTTCCAATATATTTTTTGAATATAAATGATCTTTTCTTAAAAAAGAAAAATATAATGGAGCATGATCTGAATAACTATTCCAGTCCAATATTTTAAAATCATATACTGTGTCAAAATCATCAATATGCAAAAGTAAAAAATCAGTGACGCTTAAACCTCGTGACGAGCAAAATGTAAATCGCCCTTCGATATCGTTATGAAAACGCCCATTACCAATAAAATGGCTAGTAGATTTACAAAGCGAGACCAATCTCCTCCCACCATTGTCAATAACTTTATCTTGGCTATGACGTTTTGGTAAATTACAAACAGTAATGTTTTCCTCTATCACGTGGTCTAAGTATCGATCGTATTCAAGCATATCAGATAATTCGGCACACCTTGAATTTAAATCACCTGTAACATATGTTTTACCTATCTGACTGTATTTTTCAACACCTTTTTCTATTTCGTCATAAAAATCAAAATCTTTATCATTTAATACCTGAGAAGATAAAGGAGGGATATATACATGTAAAATATAAATATCTGAGTTTATGTTTAATAATTGTTCATTAATTTTTAACCACATTAAACCATTTTTATTTGTTTCAACAACAGATATTTTATTTTTAAACTCAGATTTAAAATAAAGGGATAATCCTCCAGAATATCGTCCTTTTTTAACACCAATTCGTTTATTTCCCGGAATATGAAAACTTTCAAATCCTGAAATTTCTAAATTATATAATAGCTTTCCACTGTTCCATGTTTCTGATAATAAAACTACATCGTAATTCTTAATATAGTCCAATAAAGTTTCATCTGTTAATTTTCGTACCAATCCATTAATATTCCAGGCAACTATTCTTAACTCCCTCCTTCGTTCCTATTCTGTTACTTCCTGGAAGTTGTCACCTTCTTTGTCCCGGACTAGTAGCTTAGCGCCAACCCAGCGCAACTGTTTGCCGGCTGATTTTTCACGTTGGTAAATTTGACTCATTCGGCGTCTTTGATTTATGACGGCCCTCGTCTGCTGGATACCAACACCCATAGATGCATCTTTGAGTATTTGTGTTTTACCAAGTGCCGCCGTACGAACCTGTTCTCGTTGAGAATAATA
This sequence comes from Cyclina sinensis, assembly GCA_012932295.1. NCBI lineage: Eukaryota > Metazoa > Mollusca > Bivalvia > Venerida > Veneridae > Cyclina > Cyclina sinensis. Next base: position 6,390,950 of record JAAONU010000009.1, on the reverse strand, counting down.
ATGAAATTTTACCACAATAGGCCTTTTTTTAGTAGCCGACTTTGAACCAAGTCTATGTACCCGATCAAACACCATTGGGTCTTCAATTTCAAGTTTTTCCTGGATAAACTGTTTTACTTTGGCACTGCAATCCTCATGCTCGGACTCATCAAACCCGAAAAACAGCAGATTTTCGCGCATACTGCGGGCCTCTAAATCATTTGTTTTATTTTCCAATTCCTCGTTTTGACTTTTTAAATTGTTTATAACAGATTCCATATCTTTGCATTGCTTATCAAGTTTTTTTATATCTGAATCAGTAGATTGCAGTTTTTGCTTTGTAGATTCATACTGGTCACTAATGAAGCTAGCACTTTGTTCGACACCTGCCACCCGGGCCTCAATCGATTTGACATTTGTCTCTAAATTATTTACTTTACTGTTAATTCTATCAACAGTTTTTTCTATTTTTTCAATTTTTGTCATAGACACTTTTAGACTTTTGATATCTTCCATTATTTCAAGTGCCCAGGGAGGTGGCACAGTAAAAGGGTTAGCACCCGGGTTCATCTGAGTTTGAGGAGTGAACGGTGGTGACTGTATAAATTGACTACCAAAGGGTGATTGGTAGCTCATATTGTTCATATTGTTCATATTTGTCGGGTAACTAGCAGATTGCGAAAAACTAAAAAGATGTTGTGAGGTTTCAGAGTTCACTTCATTATTATAAGATGTAATTTTATTACTCACTGTGCTTAATTCACTTGTACTGTCATTTTGTTTATCCACCTGCAAACTTGTTCGACCGGTTCCTGTACATGTATAATGGCGATTAGCCTCTAAAGGTGATACCGCTTTTCTTTTTTTTTGGTCTATAATATCCTCCTACGTTGTTTTTTACACTTTTTACTTTTGGTGGCATGAAGGGATTTACCTATACTATCCACTGGTAACTAATTAATGCATTATATATCCAGTTTTATCATTATTAATCACCAAATTATACTCCTGATTTAAATCACACCTGTCCACTACAAAATCACGTGACAATACAACCCCAACTTTTTAGTAGGATTTAAATATTTATCTCTCTGTTGTGCAATTAAGTGATTTAGCAAAAGTCAGCAAAGCTGACTAAATGACTCATATGTAAGTGTTAAATTAATTTTTAATGAGAAAAAAATCAATCAAAGTGATAAAGCGATCTTAAAATATAACTTATGATCAACTGCATAATTAAGTTATTGGCTCATTGTCCATTTAATGACTATATTTTCAAAACAGTAACATGACGGGCATAAAGACATGATGAGTTTTCATTTGTATTAGATCAAAATCTACCAGAAAGTGAACAACAAAAGTTATCTATGTATCAAAGGCTTATATATATATATATAATATACCATCGTGACATCAATTAATGATTTCTTTAACACCATTCACATTGATATGAAAAAAATGGAATGCGTGAGATTTTAAGAAAATGCTTCTAAACTAATTAAGACTATTTGTACAAAACGTGCATACGTTTTCCTTTCTTGAATTGTATTTCAATTATCATAATTTATCTCAAATTTTCAAAACTCTGATCAGTCGCGAAAATTGTTGTTATTATTTACGCATTCCATGAACCATACAACTGTTAGAACTAAAATAGTCACCCTTAATTTCAATGTTATTTTGTATCTCGCTAGACATATATGTTTTTTGTCATAAATACCAGAATATTGATATCCAAGTATCTATAACTAAATTAAATGACTTCCAGTTCTAGTGCACATTGTGAAGGCAAACATTGATTTTTAGCATAATTATTGCTGTAAATATATTTCAAAGTTGAAATACCGATACATTTCTTTTTAATGTTGTAAATTTATAATTAGCAAATCTTATGGACTTAAAGAATGCCTAATTAGGAACGATCTCACAAGTTGACAGCTTTGAACAGATAAGTGAAAAAAGGGTCAGTAGGTTAAAATATCTAAATCTGTACTCAAAGCATTTTATCAGTGTTTTAATCTATCACCTGCTGATAGGTGATTGTTTCTCATTAATATATTATTGATCTTTGACAGAAACGTTAGAAAGAAAAATACAGATCAATGTTATCAGGCAATGACATTATATTTTTATACGAGTCGTGGACAAACAAGGATAGTGATGTGGAACTTTCAGGCTACACTGCACATAACTTTTATAGAAAATGTCAGAATCGCAATGCAAGACGGTGTAGCGGGGGCGTCGTAGTGTATTACAAGAATCATTTAGCACCGGGAATCGAAATCGTCAGAACTCATTTTGACACTTTAGTTTGGTTAAAACTAGATCATAGATATTTTCATTTTGAAAAAGATGTATATGTTTGTGGAGTTTATATATGGTGTGAAGATTCGCCAATGTATAATATTGCTAATGTTGATTTATTTGATATTTTACAAAATGATATACACGATTTTGAAGATTTAGGGCATTTATACTTAGTAGGTGATTGGAATAGTAGAGTGGGTAAGAAAAATGACTTTATAACATGTGATACTTATATTAGTAATATTGATGATGATGATTATGTTCCCGACACGTACCTCTTCCGGGCCTCACATGATAATATATGTAACAGTTTTGGGACTAAATTGCTTGATCTTTGTCGGTCTAGCGGTTTCCGTATTTGTAACGGTAGAATTGGACATGATTTTAACTGTGGTATGTACACATTTGCTAACAAAAACGGGGCGTCCGTGATTGACCTATTGTTGGCGAGAGATAAAGACTTTCCCCTATTGTGTGATTTTTGTATAGACTCATTCAATGAATATAGCGATCATGCACCTGTTTTGTTTACATTGAGATGTAATTTTTATGTTAATGTCTCTGAGGTAAAAAATGAGGTCAGGTACAAATGGAAAGAGAATCTTAAACATACTTTTCGAGCAGGAGTTATATCTAAATTACCAGAGTTAAATCGATTGACCCATGATATTAACATCACAAGCAGGGATTCAGTGAACGATATTTTGAGCAAATTTACAAATATTGTTAGAGATGTAGCGGACCCATTGTTCTCAAAGTCATGTAATTTTAACAATAAGTCATCGTATTTTACTGATAAACCGATAGTTAATCATGCAGAGTGGTTCGATTATGATTGTATACTTGCTAGAAGGAGATACCTAGAAGCGTTAAGTGTTTTTAATAGGCTTAAATCTAGTTATAGTAGAGAACAATTCTGTGTTTTGAAAAAAGATTATAAAGAGTTATGTAATAAAAAGCGTAAGTCGGCTGAAAATAAAAAGTTGATAGAAATCGGCAAATTAAAAAATGCACAGCCTAAACAATTTTGGAAATATTTTAAACGTAATAACAAAAATAAACATAACATTTCTACGGACGATTTCAAACGTTATTTTTCGGAGTTGGCCAATGATATTACGCAATGCACAAACCCGGAAGCTGAAGAGTTTTGTAGCGGATATGACTTTAATAGTTCAAATGCCGATTTCGATCAATTAAATCAGCGCATTACTGTTGCAGAAATTTTAGAATGTGTAAAATGTTTAAAAAGAGAAAAGGCTATGGGTAGTGATTATATTATGAATGAATACCTTATAGAAAGCATTGATATTTTATCTTCACATGTTTGTGATATTTTTAATGCCATCTTAGATTCTGGTTATTTTCCGGAAAAATGGACCGAAGGAGTTATCGTCCCTTTACATAAAAAGGGCGACATTAATGACGTGAATAACTACAGAGGTATTACGCTCGTTAGTTGTTTTTCGAAATTATTCACCACTATTTTGAATAAAAGAATTGTAACATTTTGTGAACAAAATAATATTATATCAGATGCACAATTTGGTTTCAGGAAAGGCCGATCTACGACTGATGCTTTATTTATATTACTTAATGTTGTACAACAGTATTTAAATGAAAATAAGAGATTATATTGTGTATTTGTTGATATGAAAAAAATGTTTTGATACTATATATAGAAGTGCACTATGGTTAAAGCTCTATAAGAATGGAATCCAGGGTAAATTGTTAAGAATAGTGAGGGACATGTATCAAAAGGTTAAGTCATGTGTTAGAAATTTTAATAACTATTCGGAATATTTTGAGTATGCTGTAGGATTGAAACAAGGGGAGATAATGTCACCGATTTTGTTCTCACTTTTCGTAGAAGATTTAGAGCTTTTTTTGCAAGATGATGTAGATTCTGGTTTAGTCATTGATGATATTGTATTAATTTTGTTATTATTTGCAGACGATATGGTAATTTTAGGAAAGTCAAAGGAGGAATTGCAGAAAAATTTAAACCTATTATATGATTATTGTAGTAAATGGGGATTAGAAGTTAATACTGAAAAAACTAAAATTATGGTATTTAGAAAAAGAGGGGGATTATTGTTAGATGAACATTGGACATATAATGGGAAAGAGCTAGAGGTAGTGAACGATTTTAACTATTTAGGAACTGTTTTTCATTATACTGGAAATTTTACGCTAAATCAGGAATATCTCACTGGAAAGGCTCTTAAGGCATTGAATTTATTAATGATTAATTGTAAAAAGATTAAGTTAAGGCCTAAAGTTTTATGTCAATTATTCGATGCATTTGTTGGTTCGATATTAAACTACGCAGCAGAAATTTGGGGTTATACAAAGTCAAAAGTCATTGAACGAATCCATCTGAAATTTTGCAAACACTTATTAAAGGTTAGAAATAGTACTTGTTCTGTTGGTGTGTACGGTGAATTGGGCAGATACCCATTGTATATTAAGCGTTATGTAGCCATGATAAAATATTGGTTAAGACTAATAAATAGTGACAATATTATATTAAATCGTGTTTATTTAATGTCATTGGAACATTGTAACAAAGGATTTAAAAACTGGGTGACCAATGTTAAAGCTCTATTATGTAATTTCGGATTTACATATGTTTGGGACAATCCATGCGCTATTGATAAAAAATTTGTATATATATTTAAGGAGAGAGTGATAGATTGTTTTATACAAGGATGGAATGTAAATAAGGGAAGTAGCGAAGTGTTAGATTTGTATAAAAACTTTAAAAATGTTTTTGGATACGAAGCATATTTAGATATTTTACCTAGTTCATTAAGATGTTACATCACTAGATTAAGAATTTCAGCACATGCTCTAAGAATTCAAACTGGAAGGTATGCCAGAAATAGAATACCTAGAAACGAAAGATATTGTCAATGTTGTCATTCACTAGATTTAGAAGATGAATACCACTTTGTTATTATATGCCCTATCTATTCAGATTTACGTAAAAAATTTATAGCAAAATATTATTATATCAAACCAAGTGTATATAAGTTTTTAGAATTGTTACAAACAGAAAATAAGACTGCTCTTTATAAATTAGGGTTATACTGTAAAAACGCAATGTATATAAGAAATTCGATTGTTAATATTACGGATTAGTGTAAAATTGTCTTGAAATATTGAACGTGCTATTTATTTTATGCCTGTTAGTGTGTATATGGTTGCTTTGGTCAACCAGACTGTGTTAGTTAGTTAGTTTGTATATATGTATGTTTATAGTTTGAGGTTGTAAATAAGATGTTATTTATTATAAGCCTAATAGTGTTATATGGATGTTTCTGGTCAACGTACAGTTCTAATTTAATAGATGATTAGTTATATTTAGTTACCCAATATTAAACTATGTAATATATGTTAAACTGATTATGTCAAATCCTATACTGAAGGAAACAAAATAGGTTAAACTGTTCACCTTCAAGAACTTTGCAGACTATCCATTGATTTTGTGATTGTATATATGTATGTATGAATGAATGTATTATGTAATTGACTATGTACTTTGTATACGTCAAAATAAACTTTCTGTTCTGTTCTGTTCTGTTCTGGTAAAGTCACGTGATCAAGGTGTAAACATGTGTTTTTCCCGGTTCTTGAAAAAGATGAAAATTTGTTCAATTTTTGGATGTTAAAGATATAATATGTAGTAAACTTTTGTAAATGTGTGATCAGTGTGTTTTAGTGTTGTTTGGGTATATTTTTTGGACTAAATGGGTGGAAATAAAAGGAATAAAAAAAGGAAACATAGTGACAATTCAGTGAAAGATGAGCGAAAATCAGGTAGATTTACACAATCACCAGAAGATATAAATACCGTGAGTAACATTTTGAAAGAAGCAAATTCAGTATTATATAGTGATGAAAATGATGAAAATAGTATTGCTCTTGATTTGAACATTTTATTTGATGATATTTCAACGCAAGATATAACAGCCTTATCAAACCAGTCCGAGCGCACGGTGAACAGTGAAACAATGGCGTGCAGTTCTCCATCTAACGCTGATATCATGAAATGCCTTGAGACTGGGAAATGTTGAATCAAAATTGACATGTTTGAAATCTTTGGAGAAAAAAATTGAAAAGTTTGACAAAGATTTAGTTAAACTTTGGAATGTTATCAAGGATCAAAATGACAAAACAAATGCAAGGCTTAATATGGTCGAAGAAAAAGTTGAAAGTACAGATTTCAATGTTGGTATTGTTACATCCAAAATAGCCGATCTTGAAGACAGAAACAAAAAACTCAACGATGACCTTGTTTACATTCAATCTCAATCAATGAGGAATAACCTGATATTTACAAACATTGATGAGGCCCCAACGGGAAACAATGAAGACTGTGAACAAGTGATAAGAACCTTTCTGACAGATAAAATGAAAATAGCAAATGATTTAGTTAAAGAAATGAAATTTGAAAGAGTGCACAGAATAGGAAATCATGGTAGAAATGGCAAGCCTAGAAATATTGTCGCCAAATTTAATTTATTTAAAGAGAGGGAACTTGTAAGGAAGTCAGGTGTAGCACTAAAAGGTACCAATTGTTTTGTGAACGAACAATTTCCAAAAGAGGTTATCGACAAGAGGAGAGAACTACTGCCAAAATTGAAAGAAGCGAGGCAGAAAGGTAATAAAGCATGGCTGTCATATGATACTTTGTACATCGATGGAAAGGCTCAGAAATAGGAATGCGGAGAGGGTGAATTGAGTATTTGTGCATGGAATGTAAACGGTTTAACGGAAATAAAAAGGAGTAACCAGGATTTTATTGATTTGATTATTGAACATGACATTATATTTTTATGTGAAACTTGGTGCAACAAAAACAGCAACATCGATATATCAGGCTTTATTTCGCATAACTATTACAGAAAATTCAAACACAGAAGAGCCAAGCGTAGCAGCGGAGGTGTTGCGCTATATTATAGAGATTATTTACAAGGTGGTATTAATATTGTTAAAAACCATTATGATACTATAATATGGATTAAGCTAGATAAAACATTTTTCAAGTTTCAAGAAGATTTTTACATATGTTGTGTGTTCATATGGTGTGAGGATTCGCCAGCGTATGATGTGCATAATGTTGACCTATTTGATATTATACAAAATGACATATATAGCTTTGAAAGTAAAGGCAGAATTTATTTAATAGGAGATTGTAATTCGAGAATTGGCTGTAGAAATGACTTTATTTTACATGACAGTGTGAACAGTGACATTGATTTTGATGAATATGTTCCCGACGAACCCCTTGGTAGAGCCTCATCAGATAAACATTGTAATACGCTCGGTTATAGACTGTTAGAGTTATGTAAATCCACGGGTTTTCGTGTAGTAAATGGTAGAATAGGTGATCTTTACGGTAAATGCACGTTTATTTCTAGCCAGGGGTCATCAACCATAGACTATTTATTAACAAAAGAATGTAATTTTTCGCTGATAAGTTATTTCAGTGTACACGATTTGAATGCATGGAGTGATCACTGCCCTATTTCTTTCAATATTAATTGTAGTGAAACGTATAGGTGTAAACATGGGGAACAAAATGACAATTTTGTTAAATATGTATGGTCCCCCGAACTTAGAGATAGTTTCAGGTCGAATCTTATTGGAAAATTACCAGTATTAAACGAATTATGTCATAATGTAGATTTAACTGATCGTTCTGCGATAGACTCTCTTTTATTAGGCTTTAACAATGTGATACAAGAAACTGCGAATCCGCTATTTGGTAAGAATTATAGTATACATAATCAGCCTACATTTATTGATAAATGTATTGTTAAGGATAAGGAGTGGTTCGATAATGATTGTTTACAAGCTAAAAAGTTGTATATAAACGCATTAAATAATTTTAAAGCAGATAATAGTGTTGTAAATAGGGAGCAGTTGTGTTTTTATAAAGCTAAATATAAGAATTTGGTTAAGAAAAAGAGACGTTTGTTTAAATTGAAAAAAAGTTGAAAAAATTGAGAGCTTACGATTTTCTAAGCCGAAAGACTTTTGGAAATTATTTAAATGTAATAATAAGGTAAATCATGACATTTCATTAGATGAATTTTTTAAGTAATTTTCAGAATTAGGTAATGATATATTCCAATCAAGTAACACGGAGTCCGAAGATTTTTCACGCAACAATGATTTTGAAAATTTAAATGGATCGGGTGATATTTTAGATAAACGTATTACTGTAAATGAAATTTTGGAAGCAATCAAAACTTTAAAAACAAATAAATCACCTGGTTTTGATTGCCTGTTAAATGAATATTTTATTGAATGTATTGATATTTTATCCTCGCATATTTGTGATATTTTTAATTATGTACTTGATAGCGGATATTTTCCAGATACATGGTCTGAAGGTGCGATAATTCCGTTGTATAAAAAAGGTGACAAAAATGATGTTAATAATTATAGAGGAATTACGTTAGTTAGTTGTCTATCGAAATTATTCACATCTATTTTAAATAAAAGATTAATACAATATTGTGAAGAAAACCATGTTTTGTCAGATGCACAATTTGGATTTAGAAAAGGAAAATCAACCATTGATGCTTTATTTATTCTTATGACAGTTGTTCAAAATTATATAAATAATAATAAACGTTTGTATTGTGTTTTTGTAGACTTTAAGAAGGCTTTCGATTGTATATATAGAAACGCGCTTTGGTTAAAATTAAGTAATTGTGGGATTAGAGGTAAATTGTTACGCCTAGTAAAAGACATGTATAGTAAAGTAAAATCGTGTGTAAGGTTATGTAATAGTTATTCAGAATTCTTTAATTATGCTGTAGGTCTACGTCAAGGGGAGGTAATGTCACCGATTTTATTTTCCCTCTTTTTAAATGACTTCGAATTATTTTTACAAAGGGATATAAATAGTGGTTTGACTATAAACGATATTGTTTTGATTTTGTTACTGTTCGCTGATGATATGGTAATTTTAGGAAATACACCAGATGATATAAATAGAAGTTTGACGTTATTGAATGATTATTGTAAAAAATGGAGCTTAGAAGTAAATATTGATAAAACCAAAGTTGTTGTTTTCAGAAGACGTGGAGGTTTAAAAAACAATGAATTATTTTATTACGAAGGGAAACATTTAGATATTGTCGATAGCTTCAATTACTTAGGAACAATATTTACTTATACTGGTAGTTTTAGTTTAAATCAAGAACATTTGATTGGTAAAGCTCATAAAGCTCTAAATGTACTATTGATTAATTGTAATAGATATCAGTTAAAACCTAAAGTGTTATGTCAGCTTTTTGACGCGTTTGTTGGTTCAATTTTAAATTACGCTGCTGAAATCTGGGGTTTTACTAAATCAAAGGAAATTGAAAGACTTCATCTGAAATTTTGTAAAAAAATATTAAATGTAAAAGTTAATTCATCTAATGTTGCTGTGTATGGTGAACTAGCACGTTATCCTTTATATATTTCAAGATATGTTAAGATTTTAAGATTCTGGTTTAAAATGCTTGAGACAGATAATATCATTCTTAAAAATGTATATAGCATTGCTCTTGAAGACTGTAATAATGGTAAGAAAAACTGGTTATCAAATCTTAAATTGTTATTATGTAATCATGGTTTTAGTGATATTTGGGATTTTCCAGATTCCGTAAATAGTAAAATATTTTTACCAATATTTAAGCAAAGGTTAATTGATTGTTTTTTACAAAGTTGGCTTTCTGGTAAAGAGAGCAGTCCGGTTTTGTATCTGTATAATCATGTTAAAGATTCTTTTGTATATGAAAATTATCTTGATATAATACCAAGTACTTTAAGGAAGTATCTTACAAGAATAAGAATATCTTCGCATTCATTACATGTGCAAACTGGTAGGTTTCATAGAAATAGAATTGTTAGAAATGAAAGATATTGTTTATATTGTAATCTACATGACGTCGAAGATGAATACCATTTCATTTTAATTTGTCCTTGTTATATTGATATAAGAAAAAAATATATAAAAAGATACTATTATATAAGACCTAGTATGCTTAAATTCACTGATATGTTAAAATCAAATAATAGAAGTATACTTTTAAATTTATCCTTGTATGTACGAGATGCGATGTCTCATAGAAATAATGTAGATATAGTAGATACAACTTAATATATTAATAATTCATCCTCTATATTGATATGAAAGAGACATGTTTAGATCCGATCTTGTGATTTATGTTAGTATGTATTGTAAAATTGTTTATTTATGTATGACGATGTATGATTGTACAAGTCAAAAATAAAGTATCTGTTCTGTTCTGTTATTAACTTAAAGATAATGTGTTTGTATCACGCTTGAGGAGCCGCGTAAAAACGTAATGGACACGATGCTTATTGATCAATACAAAATCAATAATCTAGGGGTAGGAAAAATTGCCACATTCTCATCCATATGGCAGTTGCCTCGCTTTTTAATTTCTCTCCTTTTTCTGTTACTAAGATTCTGACAGGTAAAATGTTGACATGAAAAGGAGAGGGAGAGAAATAAACAAGTTGAGGTTTCAGATGAAGGGCTTTTTGATTATAGAATTACTCCTAGGTTAAAATAAAATTTCATCGAGAAAAGTTAATGAAACGTTAAATCTTGCAGCACAAAAAGAGGACAATTGATAATGCTGACGAGCCAAAAAGCAGCACTTCTCACAAGTGATACACTGTTTGCCTTTGCATGCTGAATGCTCAAAATTCAACAGGAATTTGTGCCAAATGGGAATCAAGAGAGAACTCTAGCCCCAAGCTTATTTCTGACGCATGACCTTCATCATGTTGAGTATTTCAGCTGATAACTTAATATTAAATATACAGACACTACAACACTAAAATGTGTTATTGCTTTTTTCAACTGTTTGAGGCCTCATGTTTTAATTGCTAAAATCTGTATTCTTTGAACCGCTAGTACTATGACTGGCTGAAGATTACAACTTACCTTGTAGGAGGGAGTTTTAGTCATTTTTTGATGCGAGATAACTTAACTTTTCTTTCTGTGGAAATATGCGTGTGAAACACTCGTGTTAACTTTTGCAATATATATTTTTGATTATATGTTTAAAAACATGATTATTTCAAACGCACTGTGTAAATCATGCTGACCTGAAGGAAATATAAATCAACTGTTTGAAAATGTAAACAGTTTTTCTAAACTATCAAATTTTATTTCTTATCTAAACTTTGTCAGGTTATATATATTTGTAGAATAAATGTCTAATTCAAATTCTGCTGCGCTTGTCCTGTTAATTTCTAACAGTATCAAACACATGTTTTCGGCGTAGTTGTATTAAAATCGATTTTGACCTACTTTTGTAACGAATGAAATTGATAGAAACAAAATCTTCAGCCGAAGAAGGAAGTTTACTGTATGTTAGAGTGATGAAATTTCAGGGCAGAATTCGTAATTGATAATTTTTATTGCGTCTAAAATAATGCAATAATAATAACATTAATACAACCGAAAATTGAATGTCAAAACGTGTTAACTATGAAAAAAATATACTAAATTGAATAGAAACATATATAATAAATATCTAATTTGTTTCACTGGAAATGATATTGAAACTTTTAACTTTAAACTACATTTCTTGTTTATAGCCAAAACTGTTATGGGACATTCGATTACTATGCCTGTTCAGGATTTGCCGATATCCGAAAACTATACAATTATGGGGCATTAATTTTGTGCTGTATCTACGCCGATCATTTTTAAGGTATTTCTTGTTTTTGACAACTCTGATTTAGGACATACCATATCCAATAATGTCAAAAATATTGATAGAACTCAACAGGTCTAAAAGAAAATTATCATACCACGTGGTATGTGACGTCATTTTAAGCTATTTTGCCTCGATTCGGAGGAGAAAACTGCTGTAAGTTTTTTATTTCTTCACCAATTTTAACGTGGTATAGCGGAAAATTATGCCCTACACATAGGCCATAATTATTCTTTGGTCAGATGAAACAGTAATCCCTAACATTCGTCGAAAACTGTCTGAGTTCGTGAAAATGTGTTTGCTATCGCGAAAAGCGCATCAATAATAATGTAGAAAACCCATGTTTTATACTTCCAAACTTTGCCTACATATAGAACGGAATCGATGTAAAAGCCGTAGGATAAAGGGACTGTCAAAATAAAGCCGTTTTCATGTAGTAATTAGTTATTTTTAGATCATGCAAACACGAAAAGCGAGTGTTTAAATTTTACTACCGCTATTTTACTATTTTCAGAATAATTATGTCTCACAACATCTGCGAACAATGAGGCAGTTTAAACAGAGCATACCCAACTCCCAGCTGGCTTGGAGTTCGAACCTAGCTGGATAATGACTATCCAATACTCAGTTCCCAACTTATAGCTAACTTCACACACATAAAACTGAAAGCTGGCATTTTTTTAGTTAAATATAGTTTTTGTATCGTAAAGAAGCACCAATAGCAGTTACAAAGCTGAATTGCTCACAATAACACCTTGCAAAAATTAGAACATTTACCAAAGTGACAAAAGGACAAGTAGTCTGGGATAGGTCACTTGAGGGCGGATCGACAAGAATTTTCAGCATTTCACCATGATATACGAATATGACATACAAATAACAGCTTAAAATCAGCATTTTTTTTTGTAAGGGCACATTACTCAGATACCAAGTATATGATGTTTTGTGAAGTTTTATCAGTTTTTGCGCTGCACTTGGATCTTTAGTGTAGCGCGCTTATACGAAAACGCAAGAAAAGAAACAAAATTTCTAAAAATAACTTCCAGGAGCAGACTTTAAGCCCACACACTGACCAAAGCACCTATTTCATCGTTTTGAACTGTTTCGAGTCGATATATGAACAATGGGTCGCCTCCTCTAAATTCCCCCCTTAAGCTTGTATAAGGCCTATACGTTACATATACGCTGAAAATATTCACTCCGTGTTTTTGAGTTCTCAAAAACACGGAGCTGCTGCGCGTGATCTGCACAACTTACAGTCTTACGATATAGCTCGTATGATTGCTGGTAGCGTCGACTTTCCAATGCTATCAACTGCATAAAAATCGGCCCAGGCATTTCAAAGAGACAACCTGCAGAAGTAGGTGCTCTCAAACGAAGAAATTCGCCCATATAACACCGTCTCTTCTGTAAAGTAGCCTTCGTGTTTTTGAGAACTCAAAAACACGGAGCTACTACGCTCGATCTGCTAGACGTACAAACGTGCAAATGGTCTCAAAAGTTTGCTTGTAGGGTCAAGTTTCATACGACACCTTTTGCTTTAAAATCGGTTGAGGCATTACCGGCAGAGAGTCAGCAGAAGTGAGTGCTCTCAGAGACGAGAAATCACTAGTAAACCATTGCATCCCCGCGACAGAATTAGTTAATATGCAGAGTGTACCAGACACGATTGTTTCCCCTTGCTCTGTCTTCGATACTGATAAGGAATGACTAACATTTCTGCATATTTCTGACGAGAATTTCCAAAAATCAGTTTGCAGAGGAAAGTGCGCGCTGCACTTGGATCTTAAGTGCAACACGCTTATACGAAAACGTAAGGAAAGAAACAAAATTTCTAAAAATAATTTCCAGGTGCAGACATTAAGCCCACACACTGACCGAAGCACCTATTTAATCGTTTTGAACTGTTTCGAGTCGATATATGAACAATGGGTCGCCTCCTCTAAATTCCCCCCGTAAGCTTTTATAAGGCCTATGCGTTATACATACGCTGAAAATATTCACTCCGTGTTTTTGAGAACTCAAAAACACGTAGCTACTTCGCGTGATCTGCACAAATTGCAGTCTTATGATATAGCTCGTATGATTTCTGGTAGCATCGACTTTCCAATGCTATCAACTGCATAAAAATCGGCCCAGGCATTTCAAAGAGACAACCTGCAGAAGTAGGTGCTCTCAAACGAAGAAATTCGCCCATATAACACCGTCTCTTCTGTAAAGTAGCCTTCGTGTTTTTGAGAACTCAAAAACACGGAGCTACTACGCTCGATCTGCTAGACGTACAAACGTGCAAATGGTCTCAAAAGTTTGCTTGTAGGGTCAAGTTTCATACGACACCTTTTGCTTAAAAATCAGTTTAGGCATTACCGGCAGAGAGTCAGCAGACGTGAGTGCTCTCAGAGATAAGAAATCACTAGTAAACCATTGCATCCCCGCGACATAATCAATTAATCTGCAGAATGTATCAGACACGATTGTTTCCCCTTGCTCTCTCTTCGATACTGATAAGGAATGACTAACATTTCTGCATATTTCTGACGAGAATTTCCAAAAATCAGTTTGCAGAGGAAAGTGCGCGCTGCACTTGGCTCTTTAGTGCAGCGCTTATAAGAAAACGCAAGGAAAGAATCAAAATTTCTAAAAATAACTTCCAGGTGCAGGCTTTAAGCCCACACACTGACCGAAGCACCTATTTAATCGTTTTGAACTTTTTTTAGTCGATATATGAACAATGGGTTGCCTCCTCTAAATTCCCCCCCCCCCCCCCGTAAGCTTGTATAAGGCCTAAACGTTATATATACGCTGAAAATATTCACTCCGTGCTTTTGAGAACTCAAAAACACGGAGCTACTGCGCGTGATCTGCACAACTTACAGTCTTACGATATAGCTCGTATGATTGCTGGTAGCGTAAATTTTCCAATTCTATCAACTGCATAAAAATCGGCCCAGGCATTACAAAGAGAAAACTTGCAGAAGCAGTTGCTCTCAAACGAAAAAATTCGCCCATATAACACCGTCTCTTCTGTAAAGTAGCCTTCGTGTTTTTGAGAACTCAAAAACACGGAGCTACTACGCTCGATCTGCTAGACGTACAAACGTGCAAATGGTCTCAAAAGTTTGCTTGTAGGGTCAAGTTTCATACGACACCTTTTGCTTTAAAATCGGTTGAGGCATTACCGGCAGAGAGTCAGCAGAAGTGAGTGCTCTCAGAGACGAGAAATCACTAATAAACCATTGCATCCCCGCGACAGAATTAGTTGATCTGCAGAGTGTATCAGACACGATTGTTTCCCCTTGCTCTCTCTTCGATACTGATAAGGAATGACTAACATTTCTGCATATTTCTGACGAGAATTTCCAAAAATAAGTTTGCAGAGGAAAGTGCGCGCTGCACTTGGCTCTTTAGTGCAGCGCGCTTATACGAGAACGCAAGGAAA
The DNA here is from genome assembly GCA_012932295.1 of Cyclina sinensis. NCBI lineage: Eukaryota > Metazoa > Mollusca > Bivalvia > Venerida > Veneridae > Cyclina > Cyclina sinensis. The sequence continues at coordinate 6,375,464 of JAAONU010000009.1, read as the reverse complement.
GAAACAAAATTTCTAAAAATAACTTCCAGGTGCAGACTTTAAGCCCACACACTGACCGAAGCACCTATTTAATCGTTTTGAACTGTTTCGAGTCGATATATGAACAATGGGTCGGCTCCTCTAAATTCCCGTAAGCTTGTATAAGGCCTATACGTTATATATACGCTGAAAATATTCACTCCGTGTTTTTGAGTTCTCAAAAACACGGAGCTGCTGCGCGTGATCTGCACAACTTACAGTCTTACGATATAGCTCGTATGATTGCTGGTAGCGTCGACTTTCCAATGCTATCAACTGCATAAAAATCGGCCCAGGCATTTCAAAGAGACAACCTGCAGAAGTAGGTGCTCTCAAACGAAGAAATTCGCCCATATAACACCGTCTCTTCTGTAAAGTAGCCTTCGTGTTTTTGAGAACTCAAAAACACGGAGCTACTGCGCTCGATCTGCTAGACGTACAAACGAGCAAATGGTCTCAAAAGTTTGCTTGTAGGGTCAAGTTTTATACGACACCTTTGCTTTAAAATCGTTTGAGGCATTACCGGCAGAGAGTCAGCAGAATTGAGTGCTCTCCGAGACGAGAAATTACAAGTGAACCATTGCATCCCCGCGACAGAATTAGTTTATCTGCAGAGTGTATCAGACACGATTGTTTCCCCTTGCTCTCTCTTCGATACTGATAAGAAATGACTAACATTTCTGCATATTTCTGACGAGAATTTCCAAAAATAAGTTTGCAGAGGAAAGTGCGCGCTGCACTTGGCTTTTTGGTGCATGGCGCTTACACGAAAACGCAAGGAAAGAAACAAAATTTCTAAAAATAACTTCCAGGTGCAGACTTTAAGCCGACACACTGACCGAAGCACCTATTTAATTGTTTTGACCTCCTTCGAGTCGATATATGAACAATGGGTCGCCTCCTCTAAAATCCCGTAAGCTTGTATAAGGCCTATACGTTATATATACGCTGAAAATTTCCACACTGTGTTTTTTAGAACTCAAAAACACGGAGCTACTGCTCGTGATCTGCACAATTTACAGTCTTACGACATAGTTTGTATGATTGCTGGTGGCGTCGACTTTCCAATGCTATAAACCGCATAAAAATCGGCCAAGGCATTTCAAAGAGACAACCTGCAGAAGTAGGTGCTCTCAAACGAAGAAATTCGCCCATATAACACCGTCTCTTCTGTAAAGTAGCCTTCGTGTTTTTGAGAACTCAAAAACACGGAGCTACTACGCTCGATCTGCTAGACGTACAAACGTGCAAATGGTCTCAAAAGTTTGCTTGTAGGGTCAAGTTTCATACGACACCTTTTGCTTTAAAATCGGTTGAGGCATTACCGGCAGAGAGTCAGCAGAAGTGAGTGCTCTCAGAGACGAGAAATCACTAATAAACCATTGCATCCCCGCGACAGAATTAGTTGATCTGCAGAGTGTATCAGACACGATTGTTTCCCCTTGCTCTCTCTTCGATACTGATAAGGAATGACTAACATTTCTGCATATTTCTGACGAGAATTTCCAAAAATAAGTTTGCAGAGGAAAGTGCGCGCTGCACTTGGCTCTTAAGTGCAGCGCGCTTGTACGAAAACGCAAGGAAAGAAACAAAAAAATCTAAAAATAACTTCCAGGTGCAGACTTTAAGCCCACACACTGACCGAAGCACCTATTTAATCGTTTTAAACTCCTTCGAGTCGATATATGGACAATGGGTCCGCTTGTCTAAATTCCTTTAAGCTTGTATAAGGCCTGTACGTTAAATATACATGGAAAATGAGAACTCAAAACACGGAGCTACTGCGCGTGATCTGCACAATTTACAGTCTTACGATATAGCTCGTATGATTGCTAGTAGCGTCGACTTTCAAATGCTATCAACCGCATTAAAACCGGCCAATGCATTACCAAGAGACAACCTGCAGAAGTAGGTGCTCTCAAACGAAGAGATTCGCCCATATAACACCGTCTCCTCTGTAAAGTAGCCTTCGTGTTTTTGAGAACTCAAAAACACGGAGCTATACTACGCTCGATCAGACCAGTGCTATGATTGAAACTTCTTAAGTAATAGTTTTAATGGCTAGAATGCCCTCCCAGATGATAATTAATCCATAAGATACTCTATACAGTACAAAGATTAAGTTTAGAAAGGAAACAAACAGCAAAGCGTATTTATTTGCTTTCTAAGTACTACTCCTTTATATAAGTTAACTGTGTGCTATCATCGTCATGTTTTTTGTCGTTGTTGATTTTGTTGTTGTTTGTTTGTTTTTTGTTTGTTTGATTTGTTTTTTTCTGTTGTTGTTTTTTTTCTATTCTTTTTTGTGTTGTTGTTGTTGTTTTAGACAGCTTTTTGAACTTAAACGTACGATAGTCTTGCGCTTCATCAAGAACGCTTGACATGTAGGTTGGTCTGTTTTTAACAATATATTGTTGTCCTTAATTGTCAACACATTTAACATCCAAAACAAGAGAAGTTTTGCGCTGTCTGATTTCATTCTGACTTTTCTAATATCTGAAAGCTTAAAAAAAACATATTACATAGCCTTATTTGGCATCTACCACTTATTTAATGTTTTACTTCAGCAAGAAAAAATAAGTTTTTAGAGTACTTCTGTTGAGTTAAACAATTTAACGGGGTAGTATAAAACGCTGACGCGAAACGCTGACAATATACAATAAGAGGAAAAACGCTGACGATATAGATAAAGAACAATTTCAGAAAACGCTGACAACATAGATATAGTATGTTAATGGAGTTCCTATACTGTCATGTATAGTATTTGCTTGTGGTAGAATGGCAATTAAAGATTTAATTACCTTAAAAAAGAAAGTAATAAAAAATGAAGAGAAAAAAAAGAAATTTTAAAATGAAGAGAAAAAAAAAGAAATTTGAAAAACAAAGTAGCTCACTTAATCAAAAGCGATTCTTAAATTAATTTGAAATAAACTTAAGTATTTGCTAGTAGAGGAACTGGCAATTAAAAATTAAATTACTTTGTAAAAATATTTGTCAACTTTGAGGAAAGAGGAAAAACGCTGACGATTTAGATAAAGAACAATTTCAGAAAACGCTGACGAAATAGATATAGTATGTTAATGGAGTTCCTCCGCTTTCATATATAGTAAAATGACTTATTATTAAAAATCAGTTCTGAGATTTTAAAAATGGAAAATATCATTTGATGAAAAAAAAAGAAATGAAGAGAAAAATAAGGAAATTTGAAAAACAGAGTAGCTCACTTAATTAAAAGTGATTTTTAAATTAATTTAAATAATTTTGAAATAAACTTAATTATTTGCTAGTAGCGGAATTGGCAATTAAAAATTTAATTATCTTTTGAAAATATTTGTCAACTTTGAGGAAAGAGGAAAAACGCTGACGATTTAGATAAAGAACAATTTTAGAAAACGCTGACAACATAGATACAGTATGTTAACGGAGTTCCTCCGCTGTGATATATAGTAAAATAACTGATGTATTATAAATCAGTACTGATCCTTTAAAAATGGAAAATATCATTTGATGAAAAAAGATACATTTATGTATCTTTTCACCTCTCATGTGATATAATTAAATGAAAAAATGATTTATTGACATATAGGTACATTAGGCATGGTATTTTTATTGTGTAGATTAATATATATCATGTAACATGTATATGATAAGCATATGCGTAGCCATATATTTATCATTCATAGCACAGATGAATAATACTTGATAACACACCTCTGTATGAAGATACATGTTTGTGCTTTGCACTTCCGTATTAAGATACATGTTTGTGCTATATAAATATATTACTATACAAAAATCAGAGTTATTTCATTATTTCATCCCCAATGGCTCTAACAGTACAGACCTGAACACTTCTAAATCAACTAAAGTCATCAGTCCGCTTCAATTAATTAAATTCATAAATAGTGAACAAATTATAAGTACACATTCTACTCATTTATTTAAAAACATATTCATTATAATGCAATATTTAACTTTAATCTATACTTAAAGTTAAGTGTAAGTACAAATACAAAGCGTCAGCGTTTTCCCTATATATTTCATATCGTAAGCGTTTTCCCTATATATTTCATATCGTCAGCGTTTTTCCTTTTATTCTATATTGTCATCAATTACTTCACCCTGCGTTGCTGAGCCAAAGTCATTAGCACCAGTTACAAGAACGACGACCTAAAAATGTATTAGGACAAATAAGCTGCAAAGCTCAAAACCAGTATACAAATGATTATATATTTATCTAGTAATAAATTACAAGTCAATAACTGTATTTTGAACTTTCCTTTGATTTACTAATATATAAAGGACATACAGTTCGATTCACATCAAGGGTAAGGGTCTAAAGTGACTTTCCGCATTCCTCACTTTCCGTGCAAGTACTGGTTTGAGCCCAGAAGCACTTACCCACAGGTTAAATCGATTTAAAATAAATAAGTATGAAATATAATTACTATAAAGACCACATTTTTCTCTGAATATTAAGTTCCTTAAACCCGTAACTGTAATTCAATTTAACTATGCAAAAAAAAATCATAATAAATTATATATAACTAATCACTTTGATTTTCTGTTGTGGATTAAACACACCTTGCAGGCGCTGCTACACAATAACGTGACACGTACATCTAATAAACAATCAATCAACGCCTATATCAATGACACGATTATTCAATTAACACCAAAACACTTGTTTAAATAGCATCTTAACAATTCTACTGTGATATTTCACGCGTACTAAAGTATAAAATAAATTACCAATCAACACCTATATAAAATTAACTCCGCTCTTTGTTTTTCAAATTTGTTTTTCTTCTTTTCATTTTTTTATTATTATCTTTTTTTCATAGAATAATATTTTCCATTTTTAAAATCTCAGAACTGATTTTTAACACATCAATTATTTTTACTATATATGACAGCAGAGGGACTCCATTAACATACTGTACCTATGTTGTCAGCGTTTTCAGAAATTGTTCTTTATCTAAATCGTCAGTGTTTTTCCTCTTTCCTCAAAGTTGACAAATATTTTTAAAAGGTAATTAAATCTTTAATTGCCAATTCCACCACAAGCAAATACTTAAGTTCATTCAAAATTTATCTAAAAATCACTTTTAACTAAGTGAGCGACTTTGTTTTTCAAATTTCATTTTTTCTCTCTTCATTTTTTATTATCATCTTTTTTCATCAAATGATATTTGTCTTTTTTAAAGGATCAGTACTGATTTTTAATCCATCAGTTATTTTACTATACATGACAGTATAGGAACTCCATTAACATACTATATCTATAATGTCAGCGTTTTCTGAAATTGTTCTCTATCTATATCGTCAGCGTTTTTCCTCTTATCGTATATTGTCAGCGTTTCGCGTCAGCGTTTTATACCGTCCCCAATTTAACTTTCATGTCAAAGCCTTCGAAGTCAGAATGTTGATAGGTGCTGGAGGTATGAGCAACTCATAGTTTTGTATGTTGAAAATATTAAGAATCATAAGTTTTAGAATTAAACCATTTTCCTTTTTTTCCGGTTCTTTCCGTATAATAGTTTACTTTCTTGTAAACTATCTTCTTTGGGTTGAAATACCCATTAACCAATCGAAAACCACCAGTTGATTCGCGCCAACACGAGATAAACAGCGATAAAGAAAGCACAAAAGAGGGTACAAAGAAAGTGCTAGTTCAAGCTATTTCAGGAACAGAGTGCAGTAAGAGTAAGTATGTCATTTGAAGTTTGACTAATATTTTATTATTTCATTTTCAGTTTGAATGATCCTTGCCAGAAAAAGATATTTGTGGAAAAAAAAAAATCCTAAAATTTCGCGCATGTCAGTCAACTTCAACTTAATACTGCCAAGAGTCAATACTGACTATACTAGGCAGGCGCATGTCAGGAACATTTAAAATTATAAAAGTTGATAACAAAGAAAACAAGACTTTACTGAAGATCTTACTTAAACATTTATTTTAAGTACAGTTTGTTCGCCAGTTTCGCCGCACTTTTTACATAGGCAGTGTCTAGAGGTACGGATCCGTACCCCTAGACCGGCAGTCTAGAGGTACGGATCCGTACCTCTAGACAATACTACTAGGGATGTCTAGGGGTACGGACCTTTTTTTAATATATAATTAAGCATTAATTTACGTTAGAAGAAACTCGGTTATAGTGGTTTGGGCAGTTTTTAGTGTTTAATAGACTAAAATTATCTAGGAGTGGCAATGACTTCGATTTTCAGTTCCCGTTTCCGACGATATAATGCGAGTAATCCAGAATCCAAATTTGCTTACGAAAAGAGGAACATATCGTTGTCATCTATTTTCAAACAGAGAGCGTTCAGTTATAACTGAACCTAAATGTTCGTGACAAATGACAATGAAAAGTTCATCACTGGTATCATTTTTCATGCGCAGGTACAACTACAGTACCTAAAACGTCTTCTTGGTTCTGCAGAGGCTGTCGTTCGGGAAACTTTCCCAGTTTGTTGTAAGCGAGGTACCTTCAGGTTGCCAACATCAGACTGGGAAACTTCTTTGTTTTATCAGGATAAAACGTGTGCCAGTCTGATGTCAGTGAGGTACCTTCGGGTTGCCAACATCAGACTGACGTTGTAAACAGAACTCAAAAACCATGTAAATAGCGACTGTAAAAATAACAATGTAAATAGTGACTGTTATTTAAAAAAAAGCATCAACTTGAATGAATTTTTACTAGAGAAATGTGGAAAAAATATATATAATGACTGTAAAATTTCTAAGGCAACTCATAAATATGCAACATTAATAGGTTTACGTGATCTTTTCTTTGCGATAGAACTACCTAAAATCATAAAAAGCAATGTTAGTACTTATTTCATTAGCTCATTCGGTCTTTTTGGCTTAAAAAAAAAAGGGGGCACGAAGAGAGTTCCTCCATGTCGTGTGGCCTGGATGTCGCTGAACCTAATATTTTCCCGTTATTTTTGCATTAGAATGTCAGAAGTTATAAAAACGGTCATTTGTCACGAACATTTAGGTTCAGTTATAACTGAACGCTCTCTGTTTGAAAATAGATGACAACGATATGTTCATCTTTTCGTAAGCAAATTTGGATTCCGGATTACTCGCATTATATCGTCGGAAACGGGAACTGAAAATCGAAATCATTGCCACGCTTAGATAATTTTCGTCTGTTAAACACTAAAAACTGCCCAAACCACTATAAACGAGTTTCTTCTAACGTAAATTAATGCTTAATTATATATTAAAAAAAGGTCCGTACCCCTAGACATTCCTAGTAGTATTGTCTAGAGGTACGGATCCGTACCTCTAGACTGCCGGTCTAGGAGTACGGATCCGTACCTCTAGACACTGCCTTTTACATAAGTCGGTCAAATTACATCAAAGTGCAGAAGAAAGAAAACATTATTGTACATATAGTATGACACAAGCCTTAACTTGAACTTCGTTAAATATTTACTCAAAGTTTAATTAACTTATAACGCTGCCGTTCTTGATTTCACATGGACCTATTTCACCAGTTCCGAAGCACGTTCACCGGTTTCGGTGGACATCATTTTTTAACACTTCGTGAAAATACGTTAAGAGGCTTCCCATGGGGAAATTTCCGGTACATCTGTAAACAGTAACAGACATACAACAGTCCACAAAAATTAACGCAGAATACAAAATTTACATCATGTCTTGTATTAAAATCGAAAACAGGGTTAGAAAAGGTTATCACTATTTGAAGTGTATTACCACCTGAAAAACAGCCAAATCATGAATAAAAACTGTGATGGACATAGCATGCATGGAGAAAGATAAAAGCATGACCCATGTAAATCATGTCAATATGATAAAAAATAAATGAATAAATGGTGTTCCCCATATGGCACCTCTTGAAAAAAAAGTTGTACTCAAATCCATCGGAAATAGCTAAATGTACCTCCTAACGTTATGATCTAATTTTCATTTGAATAAATGGACGGTAATGATTAAACTTTAGAGCAGGTGTTGCTATTAATCTGACAAAAATTCAGGACCATAAATTTTCCCATCCTCTCCAAGCGTATCTGGAAAGTTGAAATCAAGTTTTCAACTTGACATTTTCAGCCATTTTGTTTTATCTCATGTCAGAACCCCTTCACATTTGATTGGGACATTTAACTACATTAAAGAACAATTTCATCAAACCTAGTACAACATTTAATTTAATACACGTGCAAGAACACAGCTGCTTACTTTCGCTTACGGATGACCTAATTTTGGGGAAATAATATTCGGAATCCTTCGGAACCGGTGAAACACCGGAACTGGCGAACAAACTGTACTTTAAAATCTATAAAACTTGTTTAGTCCACTGATAAAAGCTGGCACAGTTGGGGTAGCCTTAATCTCGGTCGGTAATTCGTTCCAGAGTCGTATAGTCCTTGGGAAGAATGAGTTCATGTGATGTTGTGTTTTTGATTGTGGAATGAGGAATTTGCTGTTTCTTGTGTTTGTAAGGTGATTGTGATCAACATTGACCTGATTGTTATTAGAGAATAACAAAATGGGTAACGCCTAAATGGGTAACGCTTAAAAATTTTCTGATTTCTGAGCCACAGTGATTCAAGTTTAGATATAGTCGTGATAGGTAAACATGTATGTATAACAAATAAGTTAGTTAATTGTCTCAAGTCATACTCCGTATACGGTACAGTAAGTCAAAGGCATACCGGTAAAGAGTCAACTCGGCCCTATACCAACTCGGCACGAGTCAACTCGACCCACTTTTAAAAAAAAACATTAAACATATGAACTTTTTCTGATTACTTGCATGTTATCAAAACAAGCTGTTTTAAATGAAAAATAAGATATATCTGGTATTGTACATTACATTGTACTTCTGCAGAATATTTAGAAGAAATTTGTTAAGTTTATTCTTGCAGATTCATTAATTTTAAAGATTAATCTAATACAAATGTGTTTCCTTTGATGCTTTTTGTTTGTAAAGTTATCTTCACTAAAATATGAAATAAAAACGTTTTAACTTATTATCATAAGCTTCTTATTAGTTGCAGGTGGTCATTAATCAAATTTGAATGATTGCGTCAATCATAACTATCACCTGATTAATCGGTACCCTTAACATACACATGGTAATTGATTAGTAATAATAGCGGGTGATAATAGCAGTCCTTTAATGTCCTTTTCCAATTATCACATGGTCCTCTATTCAATTCAGTGTTGAACAATAAAGTATACATTATTTAAAGACATATTCAAAAAAGAGACCTACAATAACGTCTGTGGTCTGGGAATTTAGGGGGCGCCTGTAGACGCTCAAGACCGTGCATAAAGTGCTCAGTTACATGGAGCACGATTATCGGTAAAATGGTATTTAGTTACGTCCAAGATGTCCAGAAACAGCAAATAGTATATTTATATTTAAAAAAGCCACGCCGCCGGTACACCAACAATATTTTCAGCATTTGATACTGTCGTGCATATCACTCATACTCATCATGATCTAAATGATGAAACATTAGAACGTCTTGTTGACAGTTTCAAACTGTATAACTAAGACCAGAAAATTGAAGTTGTAAAATAATGATAAATACAAATTACAAAGCTGAATTTCGTAACAATACTTCTTGTATTTAATAAAGATACTACAGATCAAAGTTACATTTAAGTCATTTATCTTTTCCATTTCATTACAGACACTTAATCAGACTGCATGTAATTGTTTTAGTACATGATAATTCTTTTATATTTCAGAATTAAGGTGTTAATGTTTTATTTTTCAAAATTTTGAACTTAATGTGTTTAAAAATTCACAATAGTTTAGGCGTGGGCTGTTTCATGAAAAAGTGGGGGAAAAAACACTGATATCAACAGAACTAGCACTTCACCATGTCACTGCTATCTCTTTGATATACCCAACTGTATGGTCCTGTTTTCCTTGATACTTGCATGAAAAAAAAACATTTCCACATTCTTTTTGATTGGCATGTTTATCTCAATATGCTGGACAGGCGTTTTCCCTATATACAATCGTTTGAAGCTGGTGACTGAGTTTGTGTAGTCTGCAGCTATGTATAAATGTTAAGATCTCATTGGGTGTGTAAGCTAATTAAGCTGATTAAAAGGATCTTTCCACTATGCTAAATTTAACTTGGGGAGAACTGTATCATGTGGCAAGGAAAATCATTTCTGCCTATGGTTGTTGGATATTCAGATATTGATATTAAGTTTCATTTTTCCTTTTATCCGTTCAAAAAATCTATGATCTCTTTAGGAAAAAAAATATAACTGGTTTCTGCACAGTCAGTCATAAAACTGGGGGGGAGGGGAAATAAGAATTTCCTATATCAAATAATAACAGCATGTCATATTTTCAGAGTAAGATGTCAGCCCAGGTACAGCGTAAGCTTGAATTCCCAGTGAGAAAATTGACCAGATCTCAGAGACAGAAATCATCCACACCCTCAGGTACAACTCCATCTAGTAAAGAGTCTGTCTCAAATACACCAAGATCTACACGTCGCTCAGCAAGAAACAAAAAGAATGCAAGTGAAGAAAACCTTACCCCTGTGCCAGATGATACCAGCTTGTCATCACCACGCAAAAGAACAAATAAAGGTAAGAATTGTCTCAAAAAAGAGTAATCATTTTTTTTGTCTTAATGAAAAGGTGATGTCATCTCATTTATTAAACAAATATCATCGCTTTACAATTTGTAAGGTGAATATAGAAGTATACATGTATGTATCATTCCAGTAGAGCAATGATTAATTGCTGGAATCATATTTCATTTACAGGTGACAACGTTCCACTACAAAACAACAGCCCAAGTCCTAGTAAAAAGAAGAAAGAGAATCAACCAGTTTCACAAAGAAATGAAGAGACACCTATTCGTGGAAACCTTGCAGCAAAGTTAGCTGCAGCAAAGATTGACAGCGTTGATGGCAAAGACCAATCAGAAAATGGTAGTCTCCCTTTTATTATCTACTGACTTTGATTATTGTTTGAAAAAATTTATTGAAATTATCCTATATAGGGCTTGAAGCCAGTCTAAAAGAGCTGCATGAAATTAAGAAATAGACAGCTAGAAGCTAAAGTTTTTTAATCAGTAAGAGTTGTACCATTATCAGTTTTTCATTTATTTGACAATTGATTTTAGGCTTGTGACAACTCAAATGTCCACAATTTTTGTAAAGTCAGTTAAGAAAAAGTGTATCTGTAAAGTCACAAGAATCTAAACTTGAATTTTCTGTTGCAAGCTTTAAGTAGTAAATAAAATTTGAATGCACAGGTGTTTAGGAAATAGATTTTAAGTGTTATACTGTCAAATATATCATGGTGTCAAGGTTAGATGTAGTAATATAATTACGAAAGCCGTAATCTGAGACATTAATTAATTTCCGTTCTAACAAGTATGCTCACTATTTACAGTGACATCAGTGGTAGCATGCTTGTGTTCAGCATGATATAACATTTAGGAAATATCATGTTCGGTTACTTCATTGTTTATTTTTGGCAAATTGCTGGTAGTGTTAGAGTTTAATTCCTTCCAGGCACTCATAGCAAAGAAGTCCAGCCATCAAGATGCCCTTTGTCACCCTTAAAACTGAGTGGACACCAGAATTTTACACCTTTATCACCTGTGAAATCTCCAGCGAAAGTGAATATACCTGAAAGGATTATGTCTCCTTTCAAGTTAACTTTACAACAGAGGCTGGCCAATTTATCGCCAGAAAAGTCGCCTAGGAAACCTGAACATGAACAGTACATTATGTCATCCCCGGTGAAGAGGTCGCCATGTAAACTCGGTTTACTACGCAGCACAGACTTGTCATCACCAAAGAAATCTCCTAGAAAGCTAGACTTCCTTCAGAGAACAACTATGTCTTCCCCAGTGAAATCACCATGCAAAATAGACAAGAGAAGTCCACAGAAGAAATCTCCACTGAAATCACCTAGTTTGAAACTTGGGAGACAAGATTGTAAGTACAAGGGATGAAAATCTACTTATTATCAGCTAGGATTTAACCTTATTAAAAGGCTCTGTAAGTTAATTTCTGTTTTTTCCATCGGGTTTAACCAAATATGCCTGGTTTCAAAGGCATTCTAAGGGTCATCCTATGTATCTGAATTAAATTCATAGTTCCAAACTTCAGTTTGGAATAAGCTTTTAGCTCTCAGAAAATTTTTAGGGATGAAATCTTGATTTGCCATTATCACTTATATTGCTTGTGAAAAATTAAATGATATTAATTTGTCCAGGTTTGTTTCTACCTAAGTAATCAGTATCTGCGATTGATCATAAACAACATTGAAGAAATAAGAATCAAAGCAGTTAGACGTAGTTTTATCTGAGTAAGTCCTTTATAATATCCTTTTTACATAGGTATGGCCTACCACAAAGCCAAGCAAGTGTTCCACACAGCCAAGCCAGAACGACTTGTTGGTCGAGACAAAGAGATAGCAGAAGTTCGTGCATTTCTCAAAGGTCACATGTCGAAGAAGACAGCAGGGAGCTTGTACATCTCAGGCGCACCAGGCACAGGGAAAACAGCTGTTCTGACCAGTATCCTCGATGAAATGAAGGTATAGTTTCACAAAATTTAAATTCTTTAGAAAAAAGTGAATCACCATTTTGAGATGTGTTTAGAAAACTTGGATTCAGAGCTCAAAAAAACGCAATGATAGGGGTGGCTGGGTGGGGTGGGGCTTACTTTTCTTTTTTTAACAGTGACTTTCAGAAGAAATAGTGGCATATTAAGACTCCTCCCTTTATTCGAAAAATTAAGTTTACAGTTAGATTTTCACTTCATACCCTTTCTTTTTAATAAATCCCATTTTTGATTTTGTCATACAAGATTTGTATGTATCCTTCTTATATGGGTTTGAATTACATATGAATTTCTTTTAGGCTCACCACAACTGTAGAACAGTATACTTAAATTGCATGACACTAGATAATTCATCTGCTGTCTATGGGAAACTGTACACAGATATTACTGGAAAGAATGCACCCACAGCAAAGGAACGCCTACGTGCAGTGGAGAGGGTGCTGGCAACTGAGGGACCTTCCATGTAAGTAAAGGAACCTCAATGAATACAGATGAATCAAGAAATTAAACATTAATATTTTGTTAATTTTCAGTACTAAAAATGAATTTAAAAATACCAAACCTTTACTGTCGTGTATTGTTCTCTGGTTAAAAGGTGTGTGGAATCTTGTTTTTTGATAACAAATAAGTAATTGAGTATAAGTTATAAATTATGGTAGAAAAGAACACAGTTTGTTGCCAAGGGCTGTTCCAGGAAGTGGTGGGGGGGTGCAGAATGCCAGTTCAAAAGGGGGTACCACCAACGCAGTTATATTTTTACATATTACAAACTCAGATTATTATTTATCCCATGTACTTAATACATCAGTGTTAATGCCATTTTTCCTGGAAGAGCCCTGAGGTGAGAGAATGGGAGTGACACAAGGCGTCAGTCTCAATGTTTGCAGTTGAATTTGGTTGGATTTCATGTAATCATTTGTCAAATTTTTAGTTACCGTATTTATTCCATTAATCGCCCGGGCGATTATTAGAATCGGACCTTGTCTCAAAGTAGGGGGTGGGCGATTATTAGAGACAAAGGATTTTATCGGAGACGTAAAATGGTTAACAAACTGTGGTTTACTGTCAATTTAACTGCTTGTGAAGTTATTCAGGGTCCTCAGGAAATACTGAGCTCTAAAACTCTCCAAAATTCGTTTTTGTTACGCTTCCTTCCTTAAAACTGATGAATACAGCCTCTGCATGTTTGTTTACATTCAAACCGGAAGTACCTGTAGTGAGTATGTGGTTCCCTGCACTCGCTGTTTAATATGCTGGTTACCACTCTCCCACGCAGTGATCTCCCCTTACAGTATTAGATGAGCGTAGCGTAACCGGTGCGAGGAGTTTGGCAGGTTACAGCAGTAGGTGTCAATACGGTCCATATCACGTAAAAGCCAGTAAAATTGTGTGTCATAAAGAAACTAAAGAGCGTGTCATATTCGATGAAATTTATTTTTTTCGCACAAAAAATCACATGAATCGATTAACAGTTTCATTTTTCTTCGTCTGTCATGTATGCATCGCTTTCATGGTCGTAACGCACATTGTCATATGCAGTAGCAGCAGTCTCCAGTTCATCTCGATCAAAACCTGAAAGGTAAAAGAACGTTGACTATGTGGAAATTGATAGCCTAATTACGTGACATGACACATGATGCTATACTATCATTTTCATACATAATGCAAACCATGTTTCATGTGCATACTATTCAATTTTAGCACTATGCCCACGTAATTGCTTGTTGTTTTACGCCAATTCAACATCTATGATCATACAGAGCAGACCCGGAGATAGAGATAGAATACAGCAGACTATAACATTTAATACACTAGTACGAGAACCCTATAAAATAAACTGATGAACAAACCTGGAAACTCGAGTTCTTCGTCGTCATCGCTGTCCTCATCTTGGTTCCACAGCATGTCATCTTCAGTTCCATCCAGGGTATTGGATATCCCAACCTTCTTGAAGCTTTTCACGATCATTTCTGCTGGCAAATTCTCCCACGACTCCTTGACCCAACGAAAAAGAACCCTGTTTTCTGGCTTCCGCATCTTGCCTCCCAGGGTAAAGGTGTGATTGCCATTCACCATCCAGTCGTCCCATTTCTCCTGGATGAAGGCCTTGAAAGGCTTATTCCAGCTGATGTCTGCGGGCTGTAATATTCCTGTGCAACCACCAGGGATAACAACCATATCAGAATTTGAGCCAAACTCTCCGCGACGGGACACTAGCTTCTTTACGGAGTCTGTTCTGTGTGCACGGAAAGCATCCCAGACAAGCATCTTCCGGTTGTCTTCGCGCCGCCAGACTTGCAACACCCACCATTTGATAATTGCCTCGTTTACCCAGCCATTGTTGGACATCTTTACGAGCACACCTGGCGGAATGTCGGCTGCTGGGGGTTCTCTCTTTCCTTTTAGAATAACGACTGGCGGGAGTTTCCGTCCGTCAGCCATAGCTGCCAGTATCACAGTCACTTTTTCCTTTTCGTGGCCAGTTGTGCGAATTATCACGGACTTGTCCCCTTTGTGATGCAGAGTAGAATTCCCCGGCATATCAAAATACACAGCAGTTTCGTCCATGTTACCTATGCCTGACAGGTCATAGTCCCTTAGTTTCCGCATTCTTATCACAAATTTATGAAACGATGTGATTTTCTCTTCGACGTGTGTGGGCATACGCTGGGCAACACTGGTTTTTTCCCTCATGGAAACGGAGTGGCGCCTCATCCATTTCTGAAGCCACCCGCGGCTTCCTTTGAATGTTGGATCCCCGCTAGCAATAAAGCGCCGTTGAGCTTCCAGGAGTAACTGCTTTCCGGTAATCCTTATACCACATGACCGTCTTTCACTGAACCACTCAAATATATCATTGTCCACTTGTTCGTTCCTTACTTTCCTTCCACCACCCGGAAGGCGCTTGACCGATGGCGAGCGATCATCGAATTTTCCTTCATCAAAATGCTGAACCCATTCTCTGATCCTTCTCCTATCAACACCAAACTGTCTACTAGTTTCTGAGATAGTATGCTCCTTCGCATATTTGGCAACATTTATTTTAAATTTCGCTGTGTATGATTCGTACTTGCCCATAGTGCGGTTTGTGCGAAACTGTACTTCCAAAGTTGATTATTACAGACAGCGTGGCACTTGTTTCATACTAAGGAAGTGGCAGACAATAAGACTATTGTTTCCATCAACGGAAGCGATATTCCTAGAAAGCGTGGTTTTATGAGACCATAGTTTTTGTTGTTTAGCGTCCCCCCTAACATTTGGAAATGATTGTACCAATCAAACAGCGCCGAAGCTTCATTTAGTAGCAAAGACCACAACAGATCCATTTCGTCATGGTACGGTAAGTATCTGTCTTATAATGTTAATGTATGAGATGTTGCAAAATTCTTAGTCTCGGCCATCACAGCAGGGTGACAGCAATAAACCACTTGGCTGAACAAAGGCCCGTACGTAAGAACCGATCAGACCAGAGGCACCTAACTTTCAAAAGACACTGAACCTTGTTACTGAAAAGAGTAAAACAACTTTTAAATTTGTGTGCGCTTCACCCCTCCCCCCCCCCCCCCCCCCCCCCCCCCCCCCGCAAATAAACAGTTTGGTTTCGCCTAAGGTTTTATTGCTTCCTGTAATGAACCCGTCTGACCTTTATGACGCAACGCGCGAAATTGAACCAAAGAGGCAGAATACATGTAGAGCTACACGTGGTTTGTGTATTAAACAAAGCAATGGCAACATGTATGTTAGTTTCAATTAAATCAGCTGTCAAAGGATATCACGCTTATAAGAAAACTTATCCAGCTGGGACTATTCTCGAATGCACTTTAGAACCGGAAAATGAACACAGTGACAGTGCCATTATTGTAAAAAATTGTGAAACTGTTGTCGGGCATATTCCCGAAGGACTTTGTCAGCCTCTAACAAAACTTTATAAGGACGGACTTATTGTGCAAATAACTGCCGAAATTAGCGGAGAGCCGCGCTCCTCCTCCGGTGGAACATTCGTGAAAGGTGGCGGGATTGAAATACCATGTGCGTACAAAATATTTGGCAGTAAAGACAAAAAGAGTGAAGTACGATCTTATATTAAGAAGGAAATACGGAAACTTGTTCTGTGAAAGGTAGGCCATTTTTTGGGGGGAAAAGGGGGATGGGTGATTAAAGGAGGCTATGTTTTTTCTAGAATTTGTCTGAAAAACGGCCGTTTTCTGACCGAAAACTGGGGGGTGGGCGATTATTAGAGGGTCGGCGATTAATGGAATAAATACGGTAATTAAAATTTTAAGATTGCTTGGTATGTTATGTATTTGCCATTAACAAATGACATTTTATTTAAGTGTGATGGTACTGGATGAGATTGATCAGTTGGACAGTAAGAATCAAGAGATCTTGTACACGATATTTGAGTGGCCCTCCCTTCAAAAATCCAGGCTTATACTTGTTGGTAAGATAAAAGATTCATGTTAATTGTCAAAGGTTAAGAGCGTTAGTGTATTAAAACCCTAACTTTGACGAATCAAGAAAAGTTAAACAGCTCTGCCTCATAGCCTTTCTGTTAGATGTATTTTTTTATTTATTCATTTCTTATAGCTACATTCTAAACAAACCTTGCTTTTACACAAGGAAACTATATCTAGTTTGATTTTATAATAAATTTTCCCATTACTAAAATATCTAAATCCACTTTGAATTTGAACAAAATTGCAAACATATCAATGGTGTTAAAAGTATTAAGCATACTGATGTTTTCAAATAAATTTGTCATTTGGGACAAACTGAGAAATTGAAGGTCTGCTTATCAGGAATAAAAATTTCATTCACTTACAATTATTATCAGTCATTTTAGTTCTTTTTTATTGTGCTGTTTCAGGGATTGCCAATGCCCTGGATTTGACAGATCGTGTGTTACCCAGACTTCAAGCTCGGCCGAACTGTAAACCAAAGTTGTTGAACTTTGCCCCCTATACCAAAGACCAAATATCAGCGATTCTTAAAGATCGTATAAAAGATGTAAGCATTCTTTCTACTTGTTTACATTCTAAGTGTTGGAAGGAAACTACTATTTAGACCAAAAAATAAGTCTTTAAAAATGTGTCGGTTTTCTTGATTCACTATTGTACCCGGGTTGAGCATTGACTATCAAGGCATAAGTTACTTGACATTGACTTGAAACTTGTCAATAGGAGTAGTTTGTGTATTAATGAAGGATAACTTGTTAAGCTTTCAATGTAAAATGTGTTTTAATCTATACACTGCTAGACAAAGTTTATGATGTTAAAATCTTTTTCAGATCGAGAGGGAAGGGACAGGTGTAATGGATTCAACAGCCATTCAGTTTTGTGCTCGTAAGATTTCTGCTGTAGCAGGTGACATGAGAAAAGCGCTAGATGTTTGTCGGCGGGCTGTTGAACTGGTCGAAACAGATGTTAAAAGTCAGCATGTACTGAAACCTGAATCAAGTAAAAAGTTCATACTTGTTTTTTGAAAGAAACTTTTTTTTACACGCTGTAGATTAATTTTTTTTGCAAGGTGTTCTGCCTTGGCAGAATCAGAAGAACTTACAGGTTTTTTAATTGAATCAAAGGCCTGGTCTATTAAATGAAGATTTCAACCTATTATTACTCTTTTGAACAGCTTATAGATCAAGTACTGGTACTGCCAGTTGTTGATTGAATGGAAACAATTCTATCTATCTTTTTGAGCTTATCGTCAGTACCGGGTGCCCATATGACCGACGCCCCCTGAAGAGATTAGTTATTTTATGTTGTGGGGGTAGTGCAAGATACAGAAAGCATCCCATTCCAGAGTCACCCCTGGTTCTTTTGCATGCTCAGTGTATAGCACTGATACATGGGACCTCAGTTTAACGTCTCATTCCAAAGACTATGGAAACATTTTTTAAATTTGTCTCCCTTTTATATTCTTAAGAATTTGTGACATCAATCAGACTGTGATATACTGTAATTATCTGTAAAATAAACTACGGCAGTTTGGCTTGTAAGAGTGTAATTAAGCCAGCAAACTGTCAAGACCATATAGCCAGTGGACCAGTAAAAGTTCAACTTGGACCTGTGGAGTTCAGTTTTGGCTGATTTTCTAAAGCCATAAGCTTTTATGGCCTACATCGTTGAATTTTGCCATCTGGTTTTCTTTTGAATATTCACACTTTTTCTGAAAAGATTATTCTTTTTCTATGTTCTTTTTCTTTTGATCTGCAGCTCCAAAAAGTCCTTTGAAACAGTCAACACAGGTGCCAAAGAAGATTGGAGTTTTACATATAAACAGTGTTTTATCTGATGTATATGGAAGTGGGGCCTCGGCTCAACAACAAGAGACAATACCCCTTCAACAAAAACTTGTTGTTTGCAGTCTTTTATTGGTTTTAAAGCAAGGAAAAATGAAAGAAGTTCCTGCTGGAAAAGTAAGTTTTGATCAAGCTGTTTTAGTTGGAGATATCTTTGTAAACACAACAATATATCTTGGTACTTTTCTCGTAGGCATGAATGAAAAAAAAATGACCGTTACTTTTGATTAACATATGCATGCTGGTTTTAGTTGATGTTGTACTTACAGTTTAAAGGCCACAAGAACTGGAAATGGCAGTTGCCAGTTTTGTTTTAGAAAATGTTGGGTTTTTTTTATATGACTGCAATAGTTCAATTCAGATTAGTCGTTTAAACTTTTCAAGTTTGCTTCTACAACAAAATGTGTGTTACAACTTTTGTATAGATCTCTGTTCTGTATTCGAAAATATCTCATTGTTACGAGTATATGATGACAGCTAGAGTGTGACCATGAAGTCTTTTTTCATGTTAATTATAACTATGATTTCAGTTACACGAAATATACTGTAAAGTATGCAAGAACAGACAGATGGCCGCCATTGACCAGTCGGAGTTTCAAGGTGTAATGACATTACTAGAATCCAGAGGAATTATTTGCATCAAGAAAGCAAAGGAAACTAGACTAAACAAGGTAATTGTTTCAAATTTTGTTCTTTTGTCACCCTGGAACTAAATACTGATATTTCTGTTTCAGTTATAAAGCTATTTGTTAAACTGAGGATTGGAGGGAGCATGTTGTTTTTGGTCTGTCTGTTTGTCACAAAACTTTAACCTTGATCATAACACGGAAGTCCTTCCATCTACAGCCTCTCATCTTCACAGGTGCATGCACCTTGATGACCTCTACCAGCCAGACCCATTTAGAGGTCAAAGGTCAATGCAGGTTAACATAATGGTTGATTGATTGAAAATGTCACAGATTTTCAAACTCTGACTTTCAGTCAGTTGTTTGCTCTCAGAACAGTAGTGGTTAGGCCTTGATAGTTCAGTCGTTCAAGCATTCACCTTTGGGAGGTCCTGGATTAGAATCCTGGGTGTAATTCGAGGTATGCTGTTTGGCAAAGACACCTAAGTCAGACATGCTTCAGCGAACTGTTAATGACTCGGGTATTTTCTTCCATCAGTTGCATTCTTCTGGGTTGGTGTCAAGAGAGATTTAGATATGCCTGAATAGCTTTCTTCACAATTGAGCTTATCCAGTTTCTAACTTCATAAGTTAGAATTTTATGAGAGAATTTCTGTTAGAATTTGTATGCCCCCGGAGGGAGGGCATATTGTTTTTGGTCTGTCTGTTTGTTTGTCAGAAAATTTTAACATTTTTGAGGCCCTACCAGGGGCATGGCATTCATTCAAACTTAGCGCTTGTTGAAAATGAAAATGACTGCACAGTTTATTTTCTTGCATTTTTCAGGTAACATTACGGTTGGATGAAAAAGAACTGGAACACACAATGCAAGACAAAGTTCTTATTTCAACCATTCTGAAGGAAGGCCTGCCAAAATGACCTTACAGACAGCCTCAAGATGATGCCATTCTTGTCAATTAAAAACAGATAGTGGAAGGAGTCAGTGTCTTTCAAATGTATCTTAATACAGGAATGTCTGTTTGAATGCTACTAGTACAGAAAATAGATGCTAAGCACAGAAGTTACGTTAGAAGTTTCCAGCAAAACCTATCAATCAACGAATACCTCGTTCATTAAATTGCAATGTGTCAAGACAGTAAGTGAAAGTTCGGTTGGATTTATTTATTTTATTTAAAAGCAGTGCAAGTTTAATTTATAATTTTGACTGTCTTAAAAAGATGTTTATTTTATTATCTTTGGGAAAATAGTTACAGAATAATGTGTAGAAGTATTATGTGTAATTGGCTTAAATTCTTTATTATTCAGTATTTCAGTCTTTCATATTTATTTAACAATTAAGAATGGAGTTATATATTTAAAAAAAGAAATGTATTCAATATTTTTTGTACTTAAGTTAACTATTATTTGAGTGAAAATGTGTTTGTGGTTTGTTCAGAATACATGCATGTCTGTAGTAAATTTAACTGGTTTATGCTGGTAAATTTTTTGAAATTAAAATGTAGCTTCCATGTTTTATACTGAAAGGCTGTTTTTTCTGATTTTGCTTTTTGTAATAGTTAGTTTCGTAGATGAGTTTATAAATGATTTAAAAAAAAAATAAGTGTACTAAATTCTTGTATTTTATTTAGTTACTGTTTTCAATAATGATGTTACAAATGATGAAATGCCGTAAAAACAAAACCAAAAAAAAAAATTGTAATGTATTCTTTTTTATGCAGTTTTCAACAATAATTCGGCTACAGGCGCCAAAAAAAAAAAACAATGTTGATTAACTCAAAGGGGTTTTTACTTTTTGATTTCTTAGTCATACTTTTATTTGCATGTGTATTCAAATTCATAGATTGGTTGTTAAATGTAAAAATTAACAAAGTTACGTACAAGGCTTTGTGGTTGCTATTTTTATTACTGTATATGTATGCTTATGCCAAGAATCTTACTGGTTTTATTATGACAGTTTTTTGTTTACTTTCTTTAAAGTAATTTGATATAATGCAAAAAAAAAAGGAAAAAGTGGGGGGTGAGGGTTTCGGAAAGTGTTGAATGTTTAAAGGCCCAGTTTTACTTACAAAGATAAAATATACGAAGATAACAGGATTTACATATGTTACAACTGTTCTTCAAGAACATTAGCATTATTCAAAAAGTTAAGTACATGTACGACCCCTTACCTACCAATCTGAAGGAACACCAATGGCTGTCTTAATAAATACATCATCTAAATGCAAAAAAAAACTACAGTCGATTTGGTAGTCAGGAGACCCTCGGCAGGTCTAAATTTATTACAAACATATTGTATGTCTAATGTCTTTAATAAGTAAGATGCTCTTTTCAAAACTGATGGTCCGGATATTTCATCTTTTGTAAGTGAAATTGGCACTTTCAATGTAAGTTATTTGATTCGGTGAAAACAGAGAGTGTTGAATAATTTGAGGATGAGGAAATTGTAAATAGTAACCAGTTTCTGATTGTAAGTGTACATAATAATTGTATATTGCAAATTTTTGAGTGAGCATTTTTTTGTTTGTTTAAGTTTGTTGAAAATTGATTGTTCGAGTGAATTACATTACTTGTGTGTATGCGTAACTTAACACAGATGTACATCAAGGTGTAAAATAGGATTTTGCCATTTTTTATGAAAGCGATTCTTTATAGCAATTTTTTGTCACTTGCTCAATTCTATATGTGGTATTGTTATAACGCAGAAATATGTTAATCGAAATATCTTTAAGCGTATGGTAGTTGAAATCAAATTTTAAAGACGTCATCTTAAATGTCTGAAGCATTGGTGTAAGTTTTTACATAAATATAAAAATATATTTTGTGTTATTGTGTTTTTTTCTGTGTTGCATAATATTACACAAAAGCATGTAGAATTTGGTTCTGGGCTTTGTGAGCATTAGCTGGGGGGGGAGCTGGTGTTTTTGGTAACTTTCAGAAAGCTGGGAAAGTGAGTAAACATATGTAGGTGTTGCACTTCAATCGAGGTGTTATTTTGTCAACTGACTTCATTTGTATAAGTATTGTATATTGTTTGAGCAGTAGCATAGTCTTTTATTATGGAAAGTGCCGAAATGTTATTTTTAAACAATGACAATTTACATTTTTACAAAGCTCATTTCAGTGTTATAATCATGTTTTGATCAATTGAAAAAAAATAAAATCTAATAAAAATCCAATCCTAACTTGCTTGCTTTCTTTTTATGCCCCCACCATGATTTGGTATGTTGCATTGTCTAGTGTACCTCTACCAAGTTTGATCAAATAATACCCCTGGGGTCAAATTTGGCCCCGCCTGGGAGGTCAATTGATTTAACATAGGCTTATATCGGGAAAACTTCGAAAATCTTCTTGTCTGAAACCAAAAGGCCCTGAGCCTTAAGATTTGGTAAGTAGCATTGTCTATCTAGTGGACCTCTACCAGTTTGTTCAAATTATACCTCTGGGGTCAAATTTGGCTCCACCACGGGTGTCAATTGATTTTACATAGAGAAAACTTTGAAAATCTTGTCTGAAACCACAAGGCCCGGAGCCTTAAGATTTGGTATGTAGCATTGTCTAGTGGACCTCTACCAAGTTTGTCCAGATTTAATTATGCCGCTTGGGTCAAATTTGGCCCTACCCCATAGGCATAACTTACAAAAAAAATTCTTGTCTGGAACCACAAAGCCTAGAACTTAGATATTTATAATGGTGCATCAGCTAGAGGTCATCTACCAAGTTTGTTCAAATTATGGCACTATCCTGGGGGTCACAAATTCATATAGATTTATATAGGGAGAATCATATAAAAGCTTCTGATGTTTGTTCAACAGCAGACCCAAAGGCTTAGTATTCAGGTGAGCAATCTAGGGCCATCATGACCCACTTGTTTCTTTTTTTTTTGAGGGGGAAGGGTGGCATATAGATTTGCCCTTGTCCATCCGTCTGCTGTCACACTGGTTTGTGTCACTAAATATATAACTGCTAGAGCCAAGAAACTTTCTAAAACTAGTTGCCAGCATGAGAACTTACGCACCTGGGTATTTTTGCCGCAAATTTATTGGAGATCGTCAGACATGCTCCATGATTAAGCAAAAGATAGCATTTTCAGACTTGTAGCGTGTAACTCCAAATGTTTAACTGATAGAGCCATGAGACTTTCTTAAAATAGTTGTGAAGTTATGTACCTGGGTATTTTGACGCAAATTTTGACTGGATGACGAATAATGCATACCATATTTAGACTTCACGGTTGTGCAGGCTGATCTTGGTCTGCACGGGTCGCAAAGTCAGAGTCAACTGCAGTTGCTTTGAGTAATTATTACAGTCAATTGATGCAAATGTATTGGAGATCAGCAGACACTTGCCCCCTGATTTAGCATAAAGTAGCATTTTCAGACTTGTGTCCTGCATAACTCCAAATGTATAACTGATACAGTCATGAAACTTTCTAGAATAGTTGTCAGTATGTGAACTTATTCACCTGGATATTTTGACGCAAATTAATTGGAGATCGGCAGAGATATGCCCCGTGATTAAGCAAAATATAGCATTTTTAAACTAGTGTCACATGTAACTCCAAATGCATTACTGCTAGAGCCATGAAACTTTCTAAGAATAGATAAATTGTTCTTTGTTATATTTCATACTTAATTTTTGTCCAGAGCATAACTGAAAAAGTGTTTGAGATATTAACTTGAACCTTCATAGGTTGATATATCTCATTTAGGAGGAGTGCACAGTACAAGAATGATAACTCTACCAATCGTAATTTTGAGTTATTGCCCTTTGTTATTTTTCATGCTTAATTTTTTTTGGAACAATAATTCAAAAAGAGTTTGAGATATCAACTTGGAGCTTCATAGGTTGACTCCTCATTGGGGAGGAGTGTTGTGCACAAGAATGATAACTAAGTAAATACATTTGGCGGGTGATGGCCATGTCAGCATGGCTCTTGTTTATATTTAGAAAGGTTCTTTCTTTAGAAAATAATGAGCCAAGGCATGAAATCTTAGCCATTACTTTTTCCTTCTTAAACTGCTAAAAGAATGTTATTACACTTTATTTTAACTTTAATTTGTTATAAACTGAAATGCCTCTGATGCAAATGTGTGGAAAGACAGGCTATTCAGGAAGAATATTGATAAGAGAATAATTAATTTTTAATCTTAACTAAGTAAATACTTAAATTTGAGTTGTGTCCTTTGCCACTGGTGAATTTGATGATTCAGTAACTCAAGTACTGTTGCCCCAGGGGTTGCTAAGATGGACACTTGGATTGCTCATATATCGACATAAAATATATTGTTTCAAAGACTGAATATTACTTTATAAACATTTTGGCTTTGGATTTTTTATGACAAATTGTTTTAAAGTACAGAACACCATCAGCATCGCAAGTCTGAGAAAAAAAGTCAACTTGAGCAAGAAAAATGCTTCATAATCACGGTTCATAACAATACGAGACAAATGAAAATAGAGAGAGAGAGAGAGAGTATTTTATGAACAAATTAACATTAGCTATGAATAGCTATTGACTAACATTGATTGATTGATTGATTTATTTGTGCAAATATATATGTCATACATGATACATACAGAAATTATAAATAATTTTAACATTAGCCAATATCACAGTAACAAATATCACAAATAAATTAATAATTTGATCTCTAGACATATATATCACACAGGATGACCCATAAAGTTTTGCAACTTATTTCCAATGGGGTCCTATTGATAAAAGTCAAGGTACAAAAATGATGGCCGCATTTTAAGAACATGAGTAAAATTAGTATATAAATTAAAAAAAAAGTTATAGATTCAAGTTGCGTTTGAAGTCTTGAGATCAAGTTAAGCACTGAACCAAATATCACATAGTGCAATTGAAGAATAATTATCACAGTATATTGACTACTTATGCCCTGTTGACATAGCATAAGTAAAAAGACATATATATATATTGCTAAACCAATCATATTAAAAAACAGTTTAAAACTGGACATTCTCAATAAAATATAAAATCAGATTCTTCTGTAAGTTTCATATTATCTGTGAGCATGGATTTCACTTTTCTTTTAAACTCAAACTTATTTCTCACATTCTTAATACAAAGTGGAAGACTGTTCCAATCCTGGACAGCTTGATAATAAAAAGTATTTATGGTAAAACTATTAGCTGGTTGTACATAGAAGTTGCACTTGCTATTTCTACTATTGTATCCATGCATATCAGAGACTAAACAAAAATTTTCATACATGTAAGATGGACATTTCTTATTATATATTTTGTGAACATGATTAAGTCTTAGCTGTTTGACTCTATTTTCAACATTCAACCAGCCGATACTACTGAAATCATTTACAGTTAAAGACGTTCTAAAATCATATCCATGAATAAATCTAACAACTTTATTTTGAGCGACCTGTAATCTATGCTTCAACTGTTTGGTAATACCACTGTACCATGAAGAACTGGCATAATCAAAATGACATTGTACCAAAGAGTTACACAACAACTTTTTCATGTCCATATTTAAACAGTGTTTTTGTCTATATAAGAATCTAATTCTAGAATTAATTTTTTTCACAATACTGTTAACAATAGAAGTAGCAGAAAGATCATTATCTAACACAGAACCAAGATATTTAACAGATGGTTGAGATACAATTGTATGATTATTACATTCCACACTGAAGTTTTTAATTTTTGATAATTTCTTTTTAGAACTAAATAAAATACATTCTGTTTTACCAAGATGTAAAGATAATTTATTATCAACTAACCACTTGCTACAGTTTTCTAGTTCATTGCCTAATACACTACTTATAACATCTGGATCCTTATGTGAAAACAATATAGTACTATCATCTGCATATAGAATAAGTTTACATTTTTTACTAATACTGATGCTCATATCATTGACATAACATAAAAATAGAAGTGGCCCTAGAATACTACCCTGAGGCACACCACATGTGATATTCATAGACTCAGACATAGCATTATTCACATTTACTATTTGATTTCGACCTGTTAAATATGACTGAAACCACTCCACCGACTCAACACCCATGATATTAAGTTTGTGGCATAAAATTCCATGATCCACAGTGTCAAATGCTTTCTGTAGATCTAACATGATCATTCCCGTATATAAACCTTTTGAAGTTTGACTCTTTATATGATCAGTAAGATGAATAAGACATGAATCAGTTGAGTAGTTACATCTAAAACCACTTTGAAATTCATATAAAAGTTCCTGTTTTATTAAAAAAGATTCTAACTGATTATATACAGCTCTTTCTAAGATTTTAGAAACAATAGAACAATTCTTGCTTGTACAATAAAAAAAAAGTTCGGAGGGTGATTTTACATTTATAAAGAGCGGTTTTATTTTCAGACTACCTCGAACGCAGTGCCCACATTATGGTTTTTAAGGGGAAGTAACTTTTGTCTGTAATTTAATGATTATCAATTCAAGTTGTCCGTATCGATGTCGGCAGGAAGCCGTACCAAAGAATTTAGCGCACCTGTTACAATGACGTCATCAACATGGATGCTACCGAGTAGGGAAACTTTCAGACGGTAGGTGGAATAATTCGGTGTTATCTCTGAAGTTGAAGAATTTTTATTGAAACCTATACATAGTAAAGAAATTTATCACTTCTTAGATCAAATAATAAAGAGTTGTCCAGTCATGGTGTTTGTTGAAGAGATTTTTTCACAGACTATGTCACAGTTTGTGAATTTCAGAGTTCAACTTACAGAAACTTGTTGGCGAAACAAGTCAATAGTAATGCTTTTGCCGAAAATAAAGTGATTTGTTATCACTTTATACAGTTAAGGATTTGCAGGGGAAAATGCCATGGCTCTGTTTCTAAAGAAACACTAATGCAGACATAAAAAGTTAAAATGAAAAGCACAATAAATTCTTGTACTTTTGATATATCAAATAAGTTCGATTTCTATTACCTTAAATGAGATTACTGAACTTGCTTAACCAAATTCCCTGTTTATAGATTTTCATCAGAATATTCAAATGGGACCAGATCCTTGCTGTTATTATTTCATGGACAGCAAGGTCATTTCAGAGTGTTCAAAACATTTTAATTCTGTTAGGTAACAGAAATGTCAAGTTTTTATTGAAAATATTAAGACTATGCTTATCTGTTGAAAGCTATTTTTCATTTAAAACACATTACTAACTGCCTTGAAGCAGCTCTGTCAGGAAGTAAACCCATCATCTGGACCCTGTAAAACTTTGCTTTAAGGCAGCGATTGATTATACAGCTTTAAGACAGAACCTGTAAGCGAAATGTCATCTTGCAAATTTAAATCTTTCCAAGAAACTCCAGCATGCTAATTCATTAAGATACTTTTATTTCATGAGAAGGATAACTCATGATGTCAAAAAATCTTAGGGCAGTATATTACCATTTACCTAGGTAAACATCACATGGGTATAGCTATGGTCATATGGGTATTCTAGTCTTATAAATTTGGTCAAACCATTGCGCCTAATTTCAACTGTCATTTTTGTGCGCGGAAAATACAGCAGCAACCCTGCCGGTGATTTTGGTTGATTTTTTTCTGTTAAAATGTAAATCCATCTTCAATTTCCTCTAGACATCAAAAGATCAAATATTTTATTACTATTCTAGTAAAAAAAAATCTTCATTAAAACCTATCAGCCTGAAGTGTATTTGCCATTTATTTCACATTTGCACTGCGAAATTCCTTTTGCGACGAAATGTCGCATGACGTCACCATAACAATAATCATGCCATGAACACTGGTAGAAAAATCACTGTCTTACCAGTAATGATGGAGTTCACTTACACCAAATGGAAATTTTGTTTGGCTGTCGACGTATTTAATAAAGAGTTAATTAAATATACCCGACAAATGACAGATATCTGGATTTATAGCTAATGTTTACCTATGCACCGTTTGCCTCATTCCAGCTACATGTATTCAAAATGGCTGCCTCTATAGTCGATTAGCGTTGACTTAAGTACTGTTGTTCATTGAAAAATGATAATTCAGCAAGTTGTATAGAAATTGTTTCTCTAAAAAGGTTATGTTGATCATTTCTCCCAAAGTATGCCAGTTGTCACACCCAACGACTTCTAATTGGGCGTTTTCCATGCATAAAAATGCAACTTGTGGTTGGACTTGGAAAAAGACATCTCCTGTCAAAAATTTTCTTGATGTCTCTTCAACAAGTCTGATAAGTTGGACTAATGGATATTCATTGGACCCTAGGCAGATCTAGAATTGAAAAAAAAATAGCAAATGCCTGATGTCTGATATGAATTTAGATGCTTATTAGCAGAATAGCCATATAACACATAAATACGTAAATCCTGTTATTTCAGTATATTTTGTCATTGCTTGTGAAACTGGGCCTTTAAAGTACTGATGTCTGAAGTAATGGGATAGAAGCCCATCTCAAGAAAAGCTTGCACACAGACTGAACAGCCCTGAGGTTTTTTTGCTATTTCTACCTGATCAACTTGTCTTAACTA
Organism: Cyclina sinensis; assembly: GCA_012932295.1. NCBI lineage: Eukaryota > Metazoa > Mollusca > Bivalvia > Venerida > Veneridae > Cyclina > Cyclina sinensis. Next base: position 6,346,419 of record JAAONU010000009.1, on the reverse strand, counting down.
GCCTTCACATCAGGTACGTGAAAAAACGAAAAGTAACGCATGGATTCAATGGCTAGCAGGTCGTTCATACATCTTAGTTGACAGTTAAAGCTTTTATTGTTCTCTCTAGAGTATAAAGTGATATTTACTTATGACCAGATAATTAGTTTGTACAACTGTTGGCTAATGGTTAGTGTCATAGTGGTATTTTATGTGACTGTCTCTTAATAGGCATTTGGTGTTTGAAGATAAACAGGTTAAATGCAAAGATGAATCACAACAGGGAAATAAATCACCCTGGAAAACGTTTTAGTTTAATGATGCAGAGTGTTTATTTTCAGTCTGCATATTTGTTTTAGAAAATAATGAATATATCAGTTCTAACTTCTCTAAGATAGACCTTACTGTGAAGTATTTCTCTATTGGCTTGGCTTTTATTTCCGGTAATGCAAACTAACTGTTATCATGTGTTTCTGCAGATTTTCTGTCATACATTATTATGGAGTACTACTTTAAGATATTATGGACACAATGAGTGTCATTGTGTCTCCGCAATTTTAATAGCTGAAAAATATATGTACAAGTGTACAAAGTCATATTGCAATAGTCATTACAGCATGTTTTTTTTTTTTATTTGATTTACTCAAGCAGGAGTGTGCAGTGCAATCCCATATGCAAATAGAATTGATGTCGAAAATTTTTTTATTCCAGTTTGCAAAGTAGTGACGTTAAATCACTATGATAAGTATCATATCATATACATATATATATCAGATCAGAACCCAGTATTTAAACTATTTATACATTGATATATCTATTGATCATTCTTATATAGATCAAGTATCAATAAAATTTGATTATTTTTATTTTTACGCTATCTCTTTAAGGTTTCATCATTTTTTTTTCAGGCAACTCTTTTGTTTTAGAGTATGACATTTTTGGCAGGAGATGTTGTCTAGATGAAAAATCATTTATTTGTGCTGAAAACTCTCGTTAAAAAGAACAGAAACCTTAGATTTTCTTTAAAAGGAAATTGTTGGAAATAGGCATAAAAAATGATGTTTCTCTTGGAAGATTTAATACCATATCAGTCCTGTGCAAATCATGAGGGTATTGCAAAATAAAGTGTCTGTACTGTGCAGATTATCAGGTTTTGAAAATACCATATCTGTACTGTGCATGTCCTCACATATTGCAATAAACCATGTCTATACATTGCATATTGTGGGTTATTTCTATGAAACTGCATGATTCTGGTCATGGAACAAATATTTTCTTACTAAGTGATACCAGTGTTATCATGGTATAATGAAAACCAGAAAACTTTGAAATCTTAGTTGTAAACAATACTTGTAGATAAGATATTTGTGTTTGATGGCTAGGAATAATGACTTAAATGACATTATCTAAAAAATGTTATCATACTCCAGATAAAGAATCACTTAGTGTCAGCTTGTACTGAACCTCTGGTTTTCTCAGGAATTCATTTTCATGGTATAGCCTTGCTCACGACTCAAGACTCAAAATGAAAAAAAAAAAATCAGACAAAAAGAGTTAAAGGGTTTATAAGCGGGATTGGTAGACATGTAGTTGGTCGCAAGGAAAGTGTTGTCTGGTTCAGTAGGCCTTGGATGAGAATCCTAGTCAGACCATGAGGTGTGTTGTTAATGAGTCATATGCCTTAAGATTCAAGAATAAAAAAAAAACGTGAGTTTTTATTCTTGAACGCTGCATGCATTTTATGCTGTATTATTTCTTAGATCTTCAGCTAGGAAAATTAATTGATGTTTGTTATGTTTTCACTTGTCTTCATCTTTAGTTGTGTGGTCACTGACTTCTGAAGCTGTCTCATATTCATGATCATGTGTTCAAGCAGCAGTCTTCCCCGGAAAAACACTTGTTGGATTGCTCTGACATTACAGAATAGGCTGAACAAAAGGGTTCGTTGGTAGAACAAGCCTCATTGAAAAATTGAGTCTGTGTTTCTTTTGTTATGATTGATCAGAAAGGTTGTACAGTTGTTAGATGTGGAATTCTGGTTATCAGTAAGGACAGTTTGGTAGCAGCCAAAATTGTAGGGGAAATAATTGCCTGTCTGTTTTGTGCTAATGGTAATCACTAATGTTCAGTTTTATAGCCATCCTCTTTATGTGATAAAATGAATTGTGTTTCTAGTGCTTTGGAAATATTTGGTATTGTTCTTAAACACAAGACAAATATATTAGAAATCAACAAATGTTGGCTTATATAGTTATTAATGAGATTTACTTAAGATACAGACAGCCTCTCATTTTATGCCAATAAGGCAACAGATTTGTGCATTTTGCAGCAGCTGTGTACGCAGCCTGTGCTACCATAATGTGATGAAACCAAAGCTTGAACAATTTTCTTTTTGTAGATGCCTTTAGAATGTTATAAATTCATAATTTACTCTGCCTCTTTAGAAAAAAAAAGGAGACCCAGGCAATGTGCTGTAAGTTTTCAACGGGAAAAAGTCGAAATTCAAAACGACAGGCAGGTTTCAAGATAAAATATACAAGTGTTTCCATAGCAATTGCAGAAATCTGCTGCCAGGATTTCAAATCAGCACAAGACAGATTTTAACAGTAGTTGGACTCAGTTCAAGAGAGAGAGAGAGTTTTAGAATGGAAATAGCACTTGTTGTACTAATCTGCTATTATGTACAGAAGCTATGAGTAACTCGGCTGGTGTCATTCTGAAAAAATGTTGGTCCTTTCAGAAGCATCATGGAAACAAGAAACCTAAATATTCCTTAATTTTATAAATACTTAAATTTGTAAAATTTACAGCAGTATGGATAACGGATAGTGTTCGGTGAATACCTAGACTGCCCTAAACTAAATTTCCAAATTTTTGTAATAACACTCCTCATCCCCATATCATGCACCACATGTATACAAAGACTTTGATCTGCATAATCTTCAAAGATTTTTATCCAGAGTGGACTGCAATTGTGTATTAAATCTTTCATGACAAAATGTGAAAAAATACTGAAAGTGCATAGAGTTGATTTACCCGATAACTATTTTCAAGATGCATGTAAACAAGCAAATACCTAAACCCTGAACATGCTGAAATTTTTTAATGGATTTGCCCAGCTTAGAATTTTGAACAGTCCATTCAAGTTTAAGGGATTTCAGTATCAAAATACAAAAATTGAGTTACCAACAGTATAGAGCCTGGTCAGACTGCACTGATGTGCAGGCTGGCCTGGCTCTATACTGGTGGCAAAGGCTAATAATCACTTTCGGTTCCAGCAGGTTAAGGGTTAATAGAAAGGACTAATGTTTTGGTATTGTGTTATGACTATAAAATCTTTTTCAAGGGAAAAATATTAAAAGTCACGTTCAGTATTTTTCAGTAGGTTAATTTAAGGGTATCAGAATTTAAAAAAAAGAAGTAGATTGTGAAGATTTTAAATTATGATTAGATTTGTGAGTAAAAATGTACCCCAAGGATCACAGTGAGAAGTCTAATCTTACATTCTATTTATGATATTGACGGGTGAATAAAAGGCTTTTACTGTGTTTTACAAAAAATGGTTGTTTAATAAAGTGGTAATATAGTAGCTCAGATGGATAAATTTCTGCTTCATCATGGTATGCTTAAATACACACTGGTACTTTTCAGAGAGATAGCTACTTATTAGTTGGGTTTCTGTTGTTGTAGCCACTACCTTTTTGAAGTTTTAAACTGAAGTGCTTTTAAATGGTGAACGACTGAGAGGCTTCTTAATGGTGAAGATTTCACTTCATAGCCTCTATCCGACTTAATGTTTGCCCCTCTCATTTTGATCTCTAATTACTCCTTTTGTTGGCTTCCTTATTTGGAACATAACTGTCTAAAAATGAACCAGTCTCACTTGCGCGCAGACAATGTGTTTTGGCAGGTAAAAAGCTGTCTTTTGGCACTTTGATCTCACTTCATAGCCTCTATCCAACTTAATGTTTGCCCCTCTCATTTTGATCTCTTACTCCTTTTTTTGTTGGCTGTCTAAAAACGAACCAGTCTCACTTGTGCACAGACAATATGTTTTGGCAGGTAAAAAGCTGTTTTTTGGCAGTTTCAGTGCTTTTGTTTTTTTTAGGAAAGACCTTGTTTCAAACATTTTTGGTCACACAATGCAAAGCTTCAGATGCACTTTGCTGAGTTTCTACAATGGCTGATTAAAGTCCAGGTAATACTTACAGGAACAAATTTACTTTCTTTGATCTGTTGAAAATATCATTTGAATAGTTTCATAGGTGTCACACTGCAGAAGACTTATTTGTGGAAGTGTGCCCATGATGCAATAGCCAATCAAATTTAAATCTTGTACACTTGTGTCAAGATGTTTTCAGAATTTAACGTTGTGGCCCCAGAATGTTACAACACATTCTTTAAAGTTTTCGATTAACAGATTTTTTATGCATTTGAAATTTCTTTTGATTTACAGTAGGAAGCCCATAATATTTTAAAATGTTGCTTTGGGAGTCACATTAAAATGGATGACTTTCATAATCCTTTAAATGAAGCATTTGGTTGGTTAATTTGATAAAAAATTGAGACAACCAAGAGAGTTGTGGGGACAGATAAGGTAAAAGATTTCCGTCTTAAGAGTCACCTATCTAACAAATTGCTACTTTCATATGATTTACCTAGCTTCCCATATCTCGCAGTCTGTATGAAAATAATATTTTTAGTACATTAAATGATAAAATCCTGATAAATTTGACATTTATCATTTTCTGAGAAACACAAACCTTTTATTTGGTGTACCTTATCGGAGATAATCTTTTTTCGAATATAGAAACTATTTGTTCCCCAATATTCCTCCTGTTGTAGTGTGTTGAAATTCTGTACAAAAGCTTTCTTTGGATTTGACATAATTGTATGCTTGGTTTTTTCTTCATAAAGTGTTTTAAAAAAAATAATTAAGAAAGTAGGAAAATGGGTTGTTGGAGAGCTTAGGTCACAGGAGGCTGTGCTCCAGATGACAAAAAAAGAAAGTTTTCTTGTATTATAAATTTCTTGTAATATTAATGACAAATGCTTAAAAAATAACTTACTGACAAAAAATAAGCCAAATAATTACATTATAAATTGATTTTTTTCCCTTTCAAAGTGTTATACCGTAACGCGACGGTATAACTGTATCGTATAACATTTAAAGTAAATATCTGTCATGTAACATGCGGCGATGGTGGTGACAGTAAAAGCGTTGGAAATATTTTGTTAACATGAGGGTCCAGGGTTCAAATCAGGCTGGAGCGAAAATATTTTTTTATTCTATTTTGACTTCTATAATCAGTTTTGAAGTAAAATATTATGTTGTTATAATCTCACGGCATCTAAATATATTATATGAAAAAAATTGTTTATGTCAAATCTGGAGTACAGCGTCTTTAAAGGCCGGGGTACAACTATAAAAGGGGATCAGGTAGAGAAATGGCTACTCTGTTTTTGTACACTGAGCAAGCAACATCATAGGTTTAAATAAAGATTTAATGGCTGTTAAACATCACACTTGTTTGAAATTTAGCACAAATGTTCTTTAGCATCATTGTCACAAGTTCTGAAGAAATTACGTTCACTAGTTCTCTGGAAGTGTGACTTCCAGGAAAAAAATATATGCTGTCTGCTACAGAATTTGAATTTACCTCTCAAATGATTGGCAGTTTCTCCATTGGATGAGAACTAATTATATTGCAGCTGTTGTAGTGAGTCACACACACTCTGTATCACTTGACATAAGGCGGGAAAATTCCACGTGTTTTATCATGTTTTATCTACAGATGGTAAATACTGAATTGCTAAGGTCATTATTCCCTGTGTTTTGTAAAAGAAAAGGACTGCTAGCAGAAACTGAATAAAGACTGAATTTAATCATTGAAAGAACTATTTACTCTTGACTGCATTATTTTAGCAATGTTAGTAAAACACTAATCATCAGTTGGTAGCTAATTTGCTTCTTCTAATTCCTAAATATAAAAGCTTGCTTGAAAGTGGTAACTGTTATTACTCCCACAAATGACCCAAGTAAGGTATTCCAGGAATATTTGGAAGCCATTGACGAACAATATTCAAAACACATTTAGACATAATGTCTCTTCTGTGCCAAACACATTTTTTCATCCTAGGGTCACTTTTCAAAGCCATTATTTTTTTCTCTCTGTACCTTGGGTCATTCCAAACATTTTTATGGAACATCATTCGCTTGTATTTCTCTTTTCTTAAGCCATGATTTCTATCACTAGGTTCATAATTTTCAGTTTCCCACCATAACTGGCGGTTCTTTTCGCTTACTATACATGGTCTACAATAACAATATACACATTCCTCCTCATCTTCATTTTGCTGAATATGAAACCTATTTACTTCCGGCACTCCAATGACCAACTCTTCTCCATCTGCAGATGTCTGAGTACAAGAATTTGTCACAGTTGAAGTTTCCAAGTTTTCTGTTGAAATTATTTGTCTTCTACTTTCAATGTATTCCCAGTCATAATGCAAAAATAAACTTTCAATAGTTTCTAACTGTTCCTGTGATACATCTATTGTTATTCTTATTTTATCAGCCATTTTCTATCATCACTTGCTCAGCATACTCTGTTTTCCTTGCAATTATCAGAACTAATGGTATTTATCAAAATTTTGTGACATTCTTTGCTGGTGTGTATCCAGTATAATTTATGTCTTTTAGATAGGAGGTTCTGTATACTGAAATAATTACCTAGTCATTGTCTCAGTTTCAAAGCTAAGTTCAAAGAAGTAACACATTTAAAAATGGATAGACAACCCAGGATAGATCTCCAAGCTTTAAAATTGAATTAACTGGTGATGAAAGCATGCATTTATGGCAAAAATGCAACATGTACGGAATACTTAAGGACATGATGAACAGGCCAGTTACAAATGAAAAACAGTATTTTCATTCACTCTGAAACTTACTTAGCAGACGAATTTTCTGTGTTTACATTATCAGATTACACAGCGTCTGCTCTCTCTCTACAGGTAGTATTTTTATACTAAGCTCCTCCTTATAAACCTTATATGCTTAATTGGCTGCCGGCCGGTAATTCACTGAAATGAGCCCCGGCCTTTAAAAAGTAAATATAAACATGTTAGGGCATTTATAGTGCTTAATCTGGTGTGTAGCAGAAATTTAAAAATGACATATATACATATGTGACTATTAATGTTACATTAAAACAAAGATTTAACATAACATGAAAATGTACTGTTAATACAGGACGTAACAATATATGAGCAGGTAAAAAAAAAATCTCTGATATACACAGTTTAATTACGGTTTATTTTCAGTTTATACAAAAGCTTGTTTGATGTTATTTCTTGTTCACTGAAGTGTAAATGGAAAATTTATACAGCTTTATAAGATGTGTGTTATTGCTGAAAGTAGAAAAAAAAGTTTGTAGACAGAGTTTGGATTTTAATGTTTTTAATTGCATTGTAAATGAACAGAACTGTGAGTGGAGTATACAAGATCGTCATGTTAGATGTAACCATATGTCTTTTTATACTAGAAACATACAATTGCTGATTGAAGCTTAGGATAAAATTTAATAGTACGTAATTTGAAAATATTTGTGAAATATCGAAATACATTTCTGAAAAAGTGGGTTACAAACATAGTGGTTTCGATAGTGTTATGAGTTACATGGATATATATTTTTTTTTTTTTGAGAAGTGTTTCGAATTAAATGTATCAGGTAATTTAGTTTGAAATTTAGATTAATTATGATTATGTTTCATCAAGCATGATTGCAAATATAACTTAATTTAAAGCTCACTTCAGTAATATTGCTCTTGGACCAGTCATGTGAAAGATGGATTAGCAGCATTAGTTACTGGTACCAGCTTGATACATTTACAGTACGCTCAGCGCCAATTTTGCAAAACCTGCGAGACCCCGCGCTTGAGACTCATCACGGACTAAAATTTGCACAAAATTTGTCCGCAAGACCCCAGGGACTGAAAATTCTCACCACCGCGGTACATTACGGGCGAACGCGGTGGTCAATCGCCGCGGATCATGGTGAAAACTGTTGAATTTCACGATTAATTATTAAAACTTAACTACTTACAATAATTTAAATATGATATTGTAATAAAAAATACATGTAGATACAATGTATTTGTTGTTATTTGAAAAGGCAGAATCCGTGCTGAGCGTACTGTACTGTAAACTTTAAATAAGATCACTGTGTAGACATCAAAATTTGCCAAACAAATTGACATTAACCTTTTCCCTATTGGAGGCAATTGACTCGGCCTTTGTGAACAGTCCAGACCAAATTCAGCCTGCACATCCATCCAGTCTGATCATGGTTTACTCTATTCTCCATTCAGTCAGTAAATTTCTAGTAAGCACCCCCATTAACAGTTAATGGTTCTGTCCACATTGACGGATGGAAAAGTCCATTTTAGATATAAAGCATGGTAAGGGTAAGTTTTTATGAATAGAAGAGTAGCTAGTTCTATTAAGCTTTTTCTGCTGGTTTATCTACTTAAAACTATTTTGACCCAAGATATATGTCACGTGAGACAGCCAAGTCGAAGAGCACACAACACACTTTGGCTAGGGTTGGAATCTGAATTGACCAGAAGGACCTGAGTAACAAATGACCTATATATTGAGCCCACATGATAAACATGACATTCTAAACAGACTCAGAAGCTAGAGTAATATCTCTTTTTGAAAATCCTAATGTTTGAATCCTAGTCAGACCATGAGATGATCAAGTCCTTGGGAATAGACACCTAAGCCACAGATTCCTCAGTTCACCAAGCTGAGAATGGGTACCAGTAATGAAGGATGCTTGCTTTTCTCTCAAACAGTTCCATCAGTGGTGATGTCTTGAAAGCAAGGTTTAGAATAAACTCAAAAGTAATGGTGTTCATTGAGAGCAAGCTAAACATAAATTAAACTTAAACAGAAAATAATGTTTCACATGATGTGGATTTCGCAAAGACTCAGACAGGTTGCCTCCAAATGTTAGATGTTGTTTTTTTTTATCAAAAAATTTGAAAACAAGTAAAAAGATACACTTGAATTTCTAACAAATTTATTGGTTGATTTTATAGCCAATATATTAGGTCATATTCTACATAATTACTTAAAGAAGTATCTTAATGCCAAGACAGAGAGAAAATTTTCCCAACTGCAAGTTATATAAAATCTGGCAAAGAAAAGACCATGAAACAATTAAAGTTTGAAAATGGTAAGTTAAGAAATAAATGTTTTGATTCGTTTGTAATATCTGGATTATATTGTTTAAATTCAGTCTGCACTATTCTGTTTTTATCCCCATGTAAATGTTCAATTTAGGAAATAGATTTTAAGTTTGAGTGATATACCGTCTGATATATCACGGTGTCGAGTTCAGATGCATAGTAATTTAATCACGAAGGCCGTAGGCCTGAGTGATTAAATAACTACGCATATGAATGAGACACCGTGATATATACAATGGTAGATAACGAAAATGTTAAAATCTATTTCCATTCTAACACGTAGGTATATTTATAAGGGGGGCAAGTATGTGCACTATTTAACAATAACGTTCGCATTGACGTCAGCGGGCGCACGCTTGTGTTCAGCGTGCTATACTGCCTATGATATATCCACTCAATTCCTTCTTTGCTTATTGTCGGCGAATTGCAGATAGTGTTAGAATTGTGCTTAGAAAGTGCTTGTTAGGTCCTGTATTGTTTTTTCTATTTATACTTTCAAGTTTATTACTTAAAATAAATTCCTTATTCAAAATAAAGTGAATTTTAACAGACAGGCAGGCCAAATTCAGAAATCATTTTGAAACAACTTTTTCTAAGTCAGGAAAAAAGTGAATGCATTAAAGATATGAAAAAATGGTATTTTTCACTTTCTCAAAGCTGCAGAAAAAATTCGGAATACTACATAAAATGGTAAGGAAAAGTTCTGGTTTGGGTCATCTAGAAATGTCTGAGGGTACTTTTAGGTAAAGTACAAAGTCCTAAATGTTCTAATCTATGTCTACTAATACAGCGCCCCGCTGATTATTTTATTCATGGGCCAAGTGTACTTAGGATTTACGGTATTTGAAAAAGATAGTGATTATGTTAGAATTAGATTTAATGATGTTGCAGATGATTTAAATCCTATACATAGGTAAAGGATTTCAGTTTTTATTTAAAAAGGAAATTGGTATTGAAAAGTTTTCTTAAATTTTAGAGTATAATTAAATCTATGGACAGGTATATTTTTAATCTTTTGTTCGAATGAATTTTTTAAAAATAGACTTGTCAAGTTGCAATAATTATGTCCAGTGGTCGTGAGTTTGTTCTCCTCCCCCACCCCCTCCCACTTAACATATTGTCTATTGATGAGACAGTAATAACTGAAAAATCCTTTAAGTATCGGTGCTTTTCACTGACCATCTGAATGACCAGTATTAACTGACAGTAAAAAATATTCAAACAAATAGAAAGTAGATTATACTTAAAAGATATATAAATGATGATTGTTGAAGGAGTTAAACATGCACTGATAATAAAACTTGAAGAATTAGTTAATTAGGGCGCTATTTCACAGGTGTATAACGTACTAACTAATGTGATTGTCCAAAGAAAGACGGATATTGTGGTTTTTTGGTTTTTAGTTGTTCGTGGTTATTAATTTTTTATGATGCAAGGAATAACATGGACCACAATGGTTGTAATTCTTGTAATTTCTGTGTGAGTTAACAGTAATGATGTAAATGTGAACATGCAGTGCTTATGTAAATAATGAATACAGACTGACCTTATGAGGTTTCCTTTGATATAAGTGTACAGGTTAACAGTGCTTCGATTATCTGTTTATGTTAAGTAAAAATGTAAACATTTTCTATTTGTCTGATGATGATTAGCTTTAACATTGAATTAAACCTTTTTATAAGGTAGGTGAAATAAGTATTATGGGTTTGCACACCTTCCATAGTAATTACAAGGAATTTCTTAAACTAACTATATAGTATTTTGTTGTATATGTGAATGTTTTCTTCTTTTATTTTTTACACATATTGTAATAAGTTTAATTTAGTTTTATTTACAGGATAATTTTCAAGTATATGCAGTTTTTACATACACAGTGACTTTAAGCCTGAGTTTGGCAGAATGATTGCAAGGAGATGTAATTTATACATACACAGTGACTTTAAGCCTGAGTTTGGCAGAATGATTGCAAGGAGATGTAATTTATACATGCACAATGACTTTAAGCCTGAGTTTGGCAGAATGATGGCAAGGAGATGTAATTTATACATGCTCAATGACTTTTAAGCCTGAGTTTGGCAGAATGATGGCAAGAAGATGTAATTTATACATGCTCAATGACTTTTAAGCCTGGGTTTGGCAGTATGATGGCAAGGAGATGAAATTTATATATACAATATGACTTTAAACCTGAGTTTGCAATATAAATAATCAAACTTTTTGTAAATCTATTAGGGTAAAGTAGTGCCCTTTAGAAAATTGTTGTTCACTATCACTGTCTTATACCAGGTATAAGAAAATCTTAATCTTAACATTTTTCAGAAATTAGCTAGCTCGTTTTGGGTTTGCTTGAGTTGAATGTTAGAAGTTCAGCCAAGAGTCACATCAGGCAGTTTGTCTGATGACCAGCCATTCCTGGTAATTACAAGTACTCAAGTCCACTAACCTTTTTGTACTGGTTGTATATTAATAGTCAAAGAACTAGGCCTTTTCTGGGAAGATCTTTTGTCAAACTGTGTGCTGGTCTCTTTATGTTTCAGGTTACTTATAACTACTAGCTACACTTAATTAGTGCCCAAAACTGCCTCTCTGACATTCCAGAGGAGAGATTTTTATCTGCAGTTATAAATATATCTCTTTATAGACTGAAACTTAGTGGAGTCTTTTTACTGATTAATATGACAAATATTGTAACAAAAAATCAGGACAAAATATTTTGACAGGTGTTGTTATACTTGATTATTAGTTCTAAAGGTAAACAATCGTTATCAATTAAGATAACATTCCTGTCATAAATGTGATCTCAAAAGTCATTATTGAAACCTGTTTGTAATTAAACTGATACCAAAATGATTGTTTCGAGGAAGTTTGATTTAGGTTTATTAGGAAGCATAAAATTTGAAGTGTTAATTTAAAGGGATGGGGGTTTAATTCATGTATGTCCCTGGATTGTTTGATGTTCTGAAAACCTTAAGTATGCAGTAATAGTGCATAATTATTTTATTTCGTTGCAGTAGTTGAGTTTCATTTATGACATCAATAGCACAATCGTCAGACTTGAGGAAACCATTTTAGCTGTGTGTTTTTTCCCCAGGGCAAACCATGAAATCACCTTTTCAGTGACTTGTTATGTATTTCCTTTTATATTTATGGTATTAACCACTGATCTTCCTGATTTCATTGAAAATGTGTGAATTTCATGCTTCAGTATTTCAATCTTTCTTTGAAGTCTTAAAAGTTGTAACAATGTGTCTCATGGTAATGATATGTACCATCGAGGATGTATAATTGTTGCTAGCTTTGTTCAGGGATGCTATATTAAGTCCATGATGGGTATATGATTATTATAATGTATATCTGTTTCTCTTTTCAGAGTTCACATACAGTTAGTTCACAAGTGAGACCTGAAAAAGTGAGAACAAAATTGCAACCAAGACTTGTGGGGGAAAAATGTCGACTTTAAAAAGAAAATTTTGATGACCGAAAGTTTAGGCTTGTGTATTTGGGGTTCTTGCACTTATGACCGGGAACAGCAGAGGTCCTTGATCTAACCTGTTTAAGATCTTGACTTGTACAACTTCAAAAGAATCCAGTTGAAAAGAAAATCTAGCTGCGAGTAAAGTAAAATAATCATAAATCAGATACCAGGGCATATGTTGCATTATAATGGAAGATAGTCATTTATTTTTGATGTAACCATATGGCCCAAATAAAGATTTCATGTGATGCAAACTGGTTTTAAACGCAGGAATTTCAAAAATCAGAAATTACATTTTGAGGGACATGATATCTACTTAGGAGCAAAGAGGTCCAAAAAATGTTGATAACAGCGATATTTAGTAATGTAGAACTGCGTATTATGACGCAGATTTGCTGATAGGTGTGTGATAACTGGAGGATGTTTGAACAGATTCCTTTTTAGAGGACGGGACGCAGAAAAAAGGTTTCCACAAAAAATGATGCGTCTTGGATTTTTTTTTATAAAAGCTTGAAACCGATATGAAAACAAAGGGTTTAGACTGTTAAGTGTCGTCACTGTTAGTGTGTGTTATTAATTTTATGAGTTAGTCAACGTGTGTTACGGTTGTATGTGTACAGTTTTTATTGCGAAGAACGTGTTTGCAGAAAATATTTCAAAATGGCTAGTGAAAAGTGGCAGTTTCATTCAGATGGTGGATAAAAAGTTGAATTAATCTATTGTGATAAAAAAAAAAATTGGAGCTGTTGTGATTGCAAGAGTGCAAATAATTGTTTTAAAGCATAAACTTGAATAGCGAAATACATAATTGTTCTACAAGTTTCGGTCAGAAAAGTCAAAACATGGAGTAAAGAACTATACAACAACAACAAATCAAAATTATTTTTTGGAAAAGCCAACACAGAATGGCTTTATTGGAATAAATGAAGGTAGTTTAAATGAAAGAAGCAGAAAAATAAAAAAAACAGCAACATACAGGAAGCAAATACATCAAAAATGGATATGGGAGCAAAGAATACAGGTAATCTTTTAGAACTTTGAATACAAATATATATTTTTTTAAATGATGTCATTAAAAAGAGAAATTATTTCAGAGGAAAGCATGTGTATTAGATGTTATATTTTGAACACACTTGACCATGCCACTTTTACTGGCTTAATAGCTTAACATAAACACAGTGCATTGACCTGTATGAAGGTGTTATGGCTTTCTTGTTTTTTTTTGAGGTTGTCTAGAATTCTGCTTGATAACTTGATGGCTATAAGTGAAAAAACGACATCAGTGCATAAATTTTACAGTTTTTGGTCTGTGACAGAACTCAGATACCGGTTCTTCCATTCAAGAAACTCAACAGGACTTGAACTTATAGCACTATTTTATTGATTTGCAGCATTTTTAGCTCACCTGTCACGCAGTGACAGAGTGAGCTATTAGGATACCCTTGTGTCCGGCGTCCGTCGTCCGTCCGTCGTCCGTCGTCAACATTTTCTTTAAATGACATCTCCTCCTAAACCCCTGGCCCAATTTTAAAATAACTTCATACTAATGGTCCTTAGATGTCCCTTTACCAAGTTTGCTCAAATGGTTCCGGTCCAATGCACAATATGGCTGTGAGGCCCTAAAAGGTGTTTTTAAAATGGAAATTTCAAAAATCTTCTTGTCTGAAATAACAAGGCCCAGAGCTTTCATATTTGGTATGAAGCATCATCTAGGGGACCTCTGTCAAGTTTGCTCAAATCATGACTTCCGGGGTCAAACTGGTTCAGCCCCGGGGGTAAATAGATTTTACTTAGAATTTATATAGGAAAAACTTCAAAAATCTTCTTCTCCAGAACCACAAAGCCTGGCGCTTAGATATTTTGCATGTAGCATTAACTAGTAGACTTCTACCAAGTTTGCTCAAATCATGATCCCCGGGGTCAAGTTGATCCCGCCCGGGGGTCAGTTAATTTTATATAGAGTTTATATAGGAAAAACTTCAAAAATCTTCTTCTCCAGAACCACAAAGGCTAGAGCTTAGATATTTTGCATGTAGCATAACCAAGTAGACCTTAACCAAGTTTGCTCAAATCATGATCCCCGGGGTCAGATTGACCCCGCCCCGGGGGTCAATTGATTTTATATAGAGTTTATATAGGAAAAACTTCAAAAATCTTCTTCTCCAGAACCACAAAGCCTGGAGCTTAGATATTTTGCATGTAGCATTACCTAGTAGACTTCTACCAAGTTTGCTCAAATCATGATCCCCGGGGTCAAGTTGACCCCGCCCGGGGGTCAATTGATTTTATATAGAGTTTATATAGGAAAAACTTCAAAAATCTTCTTCTCCAGAACCACAAAGCCTGGAGCTTAGATATTTTGCATGTAGCATTACCTAGTAGACCTTTACCAAGTTTGCTTAAATCATGATCCCCGGGGTCAAATTGACCCCGCCCCATAGTCAATTCATTTTATATATAGTTTATATAGGAAAAACTTCAAAAATCTTCTTCTCCAGAACTGCAGGCCTGGAGCTTAGATATTTTGCATGTAGCATTAACTAGTAGACTTCTACCAAGTTTGCTCAAATCATGATCCCCGGGGTCAAATTGACCCCGCCTGGGGGTCAGTTGATTTTATATAGAGTTTATATAGGAAAAACTTCAAAAAATCTTCTACTCCAGAACCAGAAAGCCTAGAGCTTAGAAATTTTGCATGTAGCATGACCTAGTAGACCTTAACCAAGTTTGCTCAAATCATGATCCCCGGGGTCAAATTGACCCCGCCCCATAGTCAATTCATTTTATATATAGTTTATATAGCCATCTGATCTTAGTCTGCAAAGTTTGCTTCGGTCTTCCCAACTGCTGAGTTCAGTACGTACAGTCCATGGTCTGTGGATCACCTATCTTGTGTGTCATAACGTGCTCTCAAATTCTGTACTGGTACAGAATTTACCAACACAGGTTAACTCCATACCATTATGTAACTTAAATACTGTCTCAAAATAGCATATACCCTAACACAAAAGTCACTTCTAGACTGTACATTTCTGAAGGAAACTACCTTCAGCCAAAATGAAAACATTACACCTGTTTCAGATATCCATATTTCAATTTGTACTTCATACAATAGTTTCATGTTAACTTACAAAGAAAAAAAAAATGTATGAAAGTCTAATGACTTTGAAATGTTAACATTTTCCATGTATTTATCATCTAGACGAAATGAGGTAAACTGGAAATTATTAAAACAGTTCATGTAAAGTTAAAACTTCACCAATCAGCAAGTGTGGACACATGCCCTTCTTTCACCAATTCTCTCCTCATTATGTCTACAATATCGTTTCATGGTCTATCAGGTGAGCGATTCAGGGCCATCATGGCCCTCTTGTTTTTTTTTAAAGATTATTTTAAATATTTATTTTACATCAGTTGTGAAATGGTATTTTGAAAGTAAAATAAATTGATCTTGCTTGAATGCCTCCTGGGTTCAAACAAGAACTTATACATATAGTGGGGAATTAATTGCAGAAAATCAAAAAACTTGTGCCCATGATGGGATTTTAACTAGCCACTTTCTGGTGAAAGGAGTTCTTGTAACTTATATTGATTTTGCTTGATGAACATTTCCAGGACTTGTATTTAAAGTGCAGAATGCAAGAGGTCACTTTAAACTTGTTTCCGTGATGGAACTTTAACTCAAGCAGCCTTCAGATTTGGAGTCTGTCATTCTTATCCTCAATCACTGCACACTGAAATCCAGATTGTTCTCCACCACAACTTAAGATTGTTACATCAAATTTTTAACTAGCAGGCAAAACGTTGTAGGTGTTCATAAAAACCACAAGCTTAATAAACATAAAACCGCAGAAGCGATGCTTGTAGCTACATCATGAATCATGAATTTTTTTATTTTTTTTTTTACTATTCTGTTTCCTTATATATAATATGACATTTTTTTCTTTTTTTTCACACATGAATCACTGTTATTTCACATCTGCTGTAAATCAAATCTGGCACATGCTACTTGACTGAATCACTGATTTTATATTGTGATAAAAAGGCCACAAGAAAAAAAAAAGACTGTGACTGTATCCTTGTTGAATTTTGCAAAATTTAGGTCAAGGAGCCAGGTAAAGAATTGATACATTTCAGTTTGCTCAATTATAACACCAGACCTCATCCCCCACCCCAACAATAACGGGTATATCAAAATACATATGTGAAGTTTGCATAGTTACGTAACACATCATAACAATTACTGTAATTTTGATACATTCAACACTGTATAGGAATGAGGGTGTTAATAAGTGGAACGGGATGTGGGTGGGAGGATATTGCTGATATTGCCTCCTCCCCCCCCCACGCCCCCAACCAGGTACGTTATGTTATGTGGGAGCTTTTGCTGCAGTAAAGTAAAAATAAATTAGTACCAGATAAATAAATTGAAGTGTATTCATTAAAAATGATAATCTTAACATTTGTATATGTTAAACTGAAAGTCTCTTTTGTAAGACATAACATTTAGTTTTCTTGTTCATTATTGATGACGTTTTTGCGGCAACAACAGAAAATTCTTTGTCACATTAAGGAAATAAATTGTATTACAACATCATTGCATATCATTAGTGGTGGTAATTATTATAAAACATTGTTGATGAAGAAAATAGCTGGAAGGATTGTGAAAAAAACATTTGGATGACAAAAATGAATAAATCTGATATGAAGAGCGGCAAATCGGGTCGAAGGTCAGACAGCGTGGGCGTACTTTGGGGACAGAAAAGTAGTAAATGATAAAAGAAAGTATTAAGATGGAGACTTGTTTAAACAGGTGGAAGACTTGTTATTATGATTGACTAAAGTGCATTTAGAAAAAAAGTTTAAAGTTTTATTACCAGATTTTATTCTCAGAGGTGGTATTTGATTTCAGTCCTTTGTGAAATCACATCATTGTAAGATAGATTTTAAATAAGATCACATATCCCTTTCTTGTTATCAGTAACTGTAAGCATTTATAAGGAAGTCCCTTTTACCTTTTAGATTTTGTGACCCCTTTTGCTTTGCTCTCTATGACATGCCATAGGAATTTTTTATATATGCCCAAAGGGATGTGTTATGTAATGGACCCCTGGCCGTCCGTCCGTTAGCAAATTCATGTCCGTTCTGTGTCTTTTGAAACACTTTAATCAAATTTAATCTACTTGGCAGAAATGAGAACAATAACGAGACGATGTGCAAAGCGCTGCTTCAGTTTTCTCAGATCAAGGTCAAGTTCACACTTAGTCATCATGATTTAATGTGTCATATGTCATGTCCGCTCTGAATCTTTTGAACCCATTGAAAGAAATTGAAACTGCTTTGCAGAAATGGTAACCATTATGAGATGATATACAGAGTGCAGGTTCCAGCTTGCTGGGATCAAGGTCAAGGTTACAGTGTACACTTGCTGACTTAGTTATTATGATTTAATATGTCAAATTTTGTGTCTGCTCTGTATTTCTTGAATCTATCAAAGAAGATTGAAACTACTTCAGTACTTGGCAGAAATGTTAACCATACTGAGATGATATGCAGAGCATAGGTTTCGATGTCCTTGGATCAGGGTCAAGCTTCTGCTTAGTCATTATGATTTAATGTGTCAAATTTGTCTGCTCTGTAACCAATTTAAACCGATGCAAAGAAATTGAAACTTCTTGACAGAAATGTTAACCATAATGAGACAATATGAAGAGCACATGTTAGAGCTTGCTTGGATATGGTCAAGGTCACACTTTATTACTGATTTAGTCATTTTTATTAAATATGTCAAATTTTGTGTCCACTCTGTATGAAGGAGATTTAAACTACTTGGCAGAAATGTTAACCATACTGCAGAGATGTGCAGAGTGCAGGTTTCAGCTTGTTTGGATCAAGATCAATTTAAGGTCAAACATTGACATTCATATTTTATGTTTGATATTTGTTATCTGCTTGTATCACTTGAACCAGTTGAAAGGAATTGTAAGTTCTTTGCAAAAATGGTAACCATTATGAGATGATGTACCGAGTGCAGGTTCCAAATTGCTGGGATCAAGGTCAAGGTCACACTTGGTCATTATGATTTAATATGTGGTATTTTGTGTTTGCTCTTTATCTCTTGAACTGATTGAGGGTTATTGAAAATAATTGGCAGAAATGTTAACCATGCTAAGGCGATATGCAAAGTTATCGGCTGGTTGGTCTGAAGGTCAGGGTCACACTTTATTAGTATGATTTCATCAATAACAGTAACCGTGTATTTTGAGAATTCTATTCATATCAGTTGCTTGAAATGCAGAACATATTGTTGACAGTGTAAGATGATCACCTGACTGTGTTTGGTACATTTTAGGTTTGTTTACTGTTAAAATTCAAATGATTTGGTTTCTGTTAAGATATTGAACTGTGATCACATAGATAATATTTGATGTGGTTTTGGGAAAACAAGAAATACAGTTAAAAGCAGACTTTATATTCCAGATAAAGTTCTTTTATACACTTATAAGTTATTTTGTGTTGCCTGCAGTGGTTGAAAGAAAATATAAACTTATTTTGATGATAGATTGATTTTAAAAGCTGTTGTTCACACAGGTTGTTCATTGTTTTGTTTTTTTCAGTTTTGTCGACAGTGGTAATAACTGTATCTTTTTGACTGGGCAGGTACCTCTAAGCCTTTTCATGTTTTATGATAGGAAATGGGGTCATATTGTAAGGATTGTTGAAAGCTACTTGATTCAAGGTCAGGGTCACAATTACTAAAAATTGTAAAGAAATTTAGGATTCTTGCATACTATTAGAATTTTGTGAAAGATTACATTTATTTTTTTCCCTATGCAGGGTTTTTTTTTAGCTCACCTGAGCACAAAGTGCTCATGGTGAGCTTTTGTGATCGCCTGATGTCCGTCGTCCGTGGGTGCGTGCGTGCGTCGTCAACTTTTTCTTCAAACAACTTCTTCTCCTGAACTGCTGGGCCAATCTTGCTGAAACTTGGCAGGAATGTTACTTGCATGAAGCTTTACCAAAATTGTTCAAATGGTTCAGGTCCATTGCATTTCTAGGCCACAGGAGCTAAAAATAGATTTTCAAAGTTGGAACTTTAAAAATCTTCTTCTCCAGAACTACAAGGCCTGGAGCTTAGATATTTGGTATGAAGCATCATCAGGTGGACCTTTACCAAGTTTGTTCAAATCATGACCCCTGGATCAAAAATGGCCCTGCCCCAGTGGTCACTAGTTTTACATAGAATTATATAGGAAAAACTTTAAAAATCTTCTTGTCTGAAACCACAAGGCCTAGAGTTTAGATATTTGATGTGCAGCATTGTCCAGTGGACCTCTTCCAAGTTTGTTCAAATCATGGCTCCTGGGTAAAAAATGGCCCAGCCCCGGGGGTCACATGTTTTACATAGAGTTATATAGGAAAAACTTTAAAAAATCTTCTTATCAGAAACTGCAAGGCCTAGAGTTTAGATATTTGGTGTGCAGTGTTGTCTAGTGGACCTCTACCAAGTTTGTTCAAATCATGGCTCCTAGGTCAAAAATGGCCCCGCCCCAGGGGTCAGATGTTTTATATAGAGTTATATAAAAAAAACTTTAAAAAATCTTCTTGTCAGAAACCACAAGGCCTAGAGTTTAGATATTTGGTGTGCAGCATTGTCCAGTGGACCTCTACTAAATTTCTTCAAATCAAAGCCACTGGGTCAAAATAGGCCCCACCCTGGGGGTCAATTGATTTTACATAGGCTTATAAAGGAAATCTTTAAAAGTCTTCTTCTCAGAAACCACAATGCCTACACTTTAGATATTTGGTATGTAGCATTGTTTAGTAGACCTCTATCAAGTTTGTTCAAATTATGTCCCCTGGGTCAAAATTGGCCACGCCCCAGGGTTCTCTTGATTTACATATAGTTATATAGGAAAAACATGAAAAATCATTTTTCTCCGAAACTAATAGGACTAGACCTTAGATATTTGGTGTGGAGTATTGTGTTGAGAACCTTTACCAGTATTGTTTATATGTTGGCCCCGGGGTCAAAATTGGCCCCACCCCGGGGGCCCTTAATATGTAAAAAAGGCAATCTTTAAAAATCTTCTTACTGGACACCTCAATGCCTATAGCTTAGATATTTGGTATGCAGCATTGTCTAGTGAACCTCTACCTAGTTTGTTTGAAAAATGTCCCCGGGGTCACTATTGGCCCTGCCCGAGGGGTCACAAGTTTTAAATAGCAGTATAGAAGAAAATCTTTAAAAATCTTCTTGTCTAAAACCACAAGGCCTAGAATTTTATAATTTGGCATGAAGCAAGCTTTATCAAGCTTTTTGAAATTATTACACTAGGTTAAAGGTCACGGAGGCTAAAAATAGATTTATCTACTGTACCTCATAGAGCCTTCATTTATAGACCAATATCTTTGATATTTAGTATATAGGTTCCTTGCATGGACGTCTACCTATGGGTAGGGTTTGAGGTCACTGGGTCAAGGTCAAGGTCACCATAGCTTATGATAGATATTTCTACTTTCTGTCATAGAGCCTTTATTTATTGACTGATATTTTACATATTTGGTTTATAGGCACTTACATATTTTCAATTAAAAAATGAAATACTGCTTAACAGCAAACCTACAGCCAAAGTACTCAGGTGAGCGACCCAGGGCCATCATGGCCCTCTTGTTTACTAACAGATTGATGCCGATAGTCGGCGTCTTCCCCTTGCTTTATTTTCCCAAAAAAAATTGATTTTCCCATAAAAAATCATTTTCCCCTGCATCAAATTTAACATTTTCTTATGGTTTTGGTAAAATAATATAACATTCTCTTTCATTAGATAGTAATTTATCTTCAAACAGTCGATTTATGGACGAGTACGATTTTATATTCGATCCAGAGCTAAATATAGCAAGAATTATGCCATTTTGTCCCAGCATTCTTCACTCGCTAAAAATAACATGAAGACCGGAACCAAAATTCAACAGGGTTCTGATGTTTACCATGACGGGAACCATTCTTATTTCTTCATCCGTGGAAAATCCCAGAAAAATGTCTAACAACTGGAAAAGGTATAACAAAAAGATAAAACTTTCTGATGCAATAAGAACAAAGCGTATTGAATCTTTTTTGGGAAAAAAAAGATATATCTCCATCGGATCAAAACTCTGAGTCAGATAATTTTAACAGACAGAAGTGGATGAACCGGATGAAACAGAAATATGATCAGCGCCGACAACGGAAGCGTGTCGGTCAGTAATTGTACCAGTACTCGACCTGAACGTAACAAACTTGACAATTGCTGTTTCGGCTCAACAAAAATACGAGGCCAGATACTCTTGGTTATACTACAGTCTTTGAAATGAATGTTAATCTGTTTAAATACAAAAAAGACAGAGACATGCCATTGTAGTTTTAAACTGTTAAAGAGTGATTATCTGTTTACAGTTAAAGTATTGAAAACTACAGAAGATTGCAATTAAAATAGTGGTTTATTCATTTTCCCCTAACTGGCCTTTTTCCCATGTTTTTCCCCTTTTCACCAGCGTCCTGCGTCTTCCCCTTTCCCTATAAAAAACCCCTGCTATGCATTTAGCTTTGGGAGGGGATGGGGGTGGTCAGGGTGAAGGTAGCTTTATTTGAGTAATCCAAGTTGGAAAAATTTTAGGTCAAGGTCATTTAATTTGAGAGAAAATTTTTAGGAATGCACTTTTAATCAGACTAACATTTGTTATCGTCATTTTCAGAATGCTTGAAAACAGTTGTTTACATTTTGTGATTGTAATTTTTTTTTTAGCTTGGTTCTGAAAAAAACATAGCAGAATTACAAGAAATTTTAACTCTTTTTATGCAGGTGCTGCAGTCTGTTAAATGCTGTACAGATGTTTTGATATTTATTGTGAGCAGATAAAAACTAAAAAAGAAAAAAAATCTTTAGAATTCATTGTACACAGAAATCAGAGAATATTTTTTAAGTGTTGTAAATATATTTTGCCTTGTTTGACATTGATAAATCAATTTCCAGTATTTATTTTATATCCAAAATGAAATCTTCACAAAATTTATTGAAATCTTGACAGATATATTTATTTTAGATTTATTTCTGTTAAGAACTTTTTTTTTTTTGTATACCTGAGTCTGGGCACACTGTATGCAGAACGGCAGAATAATCAGTCAGAAATGAAGATTTGAAATGAGCGAGTCAGGTATAATTTATATAGTCAAGCTAAACATTTAAAATATAAACGGTTTGAATCATTTGTGGTAAGTTTAAGTTATTGTGAAACATTTCCTCTAAGCACTTAAAGTATTCCTTTTCAAGTGTTTCTTCAGGTAAAAAGTTGTAAATGGGGTGATATCTTAGTCAGAAAATTAGTCTGTGTTTTAAAAGTATGTCACTATGGCAGACATACATTAAAAAAAAGTCAAATTACTCACACCTGTTACGACACACTACCCTATTTTAACAATGTGGCAGTGCCATCACTCCAATCACATGACCATTGGCCAAGTCATGTGATCATAAATTGAAGAAAATATTTTTCATATTTATTGAAACATCTGCCATATGTCATTAAAATGAAACTATTACTACTTGAAAGATTTGAAACAGAAAATGTAACTGGTCACTAATACTACAGAGGGGTAACTCTGGATAGAGATTGTTAAAAAAAAAAATTCTGTCACTTTTTCTTGATTGACCATGTTTTTTCAGTTGCCTTTCTTTAAAATTTCCAGTCTGACCAAAGGCTATGTTCTAAATCAACTGTGATGACTAACTTGCAACAAAATCTAGGTTTTCTTTTGGAATTTGTGTCAGTCGGTCATGTAATAAGAATAAATACATTTAATTTGTGGATTTTTCAGATGGATTAAAAATCCTTAAAGACTAAACACTGTACTCTTAGAAAATTGTTAAATTACTACTACAGGTGTCTAGTAACATATGTTTCTCATAAAACCTGCAGAAATTTCATGAACATTTTTGAGTGTATTGCAATAAAAGTACAGCTGAATTCATTTGATGTTTTAACAAGATAACAGCCATGAAACCTTGAAGACATGATTACAATTTTTGGTACTTATAAGTACTATATTGAGCTGCATTTGGTGATATGATTTTGGGTACTTTAAAATCAAAACTGTCAAAAAGGCTTAAAATTTTACTTGCAATTCAAAATATTATATGAATGGAATGGAAACTTTGATGCTCTTTTTGTTCTACACAAGGAAGAAAACAACAAAACCACCCTCTGCATTTAATTTCCTTTATGCTGAATGAACTGGCATCCATTTTTTAGCTTGTCTGTTTCGAAGAAAAAGTCGAGCTATTGTGTTCACTGTGTCATGTCGTCATCATGAAAAAACTTTAATATAGCCCATTATTAAAACAATTTAAAAAGTATCAATATGAAACGTTGAATGCTTGCTTATCATGACAAGAGGTATTTGTAACACAAGGGACAAAGTTCTGAAAGATATTTTTTTGGAGTTATGCCCCGTTTTAACTTACAATTTTTGTCAAAATTGCTTATTAAGTTGAATGATTTCAAAACTATCAAAGGTATCAATATGAAACTTGGACTGCTTGCTTATCTTGACAAGAGGCAGTTGTAACACAAGCGGCATTATTCTGAAAGCTATATTTTTGGAGTTACATTACACGCAGCGCAGACTTTGATGTGTTAACATTGTCGCGGGGGCCGGTATCGTCTCCGGGTGGCCAGTCGCAGTGGACTGAACACCCGAAATTTCGGGTGTCCGCTAAAGTGACCACCGCGACAACCGCCAAGGGGTATGATCACCATGTGTCGCGGTGACAGAACGCCGCGCGTCCCCACGATGTTCTGACTTGGAGATTACTGCATTAAAGCATTCTCAGCGTACAGTACATGTACGTGGTTTTCTTTTTACTCATTCTTATTTTACTTACATGTATTTTGTGGCTAACTTCAGTTGGTCAAATTAAAACCAAATTTCAAGTACATATGTGGTGTAGGTTTATTGTGTACATTTGTTTTTGTATTTTTGAAAAATGCTTGTTACTATATCAGGGCATTCCCCAGGCCGTTTTAGCGCCCCGGCAGCGGGGCGCTTGATTTTCATGATCCAAGTTACCGGGGCGCTTGAATTTCGGCTTGCACGTTGATTTTACAGGCGGGGCGCTTGAATTTTTAAAGCAGCAGACGACTGCGTATCACTTAATTGTTACTTAATATACACAGCAGCTGTCGATCAATAAATCCCGTGTTATGAAATGATGTATGGATAAACATGTGACTGCTAATAATGGGCCATATTTTGAAGAAGTAATTTAAAGAAATATGTTTTATGATCACATGGCATTAATTGCTCTTGATTGAAAATCGGTTGTTTGAGCTATTATAAGTTATATAGTCCGACGCTGGGGACAATTTTTCTCGAACAACCGACTGTAAACAAAATTTTTGCCCTGGACAACTCTCATTTTGACTGTCAGAAATATAGGTCAACTGTCCAAAAACACAGCCCACTGTAATAAACAGTCGATTTCTAACCACGTTGAAATTAATTCTGACATTCCATAGGCACCATGTAAGTGAAAATATCTCGGATAATCCGTTTGTCACCTGTTTTCGCGACCCCGACGTATTTTTACTTTTTGTTTAGAGAAAACTGCGTCCCGGAGACACAGCAACCTTACAAAATTTAATCTATTGATTAAGATGAATGGTCAAGATTTTATCATTTGTACCAGTTATTTTTCTTTGTCATTGAGAAAGTTTCTTTTCCTCTTGAAAATTGCTGTCATTCATTGCCTTCAAAAGATGTACACCGTTCAACTTCAACTTATTACTGCTAAAAGTCCATACTGATTATACTAAGCAGTTTCTGTTGAAAGTTTTCATAAGACCATAAAGGTTTCCTTCCTTCTAAATACATGTATCTGTATATTTTTTTATTCTTTTTTTTTTAAATATTATGACAGAAAAAAAACTATTTATTTATAATTCTCACTCAAAAACTGATTTTGGGACAACTCTGTTTTGCCATGGTCAGTTGTCCCAAACTCTTACTCAGAAATTTTTTTTGATGTTTTGATTATATTATTATGCAGCTATTTATGATTATTTATTAAAGATGGTGAAAGATATTATAAATATGTTAATACTGAACACCTTTTGTTTGTTTAAACTCCCATTAAACTTACCCCAAAATGATTCATTTCATTGAGAGGATTAAAAAAATTTTAGTGTTGTATCTATAGCGTGATAGCGGGGCGCTGCGCCCCGCCCTTTTTGAAAAGCGCCCTTCTGCCCTAAATCTCTAACACTCTGCCCTTTTCCCACTAGGGCCCTTCTGTCCTTAATCATAAATGTTAATCACCACAAATTTTGCCTTTGTTTATTCAGTGTCTATGTTTTCCTAACTTACTTGTGTATTCTAATTAGCAAGACACGCAGCGACGCATGTATACATACCCTACAGCGACTGCCGAAAAATCAATAATCAAGAGTGCACTGGGTCCTGTATCATTACCAATCAATTAGCGGATTAATGTCTGGATTGCCATTACAACAAAAACTTGTTATTTAAGGTGATGAATTGATTAGTTAAACAATACAGATAACAAACGATGTAGGTTTCGTTGATTGGGAATATAACAAGTGTTTGTCGTCACTATCGGTAAACACAATAAAACTTGTGAAAAATAAACTAGAACTTAATAAATCCATTTGTCTTTTTTGATTTTAATTGTCCACCCATCCAATTTGTCATTAAAAGTCATTCTTACCAAAAAAATTAGAAGCACTAACATCTCTGTCTGCATATACAATACCTTCCGTAAAACGAAAGTTGGCTCAGTTAGAAAAGGAACGGGCAAAAGCAGCGAAAACAAATCACTGTTTCGCCGATCTTAAAACAAGTCTGTTTCTAGCCTTCAGAAGTTAATTATGAAACGTGTTTGTTTACAAAAAAACTATACATGTGTCAATTTCACAAAGCTTCCCAGATTGGTATTGGTTGTGTCAAAATGCACGTTTTTAGGACGCACGTGCGTTTTTGCGCCAAAATTTAACACAGGAAAGTTCGTTCGTTATAAATGTTAATAACAAATAAACATTTCACCTATATATGTAGTTTTAACGAGCGGACTGTTAAATGGTCATTTACATATCGAACTGTAATTGATAATTTTGTCAAATAAAACCGTTGATACAAAACCGAACGAGTATTCCGATCCTAATTTACTTGAACTCCAGCGTAGCGCTGTTTTTGCCAAATATTTATTCTGTCTTGACTGTTTTAATGACCAAGGATACTTGTTGAACATAAATCAAGAATAAATTAAATAAAACCTAAGAATAGAACTAAGCATTTGGCAAAATAACAGTTGAAAATATTAACGTTTATTCGCCGATATTTTTGTTAACAACAATATGTAAGCCACGGCGCTTTAGAAATAAATTGATATATAGGACTGCAAAGGAAACATCTATTTGTCTTGATACTATTTTATTTTCTGTACAATTTATCATTTGAACACTGCATATCACCATCGTGATAAGTGTATGATATTTCGGATAAATTAATTTCGGTTACGATTTCAATTTATACAAGATTGTACTCTTGCTGTATATTGTAAGAATTAGCACATTAAAACATCAAACTGATTACAAGTAGATAAAAACAGTCTTAAAAGGTTACTGTGCATTATTTTATAGTATGCTGTGTTACTTGAATGTGTATACTGTTCAAATGCTAGCAATGATCTACATGATAGTATGAAATGGAGAGATTAGAAAAATAAAAGCTGTTAGAAGTTTCTTGCAGTATTTGTCTGTTTTCAGTAACATATACTAGTAGTTATACAATGATTAAAAAGTAAATTAAATAAAACAAATACCTGTATTTGATTCACACTTTACAACACTATATAGTTTAATGATAACAATAATAATAAAGAGACGATGCTTGGCATAATATAATGCACGGTGTATGGTGAAAAATGCCCTTTTGCTAGCAAAAGACGCATATTTGCCCCCTGCCCCTTTTTGGCAGCACCCTGCCCCTTTTTCACAGCACCATGCCCTTTTTTAATCCTGGATACAACACTAAATTTCGACATGCGGGAAGGGGGATTACTCCCTACCGCACCCACCCCCTCACAGTTGGGCTTGGAAAATTGATCAATTATTTTTGCCAAGCGCTTAGACGATACAGATGTCGAAAGAAGTTAAACACGTGTGAACTAAAAACACAGACAATTCATTTTCTGAAAATATGATCAGCTGTTTCCGGAAGCAACTGCTTTGAATGGTCATTCTTTGCGTAAACAAAAACGAGCGTTCATACATAAATGCATCATAATTAGAGTGGATTTGTTTCGAATTTTGACAGTTTGAATTTGATCTATTAACTTTTCGCAGTTTGATGTTCGTTAGTAATTTATTTGCATGTAATTTATTTGCGAGTGGATAAACGCAAGCGCGGCACCGATTGAAGACCTGAAAATATATTAATTGCAGCAATTAAAGTTAACAAGATGGCATGTAGGTGTGTTACTCTATTCATAATCGGCTGTGTTACCCTCAGTCATACAACCAAACATCAAACGTCAACAAATAAAAGTTTAACCAGATGGGGTATTAAAAAGAAAAAGAAACAACTTCAACTGGTAATAATTACGTGTTTTTTTGTAACTGATCTGAAAAAAATAGGGGAAAGTAAAATTGTGTTGTGACTTCGTTTTTTTCGGACACCGCAAACCCCCGCGACCCGACGCTGCGACATGACGCGGTACTGAACACCGGTTACCTATTTTACCAGTAGCAGTACGAGTCGATTTAACCGGTGTGCGACTGTTCTGGCACTCTTGCAGACTTTCAGGAATTTTGGTGCCAATCGAGAAAATGCCATTTTTTATGTGAAGGGACCCCCCGAGTCGATTTAAGCGGTCTGCAGACCGCTGACCACCGCATTTTATACTAATAAACACTCGACGCGGTGGTCATTTTGGTTTTCAACGCTGACAGTAAAATCGCGGGGACGGGTGTTCGTTGTCAAAGTCCGCGCTGCGTGTACTGTATGTCCCTTTTTAACTTATTTCTTTTTGTCAAAATTGCTTATAAGTTGAATGATCAAAGATATCAATATGAAGAATATCAACATCTTGACATGAAACATCAGAGCTATATAGACCTCCTTCAGGAGGAGTGCACAAGAACCATAACTATGGCCCCCATTGTTGACATTTAAAACAGAAGAGGGTTGGCGCCACTCTGCCGAGCTCTTGTTTTCTTTACATAATAATGATGTACACATAAAAGAATTGTGAATGTAATAAGTAGGAATGTAACTGCAGTTAATGTAAGAAATGAATGTGTGATTTCGCTTGGAACAGTCAAGAAAATGGCATACATTGAGGCTGTCTTGGGTGCACTGTCAGGGTATGATTAGCAATTTCATTATAACACACATTGATGCAACGGATGGCCTGATAGTAAGGATGTGTATCGGCCCACAAAATCTTATCACAATTCATTGCCATATGTTACCTTTAGAATTGTGATAATTTTTTTGATATTGCAGACTTCCTACAGGTCTACAGACGTGACTGATAAATTTTCATTGGGTGGAACAAATCAATTTTCAGAATCAGTCTAATAGACTGGGTTGTTTTCCTTTATTTAACAGAAGTGTAGATATAAAGCATTGTTTGGATCTGACATAAACTTTTTGGGGTCTGGTTAATATCCAGACATTGTCAGACTGAGTGCCTGACAGAATTCTTACACTTTTAGCAAGTCTAAACTGATACTTTTTTGCTTTGTTTAGACAACAAAAACAAGAAAAATAACTCAAAACTGTGGTAATTGACTTGAAAATGTGTACATAATTCTGATGTTCAGTATGATAGAAAAACAAAACACTACAAACTAAATTGATATTTTTGTGACTTTATCTGCCTTTTCTTAGAACTAATTTTAAGGGACACTATGGTAGATTCTGCCTTTCCCTTTAACTAATTTTAAGCTCTTGAAGAGTTTGTACTAGTTCAAAACATATCACACATTTTTGTACCCCATTGGAGAATAGTAATGTTTCAACCTTATTCTGAAGCATGGATTATTGTGTATGCTGTTTAAAGAAAAATATTTTTGATATTATTTTCCAGATAAGCAAGAGTTGCTGGACTCTATCCAAGCAGATTTGAAGAAAGGGCTCAAACTTGGTAGCAAAAATGTTCAGAAACTTTCATACTCACAGCTTCAAGTAAGTATTTTCGGGCATCTTGATGAAACTTGGCAATCAGTTTCATAAAAATGTAATTCTTGCCTGGTGATAAAACTTGTCTAACATTTTTCTTTCATTATCAGAGACTGTAAGAGTTTTGTCTACATGAAAGCAATGTTAATTCAGTCATGATTCATTTAAAATTGTACAGAAAACACTGAAACTTCTGACTCAAAATAACAAAACTTAGCCACAAAGTGTCATAGAAATGTCCTCACTATGTGCAAGAGTTACCTTTCCTAATAAAGCTTGGTAGTACTCATACTTGTAAGAGTTAAGTAAGGCAAATTCTACCAAGTTTCATCTTAAAACTATTTTAAATGTGCTTAAATTTGAGTTAGACATTAAAAATGTATGCATACTAAATGCTTATATTATTGTCAAGAGTTAACTTTTCTGTTAAGTAAGGTGGCCTCAGCTGAGTTTAAGTGCTTAACTTTATTTAATAAACTTCAACTTTAAAAAAAAAAAATTGTTTATGAGTGATTAAAAACAAAATTTTACATTACAAATTTCTTGATATTTGAAAGCTTTTTCATTCTAATATACTGAAAAAAAGAGGTAGGAATCAATGATTTATTACTCATTTCATCCAGGGTTGTTGTGTGACCTAATTTCAGCAAAAATGCTATGTAATGCACATGTATTACTGTAATGCTTTTAATCATCTTGTCGTGGGAGGTTATAAAAACATGGACAAATGATTAGTGCCTACAGGTCAAAGTCCATTGCATGTGTCATGTCATTACTTTACAGTACGAGGCTAATTTATTCTCATTTCTTCAGATTTGCTGTTGGGTTTGAGTGGGATTTTCTGAATTTTTTTTTTATTGCGTCTCTGTTTTGACATTCTAGATTTATTAAGTTTACATCAGCTGGACCCATATCCTATTTACATGTCATTGTATGTGGCAAAAGTAGATAAACCTTGATCTAGGGGTAGTGGGTTTGACTCTAGCCTAGAGGTGTTAGGTTCAAATCCCATTTGTAAAATAAGGTCATCACTTCCATCATTCACTCTGTTGGCATAAGCACAGCACAGAGTTGTTTAAACACATCATTTCAGTAAATTGGCATTGTATGATTCAAAACCTTTCTAAATAAGTTTGAGTTCAAAGTAAGAAATCTGTACGGCAAAATGAATTTGCCGAATTGTGGAAAAATCTGCCGAGTTTTGAACAATTCTGTTGTATTTCTTTTAGGACAAAGCTTCTTTATATTTGCGAAAATTTTGGCAAAAATCAACAAAATGATCGGAGTGTTTTCTTCTAAAAATGGAAAACTGAAATAAGACACAGGAAGCTCTGAAATGTTTGTGTGCTTGAAAAATTATTCTTACATTTTAATCGAATGCAACTCTTTATTGATCTCTAGAGTAAATAGATCATGGATGTCACCTAGAAAACTGCCTTTTTGCCTTCAAAATTAAAATAAGTGTAGCCATTTATGTATTTTTGTTTATAAACATACCCAAGAAATTAAAAAAAAAAATTTTGAACACTTAAAATTTTCACAGTGGCAAGCTGACCTCTGAAAATTGCTTTGTGACCACAAAAGGTTGGAAGAAGGTGGTCTATTATGAGAGAACATATTCTCAAATTATCACAAACCGTGTCAAAGAAATGCCAATAAAAAGCATTAAAAGCATGCATATTTGGAGTGATAATATTGTGAATTTTATTACTTTAAGCCCGTGCTTGCACGAGCTTCCATCTAGAATACAATGTAAATAAAATTGTACTTCTCCCATAAAATCAGTATACCTGTATTTGGGTTATATACATGTGCAAATGTATTTACAAACTGTGGGTTACCTCCATCATTCATACATAGATCTTCCCACAGATTTCATGCCCATGCCTCATTACCCTTGTAAAGATCAGTGAAAACTATATAAATTATGGAGTTACTGAATTGATGAAAACTTGGTATATTTTGGTCATGGTAATTGATCTCTGTGAAGTAGGATGGTTTGATAATGGTCTTTTTTCCAATAATAGAATATGACAGTTTCAGCTACAATCTATGTTACCTGTAACTTATATCCCCCCTCCCCCCTCATAAGTCTGCTTCCTGGGTTCAGACCTTTACTAGCCCCCTCGAGACTCCCTTTCTGGTGGAATTCGAACCAGAACCTCCAGTTATGGAGTCAGGCACACTACTTGTTCAATTTAAACTTTTATTTTGCTTGTTTTATCTAAAAAATAACAAATGACACTTTCATCCAGCATTTGCATGTCTGTTTGTCCCTCTGTTAATCTGTTTTGTCAAGTGTTTACATTTAATTTGCAAAGAATTTAATTCCCAGGCTACTTCTTTTCCAAGTTATAACACGGGTTTTACTTACAGCTGATCTTAAAAGAAAACATAACTCTACTGATATATAAGTTGTTCCCCTTTCTATTACTTGATTGTGCTCTTTTCATTTACTTTATTCAATATCTGTGTTCATTTTGTAACTGTTAAATGACATTAAAGAGGTCACTGTGTCACTGTAAAAGAAATTTTATCTCTTGCATCTATTCAGTTTGTCAGAAAGTCTCTTTATTTTAACTATTCAAGTACAAACTGGTTCACAGGTCAGACGTAAAATTATTCAGTGAAACTTTAACACTTTTAACCATTTTTTTCTCATGATTCTCAATAACGATCATACTGTTACACTTGTTAGTTAACGTCTGGTATGATGAAACTAGGTCACATGCTATGAAGAAATTAATTAGGTCACCAGGTCAAACAGTATAAATCAGTTTGCCAATGGTCTCCAAGGTGATACAACAATATAACAAATAATCTCTTTCTTACATGCTAATATCCAAGTGATTTTCGCATTTGATACATGTATTTTTGAATATGTTTGTGTAGTGACTGGCCTTGACCTTCAGACTCATATGATGTTTTCTTTTTCTGTTTTTTAGAGATCTCAGGGAATCAGGATCAAAATGGAGTACAACGAAGAGAGAAGGTGAGTTTCCACCTGCAGTTTAACCTGCATACAAAGACCACCCTTGGGAAGACCCAAATGTGGTCTTTTTATACAGGTGATTGTTGCTCAAAGGTGTTCTAACTGTTGTTTGAAATACAGTTATCTTTCAAAATAGATGACTGAGCAACCGGGGGGGGGGGGGGGGGGGGGGGGGGGGGGGGGGAATAACAAGAACAAAAACAAACAACTGAAAAATAGGAAAAGGCAGTTTAAAAAAAGATAATGAAAATAATGTTGATAATATTAAGTGTGTCAAAATGCATGCTGTCAAATGCTGTCCAACCACAAATTTATCCAAAAATCTTCTGCAAACATCATACGGATATTATATAAAAGTCTTCTTTTTTTACTGGCAAAGGTATCAAATATTTTACTTTTATGTCTGCACTCACTTTGTACAAATTCTACTATTAGAATTAAGTTATTTTCAGTTTTAAACATTCAGAAATTCATGTCTGTCTAATCCTGGTGGCCATAATCAGTGTTGACCCAATAAATAATGGACTGCTGATAATCAAAATGAAAGGTCTCTCAGGTTTCATTAAAGTAGTGAAAAATATTGTTTTATCTAGACTGAAAAGTTAAAATCCCCAGGGCCAACTTGTTAAAATGTCCACTGAAAAGAGTTTTCCATCCATCAGTCTGAATGAAGGCAAATACAAATAGTTTTACTGTAGCAATTTGTCAAGTGGAAATGTTAAAAAAAGGCTGTGAATGAATAGCATATTTCATGCATGCCAAGGTAACCAAGTAAAGTTGTCAGGGGATTATTAATATGTTCTTAATGACTTTTAGAAAAACTGTAATCTACTTAACGAAATGTCCTTTTTTTTTAAGCGAAATGTCATGAATTTAAAGATTGCAAACTTGAGACAGCGTACTGTATGGCACAGGCTTTTTTGTATGCGTAGTTCAGTTTGAGTTTTTCAGTTCAGTTGTAAACATTGTGAGCATTCCAGTGAGTCAGCCATAGTATGTCCCAGGGGCAGATAATTTAACATTATACTTTACAGAATAAAATAACACAGATTTAAGTTTTAAGACTGTTAGGTTTCTATGACTTTAAAAAAAAAAAAAAACCAAAACATCCGATAATGGAAGAAGATCGTACCAAGTGGATTGACAAACATTCCTCTTTTACTTACTTTGTTTAATGTTTCCATTATTTTAGTTTTGTTTTATGTTACGGCTTTCAAGGGTATATCTAATGTGATTGTATTTCAAGAGCATTAGACAATGCCTAAATGAGCACTCGTTCCTTAAAAAGAAACATCAGTCTCAGGTAATGAGTCAGTTGTTACAGTCGAACTGTAACCAAAGTTATGACAGTCAGGGAGAGATTACGCTGGCTCACAGGTCGTACAGTCTAAACTTGTCAACAAAATTAATGCTGCAGATTTGTACGTAAATATGTTGTTATCTTTAGGTTGAAAACTTACTGCAGCACACTGTTAAATGAGTAAAAATGTCTCTTATATTTTCTTACCAATTGTGTATATCGTATTCACCCCATCTAGTGCCGGGGTGGGGGTGCTTAAAAAAATTCAAGAGAAGGGGAGCACTTAAAAGAGTACTCATATGTAGTAAAGTCAAAAAAAAACGGAAAAGAAACAACGATGCAAAAGCGTTTTTATATATATGAATTTCCTGCTTCAATTAAATTAGGGGCACCTATTCATTTATAGGTCAAAATACGTGAGGGGCACTTATAGGGGCATGGGTGCTAGAGGGGGCAAATACGGTGATTACTGTTGTTTCAGGTCTACCGAGAAAAGACCTGACCCTAAGTTTTCTAAGCACTAAATCATATAGACTGCATAAAAAAACTTGTATAGCTTCAGATTATATTTATATCATTAGTGATTTATAACTTTGGTTTAGAAGCAGATGAAAATTTTGTTTACTTAAGATTCATGTAATTTTTTGAAATCAGTGTGCATGAAAAAGTACGAAAGCATGATATGGCTAATGTAACTTGTAAGAGCTGAAGTAAAAATTCAGGCTTGTAAAAGCATTATTTAGAGATATTCATTTTCTCAATGCTTGTATGTTTACAAGGTAAAATTCATATAAACTTAATTGTCTTGAAAAAAGGACAGTCAGTATATTTTCAGAAATATAGCAAGTACATGTACCTGTATAAACAATTAGTCTGCATAAGTGGAAATTTGGTACCTGTAAGATAAAATCTGCCAAGGCAATGAAGACCTAAAGTTTGGGTTTATCCAGTCAGTTCTGTCTCATTGTGCTACCAGAGGCCGCCAAAAAATATGTTAAGGTTATAGAAAACATCCATTGAAGCTTGAACCCAACTACCCCAACCAGTTTCGAATACAGTAAGCCCCTGAAGGTTTTTCATTGCACTCAAGTTATTGAAATTCTCTTGGAGGAGTGGTTAATTCCCCTTAACTATAGGTATTTAGCTAGCATACAAACGTCAGATCAAAATTATACATTACTTGCGCAACAAGAGCTAATGTTGGAAAAATTAACATGCAATGAATAAAAGTCCTGTCTAAACAAGTGCCAGAATATCTTGTATCTAGTGTCTAATTTGAAAGAATGAGAAGAAAAACAAGAGCGAAAAAATGGATGAAATCTACAGATGAAATGCAGAGGCATGTTTTGATCTTGGCAGGTTGTCGGTATATAGCTGTAGATCTTGTCATTCACAGAAGCAGAAATCCGGTTGGACCGAAGCCAGTTAGTGCAGAAGTAGTTTATACCGTACTTACCCTGTAATAAGAAAAGATGCAGTAGAATAAATGTGATTTTATGAAAAAAATATCAAAGTCTACATTACCAATATAAAGAATCTGCATTTATTTAAATCTTGCTCATTTACTTTTCACTTTTCATATACATAACATTTGATATGATATTACAGGGTTTTTTTAGGCTTATCTTATAGCCAATATTGGGTCAATTCCCAATTGAAAATAGTTTCTTTCCCCCCCACCCCCCCCCCCCCCCCCCAAAAAAAAAAAAAATCAGAAAATATCCCGATTGAAAGTTCAAAAGAAAAAAAAGAAAAATAATAACTAAAATCTTTGAAAACAAGAGATCTTTCACTGTAATAGACTTATAAGGATTGAAAGTTTCCATCATAGTAATTGTTAGTGTTCATTTAAAACTTGCAAAACTGAAGTCATGCATTTTTCCCAATTTGCAGCAAAACATCACTGAAATTCCCAATCCCAAGGGTATGGGTCATGTTCCCAAAATACTGAGAAAAAACCCTGGATATACATATTTAGGTCTAGGGTTTGTTGATGTAATATTACTATGTTAGATCCTGTTAGATCCTGAGTGTTGAGAGTTAGATTTTTAATATGCTTTACAAAAGGTGTAGGCGTGATTGAAAGTACACTTTATTGTAGCTTTTAAAGCGCTGCTCAGGATTGTACTTATGAACATGTAAAAATAGAAAGAACAGATTATTTAGTCATTTGCAACATGAGAATGTTTTAGAAATGATTGTTGAAGCCTGCCACTTTGTACTGTATTTTTGCAGGGTGTTTTTTGTACTGAATTTAAGTCATCAAATATTTAAGGAATAGACTTAGATGTCAGGGATTTGAGAAGCAGGTAATTTGCATGTTAAGTGTGTTAACTTTATTGCCTGTGTCTATATAAAAGAGGGTTTAAAATGCACCACAAGAAAAAAAACAAGCTATCGAGAATTTAAGATCAGCGTTTTGCACTGGTATTTGAAACTTGGGGCTGAAAATAAGGTCTTGAAGTGCACAATAGGGATATATTTCAAGGGAGCGAGGGGCGGGGCTGATAAGGCCATTCTTGGGATGGAATGCCCCTGTAAAGAGGT
Organism: Cyclina sinensis; assembly: GCA_012932295.1. Taxonomy (NCBI): domain Eukaryota; kingdom Metazoa; phylum Mollusca; class Bivalvia; order Venerida; family Veneridae; genus Cyclina; species Cyclina sinensis. The sequence continues at coordinate 6,309,632 of JAAONU010000009.1, read as the reverse complement.
TTCAGGCTATGAAATACTAGGCCGACATCCATCCAAAGAAAGACACTGCCTCATTGAAATCTTCAAGTGCATTAAGTGGTTATGGTAGACATACCCTTAATTTGGAATGTTGTCATTTTTGTACAGAATAGGGGGCTGATTTTTTCACAGTCTTTGGTTATGTATAATTGCCTGTTCGAATGACTGATTAAATTAAAAACAGTTTAACCTGCATACATAGATCATAGTTGAAAATATGAAAAGGGGACCTTTAAAAGCAGGTGGTCTTTGCTTAAAAGAAACTGTATTCTCTATATCTCAAGGCAGTATTGAAACATGTCCTTTCTTCTTATATGGTTGTTGTTCTCAAGTGGTTTGTAGCTCTGGTATGGCTGTACTGATGAATATTTTGAAAAATATGCCAGCCCATTATTCAGTCAGCCAGTATTAAAAATTTTGACCATCCCATTTTCTATCAAGTATTAATTGGATTTAAATTTACTGACTGAATAACAGAACAAAACTAGACCATATAAAATATCTTTTCCAACAAGAAAATATCCATGGAAACTGTTACAGGGAAGAGAGGAAAATAAAAGCTAGTCATCTGTCTTTGCAACCACAGTTTTAACTTTCAAGTGCTATTAAAGCCATAAACAGTATACAGATACCACTAGAATTTTCTAAAGTCTAAATCATGACATGATTCGACCCTTGAGAGGCTAAGTTATTCATCAGGCCATTTGTAAGAATGATGAAATTTTGAACTGACGCCAAAATCTGCTCAGGGATATGGCCTTGAGACTTGTTAAGTGCTCTTAAGATGCTGTTTTTAAATGTGTAGGCCAAGATTGATTGCTGTTCCTTATGATCGATTTCTGTTTATACCATCATGCAAGATGGTAGAAAAAAAAAAGAAGAGAGATTATACTGCAGTCATGATTACAAATGCACCAAGGCTTACTTTTATTTGAGTGTGCTTGTGATTTAATCTAAGAAATTAACTTTGTAAGATACTGATAAAATGGTTCATGAAAAAAACAGCTTTTAACTGTTAAAAAACTTTAAAGAAATCCTGATTTAGTTTTTCAAAAATTGGTTTGTCGTTATTAAGGATGGTTCAGTCAGTGCTTTTTGTATCGATAATCTTGGCGCAGCAGTGGATAGATCCAAGTGCAGTCAAATGAATGGTTGACAAAAAGAAATTACCTTGTACTAAAGTTGGTTTTTCTTTTGGTCAGTTTTATAAACCATATTCACACATAATTTATCAGTGGCAAAACGTACCTTTTTTTCCTTATCAGAAATAAAAAATTCCCAATAGCAAGTCATTAGAATATTGGTAAAAAAAATAAATAAATTATCAAGAAAATGATAGCATCTTAATTTCTCTAAAGACCTTGTAAAATTGAATAAGAATTATAGTTAAATTTTGCAGAACTACCGAATGATGAAACAATTAAAAGACCTGACCATTAAAACATTTTTGTTTCATTAGGTATATTTTTCTCAAAACCAACGGGATGCAGTGAAAAATTAGATTCTATAAAAAAAAGTTCAAAGATCTGTTAAGATACAGAGAATAGCATCGACTGTTTAAGGGTAATTAACGGAAACAGTGGAAAAGTATTTTAATAGCATCAGAATGTGTTTTTTCTTACGAAAAGGCACAGGCATTTTTGTCTGGAAACATTGAAAAATTACAAATGTAAGCTATGTTAACACCCACAAAGTTAAAGTTATTTTGCTGTACTTATTATATAATTTTACATTATTATATTTTTCAGAACGATCCATATGCAGCGGCCTCTAACATTCGATGAAATTCGTAAAAAGGTGGAAGAGATGTACTCGTTCCCTCTAAGTATCTTCTTCACACAGGCCAATGGAGAGGTAAATAAAACTATCATTCAGATTTTGTATAAGATTTTTTACCCACATTAAAGGTATTGCTTTGAAGTCGATCAGTGCTTTTGTTTTTTTTCGGAAGGAGCAAGGCAGTTACCTAAAGTATCTGCTGTTTTCGGAATGTTTCAGATGAAGTACAGTTGACAGTGAAATTGATAAAATGAAAAAAAAAGAGAAAAAAATGTAGAGTAAAAGTTCAGGTTGACAGAAAACTGTTGCTAGGGTCTTTTTTTCCTTTTGTCTGCTATCATTTTTGTTTCAGGGGTGGAAAGGAAACAAGTTCTCTCTGTAGCCCTTAGAAACTTTATGCTGCATTCCATCAGTTCTATCAGTTGTCACATATATGGTAACTTAAATTTCCAAATCCTATAAGCTTAAGTTGACAAACATCATAAAATCATTCTTCCAACACATAGAGAAGGTCATAACTCGAGCAAGAAACAGTCCTGAGAAAAGTAGTTTGCGTGAATTAAAAAAAAATGAAATTTTTTGTTGAATAACAGTATAATTCATTTTAGTGTTTAGTTAATCCAAAAGAGGATAAAAAAGGTGATTTTGATTTTCGGAAGTAAGAAATTGACCTTCCAAGTAATTGACGCAAGCTTAATAGTTCTGTTAAAAAGCTAGTTGATAACCACCTAGGTCAAATGTGAACCACACTGCTTTCAAAATCTTGGGATTCTTTTGCTACTTTTATAGGAAAATCATGTCCGAATAATGTTCTATCATGATGGGCTAATGCATTTCATTTATACGAATTTATTTAGCTTGATTGTAATAAAAGCTGTACAAACTAATTTAAATCTTGTTCGACCGATCACCACCCAAGATGGAACCAATCACTTGAGAGAAGAGCAAGTATCATCCATATTAAGTATAAAACATACGACTCTGTGTTTGTGTGAAAACAGTATTCAAGTCACATACATTAAATTGCCCTGCAATCAAAACCTTCGGGGTTCTTTGCTGTTTTTATAGAAAAATCACTTTTGAATACCGTCCTGTTGCAATGTGCTGAAAGAAAAAGTAGGCCAGTGATTGGTTTTCGTAGATTTCAAATTGAAACTGAATACCTACCTCTCATTTTATACAAAGTCTCCAGTGTTGCAAAATAAGAGTCGGGTTAGCTAAAACAATGTTAACTTAAAACGTGTATGCCAAATTCAAGATAAATAAATTGTTAAAAGCTACTTTTGAACAGGATCTTAAAAGATATTAAATTGTTTATTTTAAACAAAAACTGACTGAAAGTAGATTATCAGTGTATAAGTTAAGTTCAGTCAGGTATTTAAGAATTTTAAAGAAAATATGATAACAAATATAAATTGATTTTATTCGGTTGACAGACAGCCAATCTTTCTAAAGACGTTAGTTCAGTTTGGTATTTAAGAGTTGAATGGAATTATAGTAGAAAATGAAAATTGATTTCTTCAGTTGACAGTAAATATTGACATAAATGTTTAAATATTAAATACCAATGACCTTATTATATGGGGACGGTTTATGTACAAATTATCCAATTCAAATTCAGGTTCATTTGGTATAGACTGATAAATGATAAAAAGTTATTCATTTGTTGTTTTCAACCATCTTTGTAGGTCATTGTTCGCTGTAAACAAAAGCAAAAAATATTTTTAAACAAAAACAAAACAAAAAACGAAAATTTGATCAGTTTAAAAGCTTGCTACGTACCATTAAGTTACCAGAAATTTTTATAAAGACAAAACCCAAGAAGTTTGTTTAAATAGTATATCTCCACAGAGCAATAAATTGGAAAAGCTTCAAGAGTTGATTTGAAATAAAGTTCCTTAAACTCAAATAAAGAGTGGAAATAATTTACATTTTACAGAAATTGTAAACATTTTAAGTTACGTTTCAAAAAGAAGTGTTGACATAGCAGTGCATGGTTAGAAGATTATGAGGTAGAAAAGAAAAAGAATTTACAACAATTTTAACCAACATTCCATTTTCTCGGTTATTGTAAATTGGACAGTGTGAGGAAAAAGAGGCATTGAAACAGGGTGTAAACTTGAACATAGTGTTTCTTGTCCCGAAATTAAAGTTTTTAGCTTATCAAAGATTACCGTAAACGCTTGAATATTATACGCTAGCGTGTATGAAACGCACCCCTGGTCTGGCCTCAAGATCTGGGGAAAAATGCTTGCATTGGAATATTATACGCACACAAATTTTGTCTGGAAATAGAGTTATCATTTGGCGATGTTTTTCTTTCAAGAAGCGTCCATTGTCGGTGCACGTAACAATTACATCGCATAAATATCGCTATGGTTGCATTTAACTATTAATTCATTAAGGACAATAAGCCCTGGAGACTATTTCTTTCGGAAATATCGAATAAACATGGCATTATCTCAAAGTGTCAACACCTTCTCAACACCTTTTGGATGTGTAAACAAACATTTCGTTATTATGGCGACATCAAACGACATTTATTATTGTGTTTGTTTAACAATATACAGACGACTCCTTTATCCAATTAATTGGTTGATAATTGTGCAAGTGCGAATATTGACAGGCATAATACCGGGAAGCATTGGCTACATGATTGACTCTTTAGCAGTTATACATTTAGGAAAAAACAAAAACGGCATTATACATTTAGGAAAAAACAAAAACGGCATTATTACGGCTTTTTCGATACTGTACTTCCAGTACTTATGACACTGGATAGATAGATATCTTTATTTCCTCCATGTTACAAAATTTACAATATAAAAGTATCTACTCTGTGAATAGTGTGGTAAATGTTTTACAGATGAAAGTATGTAAAACTTAATATTACAGTGTTTTTCTGTAACAAAAAATGAAACTGTAACTTAGTTTAAATAATTATGTTCTTCACAACTACAACTAGAATTTCTGTTTGTGTAAACATTTTGTTTTTGTATGCATCATTGACTGATCTGTAAGTCAGTTGCTTTAATGTAAGCCACAGATTTCTGTATACATGTCTCTTCTGTTATCTGTCAGCTCAAGTATGGGAAAATTAGAAATTCCTGTGTTTTATAAACAATTATGAGTGAATTTGGTGCAAAGGTCAAGGTCATTATTATTAAGATAAGCTCATTAAGAGCATAACACACTCATAGTGACAGTCTTTCTTTATGTGTCCTTCAGGCACAGTTATGCTTACATACTTTTCTTCGTTTCTACTTCAGGTATTTATTCCTATCAGATGCCAAGTTGACCTTGACTCAGCCATACAGTTAGTGGACAAAAACGAGCGAGTGACAAGTCTGCGACTATTTTTGACCAATCCAAATAGTGCTGGACCCCCTGGTCTTTCCAACAGCCACCATATGGTGTGTGATCCTTATAAATCCAGTGTGAGCATTTATTTGCTTTCCTCAAACTATATGAATGATAGAGAGTGCATCTGTAACATTTTTAACATCAATCATAAAAATTCCATCTTGCACCTGCTATAGATTACTGTATAAGTTATCATCTGAAAAGATTTTTCATATATATATTTTAAGAAGTATTCATCTCAAACTTTTGGTACATTGTAGTTTAAAATTTGCTACGTACACAATATTTTGTTTTTCTATGGAAGAAAATTGATAGTCATTTTCTTCCTTTATGTTTCGACTGGGAAAAAAAATGAAAGATTCGAATACACAAGTATGTTTCTTTAAAAAGAAGCAAAAGAAAGGTTCATCAGTACGCTTTAGGTCTGAAAGAATATGTCTATCTTAATCAGTTTATCAGCTATTTTCAAATGGACAATTTGTCCCCCTCACAAATGAAAATACAACAATAGTTCAAGTAATGCTGTGCCTCCCAAATATTTGGATTGGTTTGCTCCCATTACAGTTACTTTAATATGCAGATTGCAAGGTTAACAAGTGAAAAGTCATTAAGATAAAAATTTTGACAACATGAAAAGATAATTTTACGTTTTCCTGAATTCCTGTTTTCAAGCAGAGCATGCACATTAAGATTATTGGAGACTGATTCTAAAGATACGGGTTTCAAATCTTTTGGTTTAAATTCAGTTTGATACACAAAAATGGATGTCACCTGCAACTATCCACAACACTGTGGAGAGGTCTCATGACCTCTCCAAGAAAGCATAATCTTGTATTCTGAGTTGCAAGCCTTTCACAGTTGTTTCATGTTGTGTCAGTTGCATATTTCTGTTCTATTTTTAGAACCGTGAGTCACCTAGTCCACCACCAGGTTCGTTACCCGAGCACGAGAGGTCGTATAATCACAGTCTTTCTTGTAGCTCTATAAACAGCGAAGGAGAATTCATTCCAGAAAAAGATGTAAGTATACTAAAGGTACAGAGTTCTGACCATGGCATTGCTTTGAGTTATCTCCCATTTTTAAGCCGTGGTATGAACAAATTCCATTTCAACAGAGGCATTTACTTCCCTTAGCAAATACACAAATTATTTTCCACATTATAGAATGAGTGTTGTCCTTTCAACATCAGTCTGGTTTAAGTTACCTCTCCTCTTGTTTTTGTGTAGATATGACTTCCTTGGGAGGTGTGATGTTCAGTTGCAATTTAGAGGACTTCAGTTTGTGAAAACTGTAGCTCACTCACTTGTTTTTGTCTGTTTATTAGTCATTTAAAGCATGAAAAAAAACTCCAGATTTACTATGCAGAACTTGGAGGCTCATTTATACAACAGTATTTCGTAACCTGTTAGGGGAAAAAAATTGTTTTGAAAATTTGTGTCACCATAAGCTGCAAAGCTTATTAAAAAATGATAACTTCTTTCAAAAGGAAACGATAAGGTTAAACATGCCTAAATTAAGTGATTATTTTCACTTGGTTACCTGTAAATTGGCTTTGTTGATCGGATCTCAAGTAAATTTGTTGTAAAAACCACTAGCTGAGATTGAATTGATAAATTGAAGTTTCATATTTTACAGGTCATGCAATTATTAATATCATAAAAAGAGACCTTTTAGTAAGTGATACCATGTTCTGAAATTTGTCATTGAGGGCACAATACAAAGGTTTGTCTGTAAAGCTTAGCTCGTTATTTATTCAGTTACTACCGTAATCTTCTTTGTAAACAAATAATTATAAAACTGGCTTTTAAGTTCTGATAACTTAAATTCCACTGTCGTGGGAGTAAGGTAGAAATAGAACAAACTAATAACTGTCCGTAGCTCAAGTGATGGGACCCAAATAATTCAGATGGTTGCCAAACTGTTACAGCTTGCTATGTTGTAATTCACAGTTAATTGAATTATAATTAACAGAAATACAGTTCATATATTTGTAAGACCTTATTCTGTTTTGCTCACAAATCATGGCTGTAACACAAAAAACAAATTTTTTCAGTGCTTTTAAGGTAAAGGTAAAGACAGGGCCCATTTTTGCTCTGAAGCTTATAAACCCTTCTTGAAATGATTAATATCTTGCAAGATCTGAAAGATGGAAAATTTATGATAAGAAGTTAATTGGAGGTTTATTTTTGATATTAAGAAATAAATGAAGACACACATTTACTGTTATAACTGTTGGGACACAAAACGTCAGAGATTATTATATATTCAGGCATCAAAATTGTTGTTGAATAATCCTTTCATGTTTTTATACAGGTTTAAAATTAAAAAAAGAAAAGAAAATAAGCCGTTTCATGTGTGATTATTTTAAAAAATACTTCCCTTTCAATTTGAAATTAGCAAATAGAAAGATGAGAACGGGACAGTAGAAAGTTGTCAACACTTTCAGAAGAATGTTTCATACGTAAATAATGTCTAAATATAGTGTAAGTTGACCAAGTTGGTACACGATTCTGACATACATCAGGTAGCGGGGGTTTAAAGTTTCGAATGTAAAATCAGTTGCTACATCATCTTGTCTGTAGCGACCCTTTGATGAAACATGGCCTCGTCATATAACACTGGTTTAAATAATTGTATTAACAGCTATAAAACCCCCCAACTTACATTGCAGTTATTGAAATTGTCTGTATTTATGTTTTTGATTTATTTTCGGCAGAGTCATCATTGTGAAAGAGTAGAGATCTTTGACCTTGTTTCAAAAACAAAGAAACCCATGGTCAAAATAAACATTCATATTTTAGCCTAAATTTGTTGTTTTTTTGTCATCTTAAGTCTTTGTTGAAATATTTGTCAGTGTTTACCCTGGGAAATTTTATCTTTCGTAAATTCATTCCTTTACAAACTGCTGTTAGAATTATTTGATATGCAGTTATTCCAAATATGAAATGATAAAATTGAAGAATGGAAAATTTATGACTTTAAATCATTTCAAATTTGTCTCGAAATGATTTAGTGCCTCCCTTGATCATGATAAAAGTGAAATATTATGAAATTAAAATTTATTACAGATGACAGTCAGACAGTTTTTAATGTCAACTACTGTCTCCTGGGAATTTAATTATACTTTTATATATGGCATATGCTGCAAAGAAAAAGTAGTGTGTTTGTATACTGCATGAAAAAAATATTGTGTCAGATATTTTCTTGTCAGTTGGTTTTGCAGAACTAAAATAAGCTGCCAATAGAGTATATATGTGAACTTGGGGTTCTGTACCAATAATATATGTGTGAACAACTTCTTGTTCACCAAATACTAAAGATAAGTGTACTTATGTTACTTAGTCACTTTTTACTTGTGAACACACTATATACTTAGATATTTCTGTGAACACAGGCTAGCTGATAGAATCGACTTGTCAGTGTGAGTGAACTCCCATGGACAAGTCGATTCTACTGTCTCCTGGGAATTTAATTATACTTTTATCTATGGCAAATGCTGCAAAGAAAAAGTAGTGTGTTTGTACTGTTAACCTGTGTTAACTGTGAACACACAATATACTTTGATATTTCTGTGAACACAGGCTAGCTGATAGAATCGACTTGTCAGTGTGAGTGAACTCCCATGGACCAGTCGATTCTATCAGCTAACCTGTGTTCACTGTGAACACAGGTTCACAGACTTAAATGTGCATTCGTGAACAAATGTTTTTTTATACAAATATTATGTGTGAGCATAGAGATATAGCATTAAACTTAGACATAGAGAAAATGCTTAAATATTATTTTGTGTGAATGTAACTTACAGTGATTAATTGTTGGGGCAAAGTTCCGTTGACCCCAAGCATGTCTGAAATTAGGCTTTCTGGATGAAAGGTACAAAAATAGACTCTAATTGCCTTCTAGTATTTAAATAAGGAAAACATTCCTATGCTTTATAAGAGGAATGCTGACATTACAAAAAGTTACTTTTCAAAAATTTTCCTTATTTAAGTCAACCAGTTCAAGCTGTAAGATTAATATCTCAATACATTTAGATCTAGACTGTAAATTTACCCTTATTCATTTATTATGTTATATTATGTGTGAAATACTACTATTGACATGAACCACATTGTGAGTTTATGGATTGAGGTGAAATCAGAAAAGTTGTTATTAAAATCATGATGTATGGTTATAAAAATGAATGTCATATTGAGGAAAATTGAAACAGTTTGAAATTCATTTTACTGAGTCTTTTATTTATATTGTTATCCAACAATCTATCTTCTGTTTTATCGGAGGTGTTTCTCTGAAAACTGTGCTGCATTAAAAAGTCTGATATTTAATCTGCCAGGATGAAAAAATAAACATATATTTACTCTAAATTTTGAGTCATGAAAGAAATAGGAGAAGTTTAAATTAAGAGCTTGACAAAATCACTACCTAAAGGAAAATATTGTTGTCTCTGGATGATTCTGTGAAAGTAAAAAGTTTCCCTGTTGATAAAATGTTCTGTTAGCATGACCTGCCGAACCCTTCTTGGTATCTGTAATCATATGTATGATTAAAAACCTAACTTGGCTCAAGAATACACCAGAAATCCTATTCATGTGATTCGCCCCTAGTATTTGAGAGTAGTGCCAGCTTCAGAAGCGAATTTCAGATAGATACACAGATTTTGTCAGGAATGGAAAATCACCATGTAAAGCATTAAAGAATGTTTGTACACTTCGTAAGCATATTCAAGATATTATAAGTAAAAGAGGTTATATGGCCCAGAAAGTTTTAAAATTAACCATACAGCCATAAACCTCCAAAAAAATCTCAAAACTTTTAATATACAGTGTTTGTGATGATTGAAATATGACATGAAGATTTTGACAGATATTGTTAAAGTTGACAAATCAGTGTGATAATTTTGGAAGTTGTATAGATGTAATGGAGTCATTAGGGTTGTCACATTTTGCATACATCATCACAAATTTTTGCTTATTAGTTAAGGTAAGGCTGTTTGATGTACCTTTTGCAATAAAATTGACCCAGCTGTGGAAAAATGGTGTAAAAGTTTGAATTTATTTATATTATAAGTCATTCTTAAAGGTGGACATTTAGGTAAAATTAACAAGTCCATCTTAATATAGTGTTGGTATCTTTATTCAAAATGAGGCAGGAATCTGCAGTTTGCAATATACAACATGGTAAACAAAGACTTATAATTGAAATAAATGTTAATCACAAATTCAAAATTCAGCCAGATAAAAGAGAAAGAAATAAAAGAATAATTTAACTATATCAGAATATTTGAAGTATAATATGGTTCTCACCATTGGTGTTGTTTTTGCTGTGAGAATAAAAAAAGAAATTTGGAAATTGGTTATTGGCACTAGCATTAAAAAAGTTAGTACTGTTACTTTTGCCTAGTAAGGAATAAAAGAAAAGAAAAAGACTGGGGTACATCATTAGATTACAGACAAAATTTGGTCAGTTATTGTTTGAAATCATACCAATTCAATCATTCCAACTCACGCCTGATTGTTTGTGTATTTTCAGCATCCTGGGTCCATATCAGACAGTTTGTCATCCCTGGACAGCAGCTATGTTAGCAGTCAGTAAGTATTTTCATATAGTTTGTGTTTTTTTTTGACTGTACACTTGACCACATTGGTGGCCCTTACAACTCACAGGCCCCTGAAGAGTTTGGTTATCAAAGGCTGTAGGGAATTAAAACAAAATACATGAAGTATCTCATTTATGATTCCAAAGACATGCCTAGTTAATTAAATAATGGTGCTGTGACCTTGGTTAAATGTGTTTTACTAAGAACTACTAGGGATCATTTTTGCCACCTGTGGAGTACAGGTAACATATTTTACCTTCAGACAAGGATCTGCAATTGGTCCAGTGGTATATGGTAGTTACAAGGTACTTGTCTGGAATATTCTCTAGATTTCCTTATAGAAGTTACTGAAAAGATTTCAAGAAAAAAACAGTTCACTGTGTAACAGCCTTCGTCATGGTGACAGTATTAGCCCATTCTTATCTTTACCCTTTGTCAAAGGTTTTAATGTATGTAATCGGAAGTGTACATCATCTGTCACCTATTTTCATTCAAATTGTTTCTAAAATACAAGTGGGGAAAATTAACATTTGGTGATATATTTTGTTTGAATTTGTGTATATTTTAAACTTAAGCTTAAGATGTTTACACCTGTTGTTTAGACATTAAAACTTCTTCAAAGATTCAGTAGTGGCTTTTATGAGGGTAATTAACATATTTTAATTAAATGTACGACATAATTTACTGTTGAAATTAGTCCATGTTAACACCTTGGAATAAGTGCTTTGATTTATTTAAGGACATTTAATCAAAGAAACTTTATTGGCCAAAAGTTATCAAAATGAAAGAAAGATAGTAAAAGTGACAGATTTGAAGTCTCAAAGTTTAATGTTTTTGTCGTACATCTGAAGTCATTGTACTGACACGAAAACTTACTTTCAGTGTTAATGGCCATGGGTACTATGGGTACTGACTACTGTAAATTCATAGTTTGAGTCCTATGTATGTGTGTATGTATGTATGTATGGATAGATGGATGGGTGGATGGAATCCAGAAATTAATTTGAAATTATACTGAAAAAAAAACTATACTATGTTTGCATGTACAAGTTTTTGATTCTGAACTAAATGAAAGGAACCGGTACTTGGTATAGATCTGTGATGGATCGAATCTTTTCATTCAGTGAGTTACTTTAGCAACTCGCATCAGGCAGTTAGTCTGTCTTGCAGCAAAGACTTCAGAACTCTGCTGCATTTATGAAATAAGAGCAGTTCCAGTAATATGGGGGAGGGGACGACACTTTTTTGAAGACCCCCTCCACCCATAAATATAAATAAATTATCAGACCCATCACCCAGCTTTATGCATTTTCTTGAAACTCCATCACCCACACCTACGATTTTACAATATATCCACAAACCCCTTCTTTATTTTTTGTGAAAACCTCACTGGGCATATTAATTTTTTTTTAAAGAAAGAAGGCTGCTTTATTTTTCCAGCATTGAATTATTGTGGTTTTTGCATGCTGAGTTTATGTCCTAAAACTGACAAATCCAAACATAGGTACAGTTACAGAAGACCATTGACTTCCATAGTACCACAAGGGAGTCAACTAATAAATGTTGGTTATGACTAATTTCTGCATGAGTCTTTAATAACGCCTAGCAGGCAAAAGAAATGCACCATTGATATTCCTATTTTTCATTAATTTATTAATTTAATATGGGTATACGGACCCCACCCCACCCCGGTAATTTTTGTATTTGATGAGGACCCATGACCCATAAATACAATTTTTTAAGGAACCCCACCATGCATAATTTATAATTTCCAGTTCACCCCATCAGCCACAATTAAAGATTTCGGGTGCCTGATCCCCTCCCCCAATACACTTATTACTGGAATTGCCCTAATTTAAACAGAGATTCTGAATTTTGAATAGTAATCAAGCATTCTTTTGTAATTTTCAGCGGAGACACGTATCCAATGATAAGAAGTCGGAGGGACTCCAGAAGAAGTATACTTTCAGACAGTGCCAAAGATGAATATGGTATGTTAGTTGTTAATAATATTTAGGGTAATAAGGAATATAAATTTGTTTCTTAGTTGCTAATAGCACATAGCGTTATAAGTGATATGAAAATTTTTTTTAAACAGGTCTGTATTATAATAGATATGCCAGTTTTGTTTCGAAACAATACTTGCATTATTATAGATCTATAATTTTAGTTTGTTTAGAAACATGTCTCGGTGTTATTATAAATATATAACTTTTGTTTGGAAACAAGTATCAGTGTTAGGAAAGATATATAAGGTGTGTTTAGAAACAAGTCTCAATGTAAGAATAGATGTAAAATGATTGTTCAGAAACAAGTCTCAATGTAAGAATAGATATACAAGGTTTCTTATGGAAACAAATCTCAGTGTAAGAATAGATATACAAGGTTTGTTTGGAAACAAGTCTCAATGTAAGAATAGATATACAAGGTTTGTTTGGAAACAAGTCTCAATGTAAGAATAAAGTTTGTTTAGAGACCGATCCCTGTTTATTTATAATGAATACATATTAAGTTTATTTAGAAACAAGTCTTGTTGTTATAATAAATATGTAAATTTTGTTTGGAAATAAGTCTCAGTGTTTTGAGGAATATATGAAGCTTGGTAGGAAACAAGTCTTGGTGTTATAACAAATATATTAAGTTTGTTTGGAAACTGTCTCATCGTTTGGAAACAAGTCATAGTGTTATAATGTCTCATTTAATGATGTTGTTCATGTGTTTCCGTTTTCAGATGGTAGAGGGAGTCGCTTTGGGACATATCCAAGGGGGTTTGACTCGGGTACTCACTCTGCAAGCGTGGAAGGTCATGGAACATTTCCACGTTCAAATATTGTACAGCATAGAAGACCAGAACTTACAGCAACGTCATTACGATCTCTTATGTCTACACGGGGAAGTGAGGGCACATTAAGTACAAGTTCGAGCAGTTCTGGTTTTCCACCAGACCCTGAAGATTCTCCCGAAGGTCGGATTTTTAAACGGAACAGCAACGATGGTAGCCCAATATTTCATCCAGCATATTCTAAGTGTAAGTCATTTTATCATTTTTATCCAAAACCATTTGGCTGTTTATGCCACTTTTTGTCCAAGTCTGTTAGAAAATTTCCTGAATTAAATGCTGAGAAAAAAGAAAAGAGACATAAAAATATACAAGGAATACATAAGGACAGGACCTAAACTTCATATAGAAATTTTCTGAAACTTGGCAAACAAGTTGCATTTATTCGTAGCAAGTTGCTTTAAACACAAGATATAATGGGATTCTTCAAATTAACAATAAATCAAATGGGACCTTACAATTACTTTGAAGCATGATAATTTTTCACTTTCTTAGATCATGTTTCAACTGTTCTATGATCCTTACTTGTCTCTAGATACGAAGGGTTTGTTTAGAGTTTCTTAATTATGAAAAAAAAGAAAAAGTTTTTTTAACTGTTAAGTTTTTAATCTTACAGCTCCTACCTGCCCATCAAATTGGAAGCAAGGCCATCGACTTGGAAGTGGGGCTTTCGGTGAAGTGTTCATCTGTTTTGACCATGACACTGGCCGAGAATTAGCTGTTAAGATGGTTAAACTACATGGTCAGAATGCCGAGGTCTCGAAGGTAAAGTCAACTTGCATGGTAAAATGATCAGCCATTACACTGTTAAGGTGCAACTGACCTGTCATTCAGTATGGACTGTTCCATTTATCATTTACAGGGGTGTAAAATGGTTTACCTTCACAGTGCTGAAATTGTAAAAAAAATAGTTACCTGTTTTTCAATTTGGACATTCCCATTTCTTATGTACAGGGGAATGAACTTATTAAATGATATTGAATGAATTGTGAATGAAGCAGACATCCATCCACATAGATGTGCAAGCTGATTGATCATGTTCTGTACTGGTCACATACTGGTAAAAAGAGTCAACAAATAGATGAAGGTCACTGACCTGTAAAACTCATTTTTTCAATGATAAAAGTTCATGATTTTCTGCCTTGAAGAGACCTTTTCTTCAAATAAAAAAGCTAGCAGGTTTGTATACAATAAAATTCCATTAAGATAGTGTTGATAATGAACCAGTCTTAGTAATCGACCTGTTTTGGTTTGAAATTTCCAATTTTCACATGATTTAAAAATAATAATAATAATACTAAAGTGGTCTTAAAAGTGTTACTTTGTATACTGTAACCCAGAATAAGGACAATATCATTGCAGCACTTGTTGAAAAGGAAATTCTGATAACTATTTTCTCGCATAGCATAATTTTGTAAGTATTGCCTTGTTGGCAAAATGCCAATTTAAATTTTCACTTGTCGGTTGTGCTGATGTATGCTGTATATTCATGTACTTTTAAATTACATGTTTATGTGGTATTTTTAGTATTTCTTTGAGTTACATAAAAAATTTATTCTGTCATAATTATTTTGCAGGAGGCGAGAGCATTGGAAAATGAGATTATATTGTTACGGAACTTCCAGCATGAGAGGATAGTTCAGTATTTTGGTTGCTCAGTGGATAGAACAGAGATCTGCATATTTATGGAATTCATGCCAGGGGTAACAGATATATTGTATACCTATCACACTAAGTTTATGAAAATACTGTTAAATGAACACAAGTTACAGAGACAGTCTGTGTTCTGATGTAAACTAAAAAGAGAAAAGTGCACCCAAAGCTGGACTCAGACCCAAGACCTTTTGGGACACTAGTACATATCTGCCATGGCTGTAACAAACACCACCTCTGCGCCTCTTTCTTGTTTGTTTGTTTTTTTTTCTTGAAAAAGGAAACTAAGTCTTAAGTGTTGTTTGTAAGTTTGCAAGAGTAGGCATATGGGACTGGTTGCTCAAAACATTAATGGTCTGTTAAACTGACGGTCCGTTAAATTTTGACCCAAAATATCTTCTTCTTCTTTTTTAAATATCTTATTCATATTTTTTTTTTTATTTCAAAAAATCTCTCAGTCTTTTTGCATGGAGATACTTTCTTGAAATAGTGAGTCAATTTCTTAGAAAACTAACTAAAATTTAACCGACTGTTTGATTAACAGACTGTTAAAGTTTTGAGCAACCGGCCACATTATGGTGGTTTGAATCTCTGTCATTTCACATTTCAACTAGGCTGCTGACTTCCCAACATTACTGAAATATGGTTGACAGGTGTCAGAATACATTTGTGATGTTTATGTCTTGTTCAGAAACTCTTAAGTAGATGCTTCTTTTTTGTGTTTATATGTTAGGTTCATTCACAAGCAAACAATCACTCAAACCACAATTTTGAAGCAGGAGTTAAGAATATCAAAGCTAAACACAAGAGTTCTGAATATTGGTTTGTTTGTATTTTGAACAGGGATCAATTTTTGACATACTGAACAAGTATGGTGCATTGACTGAACCAGTGGCTGCTAAATATACTCGGCAAGTTCTTGAGGGCCTTGCCTACCTACATAAAAATGTGATAGTTCATAGGGACATTAAAGGTAAGTGTACTGTGATAAACATAAATACAGTAATAGAATCATGATTTATCACATGTTGTTTTATGAGTAGAAAATCTGCTCTCATGATTGCCTAATTAGTATATCTGTATACCCATTTCAACAAATTTGCAACTTCTCACCCTATACGATGTGATGCGTTTTTGAGTATATTCGGTTTTATGCTGCTTCACAAGGGCCATAAGCTCATACATCGATTCTTTGACTCACTTTAGAAGGAGATAATGCAGATATTCTGTACCATAGGGTACAGTAAAATACAAAAATACAAGGACTTGCTTTTACATAAGGTCAAAGTCAAGGTGTTGTGCAATTGAAGAGTTACTAATTTCCGAGTATATATAAGACATTTAGAGTAATACGAGGGGTAAAAGCAAAAGTTACTATCTCTAAAATGTGTACAATCTTTTTTCGATTTCTCCTATCGAATTATTTAAACATTCTAACATGAAATGTTTACGTCACACCTCACTGAACTGATATTTTGAGTTTATGACCTTTTATAAGTTTACAGATCATTAAGCAGCAAGACTGAAATTGAACAAAACAGTCTGAATATATTTATATACAAAAACTTAAATGTAAGTGATGTGCTGCTATCTCTGATTTAGAGACATTGAATCACATTTGCTTTATCTGTTTCCCTTGTCTAATGGTTTTAGATCACTGACTTGTCAGCTTTAGTGACAATTCGTTAAGAAAGGTCAAAGGTTAAAGCTCCTTTTGAAATTGTCAGTAAATAGGCAGCATCTTCTGAATGTGTGTGATCCATAGTTTGTACTTTGTTACCGACTGTCAGGCAAATTGCCAAATGAAATTACCGAAAGAACAAAATGGGAGATTTTTATGCAACATGATGCCCTAGCTAAGTTGAATGTATATGGTATAACTTACTGTTGAAACACACATCAACTTAAAAGTTGATGGTAACTGGTATAGATGAACCACATCACTTACTCTAGCAACGTTGGGATAGCTTTAAATTATGTATGGGTCATTATGTTGTTTATTACAGGTGCTAATGTATTACGAGACAGCGCAGGCAATGTGAAGTTGGCAGATTTTGGTACGAGTAAAAGGCTACACACTATCTGCAGTATTTCGGGATTAAAGTCTATCATAGGAACTCCATACTGGATGGCCCCGGAAGTGATAAATGGGGAAACGTATGGGCGGAAAGCTGACGTGTGGTAAGGGGATATTGTATATAAATGTTAGGAATGTATTTACGTTTTTCTTTTAAATATTTATTATTCAGTAGTTATCATTCACAAATGAATAAGTTCACAAATTGGAAAGCTGAGTGTATTTATGTGTTTCTTGTAAATAATCAAATGCTATGGAAATGTTCAGATGTTGATATTTCTAACTACCAAGCTATGATTATTGCCTTAATAAAATAGCAATGCAGTAGCTGAAATCAAATTGCGTAGGTGTTAGGATTTAACCCTGCCACCTACAGTACATATCAACTTGTAAATCCACCAGTCATATCAGATTCACTTTTCTAGTATGGTTGCACACTATTGGAGCGGATCAGTAGTCCAGTGGTAACACTGGTCTGGTAAACCAGGGGTTGTGAGTTTGATCCCTGGCTTGTCCAGTTACATTACAAATTGTCTTTTGAATGAGACATTAAACTGAGGTCCCATATATCAGTTCTGTACACTGAGCATGCAAAAGAACCTGGGGTGTCTCTTGAATGGAATGCTTTCTGTTTCTTACACTATCTCCCAAAACATAAAATAAGTAATCTCCTCAGGGGGTGTTGATCCAGTGGGCAACCAGTACTGACTATGAATAAACTCAAATAGATATACACTCTTTCTTAAAGTAAAGAGTGTATTAAAATGAACAGGTTGCATCACCTTTTTTTTCTTTCTATACACCTCCAAATGAAGTTTGCAGGGGGAGGGGTCTACTGGAATCACACTGTTGGTTGGTTAGTCTGTCACGTTTGACATCTTTACCTTGTGTCGCAAACTCCTCCTTCAGTTTTCAACTGATAGAAATGAAACTTGGCAGGAATGGTCACTAGGCAATGTAGATATGCAAGACGTATTTTTGATGCATATCCATGCAGGCATTGCAGAGTTATTGTCCCTTGAACTTATACTTTTGTCACGTTTGGAAATTTTTACCTTGCGTCGCAAACTCCTTCAGCTTTCAGCTGAATGAAATGAAACTTTTCTGAATAGTCACTAGGCAATGTAGATGTGCAAGACATATTTTTGATGCATATTCATGCAGGCATTGCAGAGTTATTGTCCCTTGAACTCATACTTTTTCCCATGTTTATAAATTATATACCTTGTGTTGCGAACTCCTCCTTCAGTTTTCAACCAATTGAAATTAAACTTGGCAGAAATGGTCACCAGGCAATGTAGATGTGCATGACATCTTTTTTTATCCAAATCAGTGCAGGCAATGCAGGGTTATTGCCCCTGGAACTTATACTCTTCCCCATTTTTGACTAATATATACCTTGCGGCACAGACTACTCCTTCATTTTTTAACCGATGGAAATGACACTTGGTAGAGATAGTAATTAGGCAATGAAGATGTGAAAGACATATTTCAGGTGCATACCTAGCCAGGCACAATTATTGCCCATGAACTTAGACTTTTTGTCACGTTTGACATACCTTGTGGCACAAGTTTCTCCATCAGTTTTCAACAGATTTATCAGTTACATGTGTTATCATTAAAGCTTCTACTATAGTTACTTCAGATTTGCTTCTACTGTTGTGTCATTGTGCAGTTGCGCGGGTATTTGTCATCTTCAATGACTGTTACAGTTTTATCCAAAAAAAAAAACTATGTATTTCTTATTTTTACCACTGCAAAATTGAGTCTGAATTGATAAATATAAACTATAGATAAAAAGTTGCATTATCATACATTCTTTTCAAATAATTCTTTATTTTGACATCTTTTATCTTTTATGTTTTCTTGATGGAACTGACAGTTGATTATTATTTGACGGCAATTTTCATGTAATTTCAGGAGTGTTGGATGTACTGTGGTAGAAATGCTGACAAAGAGACCACCCTGGGCTGATCTCGAAACTATGGCAGCCATTTACAAGATTGCAACAACAGAATTTCCACGGTTTACTCTTCCAAATAACACATCAACATATGCAGATGACTTTCTGAGATTGACATTTAAACGCATTCATCAAGAACGGCCTACGGCTGAAGATTTGTTACAGCATCCATTTGTGAATAGATGACACTATAACGACAAAATGATATTTATGATCACTTGGCTTCCATGACCTAATTAAAACATTTCTTGTTGAAAAAAGGGTCTCATATGATGGGATATTGTGAAAACAGTGTGTTAAGAATGGAAAGTTTATTATGCAAAGTTTTAAAAAGGTTGAGTTATAAATGTCTTTCAGAGTTTGTTAGATTTTATATAATTATGCATACTCAAAACTGTGTTCAACATTAAGTGGCATCTGTAACTGAGACAACATTTAACGAAGAAAGTGGCTGAGGTGTGTGTAACATTTCAAGAGAAATTAGAGTGAATAGGAAGAATGTGTTGCAGTCTCTCCTAGGAAAAGTACTGACTTGAGAAGTGGACACAACATTGGAAGAGTAAAGTTTGTCAGATTTCTCGTGGATGAATGGTGATGTTCAGTTGAGTAGAATGATCTGTTCAGAATTTGATGAACAATTACATCAAGCATTAAAGACAAGAGAAGATTATCTCTGAAACTATTGCCCATGATTTTTAATGAATGGGGTCGAGAAGTTATACAAGCTATTTATATAATGTTGAAGGTATAGTCAGTGTGTGCTCAAGTGAAATGAACACTCATAATTAGGACTGAGGAGAAAAAAAGAAGTGCACCACTGTGCAAATAACATATAATACTTGAAGGTTATTTTAAGTATAGATCTGTGTGTTGTCACGTTGAATTTGACTGTAGTTTTTCCCTTGCGATCATAACATTTAAATATGGGGAAAATATGTGCTATGGAAACGTTGTTGTGGTGAAAACTATGCAGACATTTTTCTTTTGTTTTTCATTGGACCGTTAACTTTGTATCTTGAAAAAGGGTTTTAGTCTGATATATTGAAGGAGTTCCCTTCCCTTCTACCCCAGATACAAATGTCATATGAACTGTGATTATTTCTCCCACCTCTTTACAACTTTACACTTAATAAGTTGGTTTTATTTTTAGATCAAAAGCTTTTTGGGTATAAAAAAAAATGTGTAGAGTTATGTGCCTTGTTTCTCTTATACCAACTTTGCTGGAAAAGATTTGGCAAATTCATCAACATTTTGGCACATATAATGTACAATCTATACTTATACTTCATTAAATTATAGACTGTCTGCTTTGCATAAGGGTTTTTTGTAACTGTTGATATAGTCGACTGTATATTGTAAAGCTGTTTACTGAAGTCACAAGAATTGGTTTGCCCTACAGTTTATATCCATAGCAAGTGTCTTCAAAGTTTCCATTATGCCAGTAATGTTTATAAAAAAAAAACATCATTCCTGTCTTAAAGTCATCTCTGGATATGTAGAAAGTATTTTCAGTCTTCTGTTACACCAGCTATATTCATTTTTGTTTGATAATTGGTGTATTCCTTGGTCTATTACCCAAAGAATTATTCTCTCTGAAGATTTCAGAAATAACCTAATTGCAACATTGCTTAATCCATTCAAGTTGTATTATTCAAAGAATTCAGCACTTATATTTCAATGGTAACAGATTTCCAGTTGAATGTTTAATGAGAAGTTGGAATTTATAGTTTGAATACATTTTTATATCTCAAAAATATGCAGATGTAATGAAACAGAGTTCACTTTATTGCTTATTTATAAATCATAGATTTTAATGAAAAGACATTACATTTGCCATGTAAGTTTGTATGTGAATAATAAAGTAGTATGTCTTCTTCTCATTGACTTCTTTGCATTTTTTTTTTTTTTTTGTTGCCTGTTTTATTTGTTCACTTTCGTATTTGTTAACTGTTAAATCTTTAAAGTTTGGAGGAAGTTTCTTTTTGTGCCAGTTTCTTATAATTGATTATTAAAAACAGACTACGGCTTAACAAATGTCATTCATGAGGAAATAAAACTTGTTAAACTTAAGAAATTCATGCATAGGTTATGTAAGATATTTCACTCATAAGTAAATTGTTATGTTTTCTGAGGGAATGTATGACATTTTGTTACGTTTTTTACATCTTTAGTTCCGTAATACACGTCCTTAAAGTATAGATAATTGTTATGTTGCAAAATAACATTTTAAGCCAAAGCTTGTCAATATTTGATTGTTAAGTTAAAGGTTGTTTCTGAGAGAAACAAAACTTCTGCTCAAAGAACCAGTTCCAATTTCAAAGATAAAATATTCTGAAATAACAGGATTTTAATTTGAGTATTTTCATAACAACCATCTTACTGTAAAACAGACATTATATATTTGTTATGTTTGTGATAATATTAAAGGTCTGCATAGGGTATCAACTTGCATTACCGTAGCTAATTTGCAATTACTTGATGTATGGTCAATTTTGTGAAACTGTTTGTGTTTTCAGCAGATTTGTAGAGATGGGTTTGTATTTAGCTGTTTGGAGAATAGGAATGTGTGATAGGACATATATAAATCCTGCTATTTTAGTGTATTTTATAATTGTTTGTGTAACTTGGCCTTTCAGTAAGAAATTTCCATTACAAGAGTTTTATTAGTATGTAGGAAAGCTTTAAAAACAATCTCCCTAGCTTTTTGACAGATAAACTGAATTTCCGCAGTAGTCGGTGTAGACTATAGAAGAGGAACCCCAAGCACTGACAGACTATTCACTTTAATTTATCATAAAGGACAAAGAGAGATTTTGAACAAATAATGATTTTTTTTTCATACGATATTATATTTGTGCAATTTGCTTAAATACATAGATATTTTGGAAGGTGTATTTTTTTAAGAGAATGTTATTTTTTACTCAGAATTTTGGAAATGTTTTAATGTTCATTTCAGCATAGCTTTAGTCCACTTGATTTAAGTACGGTATGAACGACCTTTGAAACCATGGTTTAAAATGTCATTGAGAAATTGTAACTATAAATTCTAAGATAATAGGCTTGAGTTACTGACATGATTTTCACATCAATAATTTGCTGAGAAAAAAACAAAACTTTCAGGTAACTTTGTGCAAAATTTATCAAATATTACAGATGCTTTAACCTGTTTAATGTATTAATAACTTCAGTATGTGATTGATGGCCTACCCTTAAGGTCAGGGGGTCAAGGTCACTCTCTGTGTTGCAAATCAGTTTGACCTCATGCTGTTTTATTAAGCCATTCTTACAACCTGACTTACTTTGACACAGTTAATATTTCCTCAGTTATGACCCTTAAAATGATAAATGGACCATTTTGGAAATTTAGTAGGTTAAGGATGAAGAGACTATGTATATAGTAATGGTACTTCAGAGGAAATATTCTTCACCTGCATACAAACAATTGAAGATCATTAATTTTAATCTGCAAAATTTCTGTTATGGTCCCCATCATTTTAGTTTGGATAATGTACTTCGTCCCATACAGGGGTATTCATTTAAAACTTGTAGACTGCATTATGAGTAGTGTACCTTAAAATAAGGTGCTTACATCTCAGTGCAAAAGAAAAAACAAACAGTCACCAGGCTAAAGTTAAACAGGACAAAACAGGAAAACATGCGATAATTTCTCTATTTTCTTTTCGTTACATCAGTTGAGTCTTAATTTTGAAAGTTGCGTTGTTGAATAACAGGAAGTTGCCTGTATAGCATACTCTAACAACTAAAAATTCAAAGCGTCAAATCTATGCAATGTTAAACTGTTAGCCATATTTACAGAAACAATTTTTACATTGTTTCAATAGTTGTCAGTTGTTTTTCTGTCAAAACAGTTTGGTATATCCAGAAAACAGACTCTTGTACAAAAAGGCCTGTTTTTATACCATCTGTTTCAAAAAAAGCCTAAGCATTATTTAAATTATGTAAATCTTATAAGTTGTTTTTGGGGTACATCAAGTTTATTATTGCAGATGGTAGGTCATGTATCAAAATCTGATTTGATGGTGCAGAAGTAAAGTTTACTGTACGATTTAGTGTTGTAGCATAGTGAAATATTTGTACGTAAAATTTAATAGAGCCATTCAGGGTAAGAAGTGAAAGTGTAATATGGAAGCATAATGTTATACTAGACTGTTTTTTAGACTAATTAGTAGTTAACTACAGTGTCCTAACAAGACAAAAGACTTTTATTACAGTGTCTCTTCTGAAAAAGCATTTGTCTTTTAAAAATTTTAAAGATTTTAATAGGAAAAAATAATAGAGATTTTAGTTAAAGAATTTGAAGATTATGGAAGAAGCTAGGAGAAAATCAAAGGGTAATTAAACATCAGTGTACACGTATGTAAAACTGGGAAAAATAGCCCAAATTCTGTTTAAAAATGCTTCATGATTGAAAAGTTATTGATCAGCAGGAATGACTATATAATGATGATAGTCATGGAGAAGTTAGGACTTTAGGAAACTCCTATCTTTTGGTGTCAGAAGGCCACTGCCTTACTGACTGCATTAATAAACTTGATTTTCCTTGAAGTTGGATGTTACAGAGGTACTGTTTTTTATTAAAAGTGTTAAGAAAGTTGTTAATTTGATTGTTCTTTATATATACTACTTTGTTAATTTTATCAATGTTGCTGATAGCACTACTTATAATTTTGTTGTCACAAAGTTATAGACTTGTTTATTTATACTTATGTCTGTTTCATACAGTGACCTTCTCTCTGTCAAAAGATTTTACTACTTAATGGTTTTCATTGGATTTAAAGAAAAGAGATTTCTACCAATATCTAACTTTTCTGCAAAGATATACAAAAATTTTAAATTCTAAAATTGTTCAACTTAATAGGGTCTTCATCTGTTCAGTACTGTGTATTTTTCAGCCAAATGTGGTTACTCTGGGAAATGGCAGGACTCAAAAGATAAAAAAAACAACATTCTTTATTTACATTAGAATGCCAGTTATCTTTGGTCTCCAAAAATTATGTCAAGTTATATTTTCCACCAGTTATGTTTTTCTATTAGTCAGATGCCTTTAATAAGAGTTAGCTGGATTGTACCAATAAAATTTGGATGAATCAAGGCGGACTGTTTCTTTTTGATGGAAACTACAATTTATGTCTCTCTTGACAGAAATGTTTGCATTGTAAATTCTTATTTGATTACATTTGTAAATGATACAATTCAGTGCACTGATTTTTTGGTGAGATTTTCTACCATAATGTATGTAGGTAAATTACCTATTAATAATAATAATTACCTTATTGAGAGGAATTTTTTCTCTTAGTGCCTTAAGTTTAGTTGCTTGGATCAAAGGAGAGTACTTTTGAATCATGCATTTATTGTGGATTTCATGTCCCTGTTCTTAAATGTATGAAGCAGACAGAGGCTTTTTATGGTAGTTTTTTTCACTATTTTTATACATTGTACATAGACTGGTTTCTATTTTGAAACACATTATTTTGTATAATCAAAAGATGTGCTATAAAAAAAATGTCATGTGATATATTAATACTATATTATAATGTGTGCGATTTAACCATGACTTTGTTGAAGAGATATTCAAACTATGCTATTAATACTGAAATAAAAACTATTTGAACTATTTATGAGTATTCTTGAGTTTTCTTGTGGTCAGACTCTCGGTTGCTCTACCCTATCTAATCATACTGATCTTCATAGAAATGATAACATATATAGATAACCTTGTATAGATAGGCTGTATTTATTCAACTTTATATGAAAGATTTCATCCTGATCAATTTATCATCCAATTTATATCAAAAAAGTGCTGTTTGACAAACTGTCTGTCCATTTTTGAGAAAGGTGGTGTTTCACTTTCTAAATTATCTGGCAAATTTATAGAAAACAAGTGCTGTTTCACATTTTGGAGAAAGGTGGTGTTTAACTCCCTAAATTATCTGTCCAATTTCTAGATAAAAAAAGTGCTGTTTGATCAAAACTGTCTCTCCATTTTGGAGAAAGGCGGTGTTTCACTCCCTAATTTATCTGTCCAATTTCTAGATAAAAAAAGTGCTGTTTGACCAAAACTGTCTCTCCATTTTGGAGAAAGGCGATGTTTCACTCCCTAAATTATTTGTCCAATTTATAGCAAAAAAGTGCTGTTTGACCTAATCTGTCTCTCCATTTTGGAGAAAGGTGGTTTTTCACTCCCTAAATTATCTGTCTAATTTATAGCAAAAAAGTGCTGTTTGACCTAAACTGTCTCTCCATTTTGTAGAAAAGTTGTGTTTCACTCCCTAAATTATCTGTCTAATTTATAGCGAAAAAAGTACTGTTCGACCTAAACTATCTCTCCATTTTGGAGAAAGGTGGTGTTTCACTCCCTAAATTATCTGTCCAATTTATAGCAAAAAAAGAGCTGTTCGACCTAAACTATCTCCATTTTGGAGAAAGGTGGTGTTTCACTCCCTAAATTATCAGTCCTGCTTGACTTTCCAGCATATCAACCTTTTTTATAGAGCAAATGCAATGTTGTATGACTTGTCAACCTATCTGTCAATTTTGGAGAAAGGTGGTGTTTCACTCCCTAAATTGTCTCCAATTTATAGCAAGAAAGTGATGTTTGACTTGCCAAACTGTCTTTTTTTATAGGGAGATAATTGCTGCTTGACTTTCAAGCATATCATCTTTTTTTTAGAACAAAGGCAATGTTGTATGACTTGTCAACCTATCTGTCCATTTTGGAGAAATGTGGTGTTTCACTCCCTAAATTATCTGTCCAATTTATAGCAAGAATGTGCTGTTTGACTTGCCATACCATCTGTTTTATAGAAAGGTAATGCTGCTTGACTTTTCAGCAAAACAACCTTTTTATAGAGCACAGACAATTTTGTATAACTTGTCAAAATATCTGTCCATTTTGGAGAAAGGTTGTGTTTCACTCACTAAAATATCTGTCTAATTTATAGCAAGAAAGTGTTGTTTGACTTGTTTTATAGAGAGATAATGCTGCTTGACTTTCCAGCATGTCATCCTTTTTATAGAGCAAAGGCAATGTTGTATGACTTGTCAACCTATCTGTCCATTTTTGGAGAAAGGTGGTTTTCACTCCCAAAAATATCTGTCCAATTAATAGCAAGAAATTGCTGTTTAATTTGCCAAATTGTCTGTTTTTTTAGAGAGATAATGCTGCTTGACTTTCCAGCATATCAACTTTTTTTATAGCAAAGGCAATGTTGTATGACTTGTCAACCTATCTG
Organism: Cyclina sinensis; assembly: GCA_012932295.1. Taxonomy (NCBI): domain Eukaryota; kingdom Metazoa; phylum Mollusca; class Bivalvia; order Venerida; family Veneridae; genus Cyclina; species Cyclina sinensis. The sequence goes on along the minus strand of JAAONU010000009.1, from coordinate 6,283,091 downwards.
TCCATTTTGGAGAAATGTGGTGTTTCACTTACTAAAATATCTGTCTAATTTATAGCAAGAACGTGCTGTTTAACTTGCCAAACTGTCTGTTTTTAGAGAGGTAGTGCTGCTTGACTTTCCAGCATGTCAACCTTTTTTATAGAGCAAAGGCAATGTTGTATGACTTGTCAAACTATCTGTCCATTTCGGCGGAGAAAGATGGTGTTTTACATCCAAAAATATCTGTCCATTTATAGCAAGAAAGTGCTGTTTGACTTGCCAAACTATTAGAGATAATGCTGCTTCACTTGTTCATTTTACAGAAAAGAATTACGACTCGGTGTGTCAAACTGTTAAGACAATGTCTTAAAAAGATAAGGTTATTCAATATCTCAGTCTATCTGTCCATTTCAAAGGAAGGTAGTACTGCTTGACTTGTAAGCTTATATTTCCTTACGTAGTGCTATTTTACGTGCCAGCATATGTTTGTCCATTTAATGGAAAGACAGAACTGTTTGACTTGTCGAACCACATGCTCAGTTTACAAAACGGTAGGAATGTTTGATTTATCAACTATAGAAAGGTATTGTGTTTGAATTGCAAACTGTTCATTTTATAGCAAAATATTAATGTTCTTCTTAAAAAATATCTATCCATTATATCAAAATTAAGTGTTGTTCTACTTGAACGTGAATGGTCGTGTTGATCGATTTGTCAACCTATCTGTCCACTTGTAATTCTCTTACACATGCCAACATTTCTGCCTACTTGCTTGCATGTTACAACCTACCTGTCCGATTGTAATTATCGTACGAGTGTTAACATATCTGTTCCCTGTTCATCTCTTACACACGCCAACCTATCTTTCCACTTGTAGTTCTCTCACATGTGTCAACATATCAGTCAGTTTGTAGTTCTCTTAAAAGTGCTAACTATCGATTCACATGTAGTTCTCTTACACGTATCAACCTATCTGTTCTCATGTAGTTCTCATACATGTGCCAGCCTATCTGTCCACTTGTTGTTCTTTTAAACATGCAAATCTATCTGTCCACCTGAAGTTCTCGTACACACGTCAACCTATCTGTCCACATGTAGTTCTTTTAAAAGTGCTAACCTATCTGTCCACTTTAAGTTCCCTTACAAATGCTGACCTATATGCCCATTTGTAGTTTTCTTACACGTGACAATATATCAGACCACTTGTTGTTCTCGTACACGTGCCCACTTACTTGTCCATTAAAATGGTTATGCTGCTTGACTTGTCAACCTATCATTACATTTTATAGAAATTTAATTCTGTTTGATGTACCTAACTATCTTTCCATTTTGTAGAAAGAAGTTACTGTTACTTTGAGAATCAATCTGTCTGTTTTATAGCATGGTAGAGCTATCAGCAAACTTGTCAAGAAATCTGTCTATTTTATAGAGAACTAGTACTGTCTGTTTTTTGCCAAGATGCTTCTCACTTTATGAAAAGGTGACTTGTCGAATGGAAAACAAGATTTCTTCAAGTTTCACAAAAAATATTGTCTGTCAGTGCAAAACAAAATATTAGCACTTGTCTCGAACTTTTTAATGAGGAATATAATAAGCCACAAGTTTTTTCTTTTTTTTTTCAAAGTTGTTGCATTCTTATGAAGAAGGTTTTGTACATATCTATCTCAGTTTGTTTATTGTTGGTATTGGTTGCCCATATGACAGACACCACCTGCAGATATTAGTTTTTTTATGTTGCGGGGGATTGCACAAGATACAGAAAGAATCCCATTCCAGAGACACCCCTGATTCTATTGCATGCTCAGTGTACAGCACTGATACAGTGGGACCTCGGTTTAACATCTCATCAAAAAGACAATATGTAATGTTAGTGGAGGCATGGGGGATCGATCTCATGACCCGTGGGTTACCAGTCCAGCGCGTTACGACTGCACCACTGATCCACTCCTAGTGTACAGAGCCATTGTGAAGTTTGAATTCTTATACTTCTCGTAGATATCACAATCTTATGTGCTGTCTGCTGTCATTTTATTCCGTACTAAACATATAATATATATAGTGGTCAGAAGATTACTGCTGACCATTGATACAGCGTTCAGTTTCCAGTCATGAAGGATTCTTCAATGTGTCCAATTTTCTTCTGATTTTGACTGTTGTGTGATCATTAATACTTCAAATGTAATCTGTGTTGCAAATACCTGACTTTGGATGTTGTAATCTGTTTTTATTAGAATTCGTTAAGTCATATATGTCTAGGATGGACTTTCCACGTTTTAGACAATGCAAGGGAGATAATATATCTTAAAATATAGCTTATAATGACGACACCAATGAATGTTCGCTCATTCGTTCAGGGAATTAGTAACTGGGTCAACTGTCATGGCGGAAAGCAGCTCAATTTACATTGTTTTATTTACTTTTTTGTCAATATCAGTACTATACGGTAAGACAGTATTTTGGATATTGTACATGTAAAACAAGAATTGCTTTCTCTTATATTTTATTTAATTTATATCTGGATTATGTAATGAATGTTTTAGAAATCTTAGTGAAAATAATCTGTTGCTGTGATTTTTGACTCGACTAGTTCTGTCCCAGACACACTGGCACCATTTGAAATACCAGCATGAAATGAATATTACATTTGTTTCTTCAGTCTGTGTGGTGTCACAGTCACCTTGAACCATAATTTAAAACGATTTAAAATAAGAAGGGGACTGATGTTCCCAGAAGAATGAGGCAGTGTAGTCATTCCCGACCCAAGCTTTGTTTGGGCAGTGGGTAGTTAGTACTTCATCTTATTACTGCCAAAAGTCAAAACTGACTATACTAGGCAGGTGTGTGTCAGGAGCATTAAAATCATAATAGATAATAACAAAGAAACCAAGATTTAACTGAAGATCTTACTTAAACATTTATTTTAAATACTTAAAAAACTTGTTTAGTCCGTTGCCGGACGTTTCGGTAAATGACCAGTTCAGTAAATTGGATTTATATAGTAAACCCTTTGGACGTTTCGGTAAAAAGGCAATTATATAGTAATTATATGGTAAATAATGGAGAAAGTTGTCACACATATGAAACACACATAATATTTACCTGGTTTGTTTTCTTTTTGACTCCTCATCCCATTGGATAGTGTCTTTTTATTTACAGTTTGTACCCAGATTAATCAGTTATACTTTGATTTCACGACATCACTACGATATGCAGGTAGAGATATATGCGTGTGTTTTATTTATTTATTTATTTATTTATTTATTTAACACAGTCAGTGCTCTGATATTTTCGGGCAAGCCTCTTTTATTACTCAAATAGCGGGTTTTAAAGACCGCTAATGTGTTGAGTACAACTAAGAGATTAAAGAAAACCGTTTTACCGTGAACCTGATAATAGCAGCAAAATGAGAGCAGTGGTGAAATATGTGATATATCCCATTGTTACCATATAATTACTATATAATTGCCTTTTTACCGAAACGTCCAAAGGGTTTACTATATAAATCCAATTTACCGAACTGGTCATTTACCGAAACGTCTGTAAATCGTTTAGTCCACTGATAAAAGCTGGCACAGTTGGGATAGCCTTAATCTCGGTCGGTAATTCGTTCCAGAGTCGTATAATCCTTCATGTGATGTTCTGTTTTTGATTGTGGGATGAGGAATTTGCTGTTTCTTGTGTTTGTGATTGTGATTGACATTTATTTTTTTTAAATTTGAAATAAATGATTTTTAGTGACAGAAATAAATGATAATCAACTGGATATTGTTAATAAACTTTCAGATGGTCAAAATATATGAATGGACAATACATTACTTTTCATGAATGTTGCATGCATTAAAAAATTAATATGAATGTTTTCTGTGTTTCTTTTCAAAAACATATCAGCATGTTAAAAACCTTAGAGAATTGTGTCAGAATTGCCCAGAATGCAGGAAATCGCGCGCTTGGTTTCAAATTTTTTCGGAGGAGCATGCCCCCGGACCCCACTTACCCAGGCCCTTTTCCTCCAGCACCCAGCCCTTTTCCAGGTCTAGATACAACACTATGATTGCACACACTGAGTAATCTAGTTTGGGATTATATTTGGGGTCAGTTGGCTCAAGATCAAGGTCACTGTTACTAAAAATAGAAAATTGGATTAAGTCATAACTTAGCTTGGAATGACTTATTTTGACTAAAATTGGTGTAAAGCACCCTTGCATGAAAACCTTGCTTGTGATTTTATTTGCAATCAGTCTGGTCAAGGTCACTGTTACTAAAAATAGAAAATTGGTTTCCTGTCAATAACTTTTAAGTATTTATTGGTCAATCTTAACCAAACTTGGTACATAGCACCCTTGCACGGAACCTAGCTTAGGGTTATATTTAGGAACAGTCGGGTCAAGGTCACTGACATAAAAAAATAGAAAGTCAGTTACCATAAAATAACTTGGGTTTAAATTGACCGATCTTGATGATACTTTGTATATAGCATCCTTGTAGCATTCTGACACCTGCATGCATTTCGTAAGCACTCAAATATATTTTATTGCTTCATACAGATTATATGTTGCATTGCTCAAATGTTTAATAATCATATAGTGTCTAGTTTTTATGGTATAGTTACAGATTTTTAGGAGTCCTCAGTCATGAGTGATTGGGTTTAGATCAGGTTCACAGAATCACAGTTGTCTTTAACAAAATAATTTTCTTTTGTAAAGTAGTCAAGACATAACCAAATGAAAGTTAAGAGGTACCGAGTAGAGAAGTTACTGTGTACCTTCATTTATATTAGATACAAGACTACTTCAGCTTCAAACCAGTAACCAAAATGCTTAAATTCATCATTTACACAAAAAACTTAGTTGTTTTATTTTGACATCTTAATTTTAGTACATCTTGACTTTCCAGATAGGTGCATCTTGACATTTTTATCCTCTGAATACTCCTTTTGAACATATACCTGCTGAGAAGCCATGATCTGGGAATTTTTGGACAACAGGGGTAGTGCTGTCATTTGAATTTCTCCTACCTGATCTTAATTTCATTGAGATAGATAATTTAAATATAATATCAATTGTTTCCATATTCAGATCAATTAGACAGTTTCTCCTTTAAGAAGTATTAGTGTCAAGATTCAATAAGTATTTGTAATTGTAAAATAATTGCTGGCTAGATATTAAATTCTTGTTGGAACTGTTCTATACTAATCTAGAAATAATCAGGGCCTGTTTGCCTTGACATCATAGGGTAAGGAAACATTTATAGAATTCTGTATGTTACATGTAGATTACTGTTTCAAGTTGGTCATTAGGAAGATGGGAGTTTGGACTTTTTCATGGGCTTTATATGTTTAGCTTGTTATAGAAAAGTTGAAAACTTTTTATTGTTTGATTTTTCTTGTCTTTAGTTTTTATGAAAAGGGTTTTTAACCAGGTTTTTAATGAAAACTTGTTATTGTAATGCTGAAGTCGGCGGGCGGGCGGGCGTCAACTTTTGGTTTCTGCTCAGTAACTTGAGTTTGCTTTGGCCTATTGAAACCAAACTTCATATAATGGTAGCTTATATCAAGAGGCAGCTTGGGATTGCTACCCAGGTGTCTGTGATCAAGGTCGAGGTCACTGTTGCTAAAAATAGAAATTCAGTTTCCACTCAATAACTTGAGTTTGCTTTGACCTATTGACCCTAAACTTGGTATATGGGTAGCTTATATCAAGAGGCAGCTTGGGATTGCTACTCAGGTGTCTGTGGTCAAGGTCAAGGTCACTGTTGCTAAAAATAGAAATTCAGTTTTCACGTAATAACTTGTGTTTGGTTTGACCTATTGACCCCATACTTGGTGTATGGGTAGCTTATATCAAGAGGCAGCTTGGGATTGCTACCCAGGTGTCTGTTATCAAGGTCAAGGTCACTGTTGCTAAAAATAGAAATTCAGTTTCCACTCAATAACTTTAGTTTTCTTTGGCCTATTGACAACAAGCTTGGTGTATTGGTAGCTTATATCAAGAGACAGCTTGGCATTGCTACCCAGATGTCTATGATCAACGTCAAGGTCACTGTTGTTAAAAATAGAAATTCAGTTTCTGCTAAATAACTTGAGTTAGCTGTGACCTCTTGACAGCAAATTTTGTGTGTTGGTAGCTTATTTCAAGACGCTACTCGGGATTGCTACCTAGATGGTTTACCTTCAGGGTAAATGTCATTGTTGCTAAAAATAGAAATTCAGTCTCCGCATGATAACTTGAGTTTGCTTAGACCTATTGACACCAAATTTAGTATTTGGGTAGCTGATACCAAGATGCAACTTGGGATTGCTACCCAGATGTCTGTGAACAAGGTCAAGGTCACTGTTGCTTTAGAAAAGAAATTCAGTTTTCACGTAATAACTTGAGTTTGCATTGACCTGTTGACACCAAACTTGCTGTGTGGGTAGCTTATATTAAGATGCAGCTTGGAATAGCTACTTAGATATCTGGGAGCAAGGTCATGGTCACTTGCTTACAATAGAATTTTCAGCTTCTACTCAATAACTTCAGCACACTTTGACCTATTGATACTCAACTTGGCATGTGTGTAGCTTACATGAAAATACAGCCTGGCATTGCTACTCAGGTATCTGATTTATTTTTATTTTCTTTTTATTAACTATTGAAACCAACTTTCTGTGTTGGTTCCAAAATAACAGCATCATTTTTACTTCACAGCCATATTTCTTCCTAATTCCTGTCACATCAATACTTGGTCATTGAAAACCTGGTTTTCGTCGCATTGCAGCGCTTCTTGTTATTTTCTTATTTCACAAATTTCTTCCAGTCTGCAAGCATTGTAAAATTTGTAGATCTGTTATACATGGGAGGAAACTCTTTAAGTACAAAGGATAAGCTGCTTGGCTTTACATATAAAGACTTCTGTATAAGAGACCGGACTATATTTGCAGACAGGAGTCTTAAGTATTTTTATGGTGCATTAGTTCTTTTAGTACTTTAAGTACTTCTGTGCAAAAAAGCTGAAAATGTGAGTTTCTCCTGGTGCGTACTGTACTTCATGTATTTTGAAAACAGTGCTTTAGATAACACGGAGTTAGTGTCATGGTTTCAGAAAGAATTTTGAAAACAACTCTAGTTTTTATTAAGCATGAAGCTAACTTAGTGGGTTTTACATGTAGGACAAAACTTTGAAATTTTTCATTGTTGTGAACATTTTAAATCTTCTCCTCAAATTTGTATTCATTTTAACACCTTTTAGGCAATATTTGTAGAGCACCATTACAGTGTATCCGTTCTTAGAGTGTAGTCCAATATTATTACAATGGATTATTTTTTTCCACAAATCCTGGCTAATACTTTATACTTCATTTATCTGTTGTTGTAATTTTATTTCAAAAGGTTATGAGTCTTATGACTGATTAAGTAAGTTTTGAATGTGACGACTTTAAGTTAGTATACCAGTTTTGACTTTTTACACTGTGCCATTGGTAGAAGGTTGGATTGACACAGAAGTATGGTATTACTGTAATTTACAAAATAAAGGTGCATAAAATTTAGAAAACGTCAGGTGATGAAAAAACAAAAAAAGGTAGCAAAATATTTAACAAAGAGTTTCTAAAGAAAGAACTTTGGTATTTCTAGCATACTGAGGAATAACATTTTACAAAAAAAATGTATTGAAAATAAAAAGGATCACCTATCTAGGTTTTGTTTCATTATGTACTTGTATGCACTTATACATTTGTAAGGGACATTATAAAATATTGTTTCAAAATATTTATATTGGTTTTACCTTTTAGTCTTTATGAAGATTTAAATTTGAAGAAGTGAAGAGGAATGAAATAAAAAAAAATTTAAAAGAAGAAAAAACTGTACTATCATTATAAACCCTGCCAAATACATGTATGTCAGTGTTTAGTAGAATAATATGGTATAGTTTTTCAAGAGGATACCTTATTGTTCTTTTCACTATTCTTTGCTATACACTTGTATTTTAAGTCTTTCATTTATTTGAAGTGTCCACTTATACAAGTATTAACCACCTGACAGGTGCCAGTGCTGGCCTACCTGTTTTATCCATTAATACGCACTTGTAACTGTATTAGCAAAGTTTAAAGAAAGATTAAAGTTTTCACTGCTAAAGATTCTAGACTTTCTTAATAATTTTCTAGTAGTTTAGCTATTTTAAAATTTCTCCTGTATGATGGAACTATTTTGGTACCAGTTGCAAATTAGAAATGGTATTAACTCTTAAAAACTGCTTTTAAACTGTTGCGGGTTCTTTTCAAGTGTGTTTAGTATTTAAGGTTAATATAAAGGTTTCAACTAGCTAGCTTAACCTAAGTTAATGTCGGTGTGCTTAAAGGCCAAGTTTCACTTAGAAAGATAAAATACATAAAAATAAGAGGATTTACATCATGTGTTACTAAGTGTGTTTCTAAGGAACGTTCCCATTATTCAAATAGCTAAATACAACCACATATCTACCGATCTGCAGGAAAGACCAATGGCTGACACTGACTTGATGATGCATCAACTAAATGCAAATAAGCTACAGTCAGATGGGTAGTCACATGACCCCACACAGATTTTAATTTATTGCAAGCAAAACAAGTGTCCAGTGCCGGTGATAAATTTAGATGGTCGCCAGAAGAATATTAATTTTGTAGCACATTATGTGAATTCTGCTATTTTAGGCATTTTCTCTTTACAGGTGAAATATAAATGAGTCATAAGCGCTATAAATTTCTGTGAAATTACGTAGGCTAAAAATGAAGAAAAGAATGAAGAGAACAGAAAAAAGATAAATAATCCGAAGACATAATAGAAGGATGATTTATAACTTGAAAATGATATAATGATAGGCAATTTGAAGCACTAACTGAACAAGGTTACTTTGTATTATAAGTAGGAAATAAATATGAATAAAGAACAGTTCAAGTTGACAACTTCTTACAAAACTAGACTAAAATCTGAGAACAAGTCCGTTGAGCTTCCTTTACAGGTAATATCAATACATGCTTATTCATTGTATTTATACTGAATACCTGAAAAAAACAGACAGGTTTAAATGAAACCACTTTAAACCTTCTGAAATTAGACATAATTAACTGTGGCGAAGGTACTTGTACTCAGTAGTTTATTGTGAGATTCGACTCCCATTGATCGGGCTTGTTTCAGAAAAACCACTTAAGAGAGTCGCAAACCCATGAGAAACTGTCCGATTCTATAGATTCCCACTCTTGAACAAATAGTATAACTTCTAATATTTGTTTGCTGGTGTATGCATTAAAACTTTAGAATTAAAGAAAAAACTAAGCTATAGCTGCTTTCTGTAAAGTGTTCAGTTTTATAGCATAAAATTTAAGCCACATGAGCACAAAGTTTTCATGTTGTAGGATTAGGACTGTTGTATTAAAGAACATATATTATCAAAGCCAAATTATCTGATTGTTTGGATTAAAAGAAATTTGCAAAAATGTAGAATTTGTTCTTTAAAGCATAAATAATTCTTTAACAGTAAGCCTAATTATAATACATCATTTAAAAATTAATCACTTCAAGCAATATTTACAACAGTAAATATAAAGAAGTGAATAGAAATAAACATTAGTTGAAGTATTTTACTCTTTATTAAATTTGGATTTCTTCTCAACAGAAAACCTGGTACAATAATTTAAACACTCAAGAGGACCTTGCTGTAACATTTGAAACACCTTTTACTTTCCTTTCACCTTTCGTTTACTTTGAACGGATTAACTTCTCTTGCATGCATAGAAAATCCGCTAACAAAGCGTTAAAAGTTTACTTAAAATGATATTTTTACTTCAATCGGAGGCTTGACGTGAATTTATTTTTATTTTCTTTAAACATCTGTTAGATTTGGACATTATTGGTTATTAGCAAGATGATGTTTCAGTGTCAATTGCTTCTGTGATTTGATTGAAGACTTGACATATCGACAAATTTCAGAGTGATACAGAAGTTAGATGCCGTAACAGTTTGAAAACATCAAATTTTATATGGAATTCACATACTGTCAGACAGTGTGTTGCTTATTAACACCTTGAAAGATTTACGAGTGTTACAATAATATTAAAGGCATTGAGTAATGAGACATTGCTTATTTTTGTTTGAATATTTAAGTGATTTAGAAGGAATTGAAATATTCATTAAACACCAACAGAAATAAAATTTAAGATAAAACAAAAACATTGAATGCAGGATTTCTTAATGGCAATTGTGTTATCTTAAAATATTGAAAAAGTAAACAAATACCAAAAAATAACCCCTCAAAAAATAACGCAGGGATTTTATTAAGGAAGACTAGAATGGGAAGAAGAAGAGCGTTTCGACTTTACACTCGTAGAAAAGGTTTGTAAAATTCCATTGAACTTCATCAGTACAAGATTTTCTTTCAGTTTAAATTATCATGGTGAATTAATGATGTTTGTATCAATTTTATTTTGCTATCCAAAGTTTTTTTCAGTGAGTGATAATTATAGCAGTAATTACTTTGTTATATATTGTTAGTTATATATTATTACTAAGTTGTTTTGTTGTCATTTATTTTATTATGTTAGCATTAACAGTAGACAAAATAACTGTTGGCTGTGAAAAATTCAATTTTTTTTAGAATGACACCTATTTTCATAAATTTTGGGCAAATAATTTAAAATAAGTATTGTTTGTTTAATTGACCATTTGGAAACTAAGTTTTATAAATTTCTTATTGATTTCTATAGCTCAGTTAGATATGTTGTTGTTGTTAAGAAATAAAATCTGTGATAATGCATTGTAATAGTAGTAAAAATGTGATTTTTTATATTTTCTTTTGTACTAGGTTTAAATAATAAAAGTCATTATTTATTCTCACTATTTCTTTAGTGTTAGTATGGTCTATATAAGATTCGTCTGTAACATGTACTGTAGTAGCTTCAAATTTATTTTGCGATGTTTAATAAATTCTAGAAAAAAATCATTATCCAATTGCAAGTTGCAAGTTATAAATTAATAAGATTTTATGGGTATTAATTGAAAACAAAATTGACATTTACACTTTTCAAATACAGTTGTCAACTATTTGAATAGTGCAAGAAAAATGAATACCTGTAATAAAATACTGCAAAACATTATCATGGTATATAATTATAGGTTTGCGGAACATCTGTATAATGTTGGGAAATGTCCTTTAGTGAAGGTTTTGGCTACAGCTTTAGGTAATCAGGGGGAGCGATGTTTTCCAAACATTTCATGTTGTTTACATCATTATGTGAGCTAATTAGAGAAAACATCTGTGATGTTGTAAATCAGCTTTGAAATCAAATAGCTTAACTTTGCCAGAACTATGTATACAAGAAGTCAAAATTAAAACTAATGCTGCTCTGTTGCTGTCAGTCAGGAAAACTTATAACAAATCTTTGATGCTCATTTTCGGCACTGGTGTAAATGAAAAGAGAATGAAAGAAGGTCAGGAAAGAAATAAAGGAAGGACTCAGTTACCCTTTAAACCATTGATCAATATAATAAACATCAAACAATTAAATCAGTCAGTGAATTAGTCAGTCAATGAATCAGTCAGTGAATCAGTCAGTCAGTCAGTCAGGGAGTGAATCAGTGAATAAGTACAGGCAGTCAAAGAGTAGGTGAAAGAGGGAAGGACAGACAGACAAACAAACAGACAGACAGACAAACAGGTATTATGTCCAAACATGATACTTATGTCTTTGTTGTTTAAAACCAGACTTCTTGTCTTTCTCAAAACTTGTATGGTTGGTTTAAATACAAAGCACCCTTCTATATATGGTAGGAGACATCCTTTTGCCACCAGGCAGGCTTATGCATTATTTCCAAATTATAAAACCACAGTAAAGATGCCAGATTAGTTTTGCTATTGAAATGTGATGTTCAAAAAAGTGTAAAATTAGAATTTGATTATTCAGATGTGGCTTGCAAACTAATAACATTTGAATTATTACTGAATTCGACTTTTAAGTCAAATGCTTGTATTTGATAGTTGTATATATGTGTTAATTTTTTTTTTTTTTGCATGCATTTGTTGAAGCAAAGATGTGGTTTGAAGAAATGTATGGAAGCATTTTCAAGCATTGACAAATTAAGACTGATAAGTAAAGTCTACCTTGCCTTTGATCTTACAGTTGTAAGGTATTAGATTAAATGAAAAAGATTTGCATGCAAAGATTTAGAATTACCAACCATGATTTGAATGTGTAATATGTATTTTATAGGTTCAGCCTAGTGAACGTTTGTGTGAACGTGAGATTGCATTTCTGTACATATTGAATTATTTTGATCACATATGCATTTATTCGCCGTGCCTTTATGAAACGTGACTGTGTTGAGTTTAACATCTTGAGTACCAGAATCATTGCATTTTCTGGCCACTTTTCCTGTTCTTATTGATAGGGTGGGGAGGCGGGGGTAAGGTCAGGGAGTGGATGATGCATTGGAAATCAAAATTCAGCATGTTTCCAAACTTCCAATAAAATTTGGTTCATGTTTTAGTTCCTCTTGGAAATATGTGTTAATTTAATTTTTTGCTTAAATGTCAAAACAAAGTGTCAAAAATATTATATTTGGTGACAGAAGAATATAAAATATCTTCTTTTTTTGATGTACCCATACATTGTTGACCTTGACATTGTGTTTCAAAACACTACAAGGTCAGACGACTGAAGACATATGAAAATATATTTCTGTCACCACATTATGTCAGACTTTGTATTCTAAGATTTTAACCCTTAACCTGCTGGAACAGAAAGTGATTAGCCTTTGCCAGCAGTATAGAGCCAGGCCAGCCTGCACTTCCGTGCAGTCTGACCAGGCTCTATACTGTTGGTAGCTTCATTTTTGTATTTTGATATTGAAATCCCTTTAACTTTTAATGGACTGTTCCAAATTCAAAGCTGGGCAAATCCATTACAAAATTTCAGCATGTTCAGGGTTAATAATCATATTTTGATCTTATTGATGGTTTTTATCTAAAGAAAGTTGTTGTTGTTTTTTATTGTTAAGATTAAAGTGCTCAAAGCATCAAGACTTACCTCAGAGAAATTGTGCAGCTTTTTTCTCAGCAGACTTGAAATTTGTTACATTGTCTTACATGATTGAATTACTGCTTTTTAAAATGTCTATCTTTGCTGTAAATGTTTTACATTTCGGAATAAAATATATTGTGCCGTCAAAGTAGGAAATGGTGGAAGTTATCCTAGAAGTCAAACTCACAGGCAGACTTATATCCATCAGGCGGAATAGTTGACTTCGAACAATTGGAAGAGATTGGACTGACTGGAAGAGATCTGTTTTATGACAGTTTCAATCATTGAGGAAATATTTTATTTCAATATCAGTTAAATGATATAATGACAGATATAAAAAGGGCACCCAGGTGTCTGTTATGATATGTAAAAAAAAATGAAAATCGGCAAAAAATGGTATGTTTTCCACCTGCGAATACATACTTGAAATAGAGACATGATAACCACAATTAACCTAAGACTTTTGTAGAAATGACTATATATTATATAAAAGTCTTTGACAACCATTCCGTGGCAATTTAATGCTTTTTCAAGACCATTCTTTCTTTCCTGAGTGTGATGCCCCTTATACGCAATAGCCAGTTGATAATAACATATATATTTTTTCAACAAAAGAATATATTGTAAGGTTTTAAAAAATTGAAGCTCTTTTTTAGAATATAAAATATATTTAAAAGGTAAAATTGTGCAGTAAAGTAACTAAAATTTGTATGCAAAAACCTACTATCATATAGCCAGCAGGAAGTAGGGTCACTTCTGACATCAGTTACAATGTAGTATGTGACAATTGTGATGTCATTATTATAAATACGAGTTTCTAGCTAGCATACTGGTTTCTCTTCAGCTTGTACTTGCTTTATTTAGTGAGCTGAAAGTTTCAACTGTTAAAACAAAAAGCTTAATTTGTTTGAAATAAGTGAAGAAGTTAATTTCGAAAAATTATACCCTACTGTCCTGACTGTCGTATACTGTTTGTCTCAGATATTATTGATTTGAATTCAAAAACAGTTTCAAAGTTTGCTTTACCAGAAAATAATACTCAATTATGAATTATTTATGAACTCAGCCTTTGAAATGTTCATTGTTAGTGTACAATTTAATGAAATGTAATCGAAGACAACACAATAGAACAAATTTCTCTATTGTACTTCTAACTAGGTATAATACTTTTAACAATGCTGGACAATGGGAGATGCCAAAAAATTCAGGTCAGTCATGGACTAGAATAATAGTGTTTTGACTGTGTATGGAATTCCAGGTATGAGTAAATCTTTGATAGAAGTTAAATAACTCTTCAGTGCCTAGATGTGCAACATGTTTGTCTCTGAAATGAATATAAATCAATGTTCTTTTATCATTATATTTTAACTTTCTTAGATCATTTGTATTCCATATTTTTGAATTGTACTATAAAGTTTGATAAATTTTAAAGGAGGACTTGAAAGAAAGAATACAGCAGGTTGAGTAACTGTTGATATATTATCCACTTCAACACAGACAAATTCTATGCATACCTTGCTGGCAGTATGTGCCTTTAAATTGAATCGCTGTCAGTTTAAAATTCAATTTTCTCAGCTTTTTGTGTTGTGTAATTGTTTAGATAACTTCATTTGACCGGACGTCAGTTTTTGTTGTCGAATTTGAATCTGTCGCCAAACTTGGAAATTAATCTTGAAAAATGACGCTTGATTTACATTTCTGTAAATGTCGAGTGGAGATTTTCCGAAAGGAACAATCAGGTGCATTGTGGGTATTATTGTCTGAGTCTCTATTGTGAGTGATCCACGATGACAGTATTACAAAAGGTGAGAATTGACGGTTTAAATATCGAAGATGATTGCTCTCTTTCCAGCACCTGTGAAGTTGTGGTCAGTGTGATGGTGGCCACTTCAGATGCATAAATTAAAATGTTGATGAGGTCTTTTAAGACATAAGAAGACAATTTGAAAAGAGTTTGAGAAATTTAAGTGCTTGGTCAAGTTCTCATATGAATTAATTCAGTTCTGCTTGTTAAACAAAATTGTGTATTTTCTGTTTTGCACAGTTTGGAGATGTAGCATGGGTCTTTGAAGGCTGTATTTTAACTTTTTATTGCTGAAAATTACTTGATGTTATTGCAGTGGCTTGTTCCAGTTCAGACAGATGTGTTGCCCTCAGTTGGCTTTTTCAAGTAATTATTCAACCATCATGGTTGATCAAGCAATTTGTAAGCAGTGTAAAGAGAATGCTATTCAAATAATGCTGTTTTGTTTTTTCCACTGAAACAAAAAGTGTTTAAATCTATATCTGCCATAGTAGATTTGTAAAGTAGTTTGAGCTATTTTAAGCTAAAATATTTATGCCCACTGATAAAAGATAGGTCACAGATTTTGAAGATTAACCTTTGGCTCTTCTTAACTATTCAGCCAAGTTTTTCTCACCTGATGACATGTTTACGAGTGTAAGAATCAATATGTATTTCAACTGTTGGTGATTAATGTTCAGTACTTGTTACAGGTGTGTTTGATATGTCCGTATCCTTCTATTTTATATCTTTTCAAAGTATAGTTTATTATTTATGTTTGACATTATTGAAAATATCATTTCTTACAGATTTTAGTCATTGAAGTATTTAGTCTTTCTTGATATCCATTCGAGCCCATGACAGATATGGGCCTGTTAAAGACACAATTTTTCTCCCGAAACTGAAATTCGCCATCGGAAATCAGCTGGGTCTTAGACTTAGTGCCATTCTCACATTCCAACCAACTTGCCATCGGATCACTGAAGCGAACCTAGCTGGCATTCTTAATGTCCAAACTTCTCTGGTGAAATTTGTTTGATTTCTCTGAAATGTAAACTGTAGAAATGAATTTGATTTTTTTTTAACTATTCAGTAATCTGTTGGGAGTCCCAGACGACTAAGTTTTCTGCTAACCTTCAAAAGAAACTTCTTTGACCTGTCTCTGTGTTCAAATGGTTGGAGTCGCCTACTTCAAATCACTAAACCTCATCACTAATGGTTGGTCATGTATTCGAGCCCTGCTACTAACAATTACCATTTATTTTAGAGAGTAGGCAAAGGGAGTCTTTTTAGGAATGATGGTGACTGCCCATCCCATCAGAGGGTGTTAAACTCTGTCAGGAGAAACTTGCATGCTGTTTATCTGATGTAAAGCTTTGCGTCAGTTATATAACTAATTAATTAATAGCACATCAAATTTCTGACTGACAATGATTATTTTTATGGAACTAACTTTGAATCCAGCTTGATTCCTATGTTTTCTTTCTAGGCTTAGAAGTTTATACTTTCAGGTTCAGATGTGATTAAAAAAACAACAAAATTTTCCTGTACTAAGGAAGATTGGAAAGTGGTCCAAACTTCAAATTTCACTTATGATGATTAATTAAAGAAAATTCTTTTCAGGGTGTCCCTTATTTGGAAAAGGACATCCTTGAAAGTTTCTGATGTGGTACTCACTAGTCGGCTTTAAGTCTTAGGGATTTGAATGGCAAGACTTAAAATTTTTCTCTCCATTGGTATTGATTAGGCAGGAAATTATTCAGTTCATTTCAAATTGACACTTTTTTCGCAACTTGTGTGACTTCTTTAGGGGGCGAAGGATTTGTTTTCTTTTAAATTTCGTCCATGTTTTATTGTAACGACAGTTGTTGACAGGCATTTGTTTGTATTTATTTAAATATTTGCACAGATTTAAATGAAATCTCTAGGATTTGGTCCACGAGTTTTAAGTTTAAGAGAGGATGTTTCAAGTGCCTAAAGAAACAGGGGATGATTTGTGCATTATTTTGAGGATGTCTGTCTTCTCTCTTTGTTAAGATAGGGGAAAGTTTGATTTTAAGGAGTTTTATTGTAAGAAAAGCAATATATACTGAGCACATTAGTTTATACCAAATTTATTTTAGTTTGATTGTGTAGGAAGCTTTTCCATAAGTCAACAGTGAAGACTTTTTTTTAATTCTGACATTTCTGTTTAAACAAACAGCAGATCCAGATCCAATGGATTTTTTCCAGCTCTATACTTTTTACTTATGTTTTATTTGGTAGACACAGGGTATAAATGAGTAAAAACACATTGTATTATTGAATATGAAAATTAATACAGACAGAGGATTGAATTTGTATTTAAAATAGATAGATGTGATTAGTAAAACAATTAAACGTCTATATTATTACTTTATTACTTTATCTGCATTCTTTTTTATCAACAGTGGGCTATTGTCCTCTCTGCCAAATTTAGCAGTGGGCTATTGTCCAGAGGGATATTGTTCAGTGGGCTATTGTCCCAGTGGGCTATTGTCCATTCCCCCTTTTCAATACGATAGACAGAAGAAGAGGAGAAAGGACAAGAAACAGACATTTTAAGGCTTGATTCATTTAAGTCTGACTTCCTGTTGCTTTTTAGTCTTTTTCTTGGATAATAAATAGATAATTTGAAATCTGTTTTGACCATGTTTTGCCGTTTTGGGAGACAGTCATATTGACTGCCTCTGAAATGTTATCTCCTAGATTATTTTTTCTAAAACTAGATTCAAACAAATGACAAGTCTTAGAATGTTCCCGACAATTAAGATCACCAATCTAAGATTATGGCTGAATGAATATCTCTGTCTCAGATTAAACTCTCAAATCTCTCACTGGAAAGCTTGTTGTCTCTGCAAGAAAGCTATTCCAACTCGTCTTCGGTACAAAATGAGAAAAATATTGTCAAGTTGAGTAACTATTTCAATTAATTTTTTTGACAAGATGGTTTCGATAGAGACTGTATGACTACTTTTTCGGGAAAAGATAATTTCACTTTATGGCTCGGTGAGGCTTTTCTGCATGTTTCAGTTTTAATGAGGAAATACAATTAAGTAAGAGGGCTTCTTTTGTAAAGTATGGTTACAGTCTCCCTGGAACAAAGTTCTTCAGCAGATTTAGAATATTTTTAGCTGTTCTTTAAAATTTCAACAAGTTGACTTATTTAAACTGAATCTCCCATTGCAGAAAGGCATTGGTTCTTGCCACTTCACCCCCCCCCCCCCCCCAACTGAGACCATGACCAGTTTTGCAAGAAGTCAGGTTGTCTCTCCTCCCCCCCCCCCCCCCCCCACCCCCACCCCCACCACCCGCCCCTTCCCTGCCAAGACCATGACCAGTTTTGCAAGAAGTCAGGTTGTCTCCCCCCCCCCCCCCCCCCCCCCCCACCCCCACCCCCACCCCCCGCCCCTTCCCTGCCAAGACCATGACCAGTTTTGCAAGAAGTCAGGTTGTCCAAAACACCAGATGGTCTAGAACTACAATTTATGATAATTGTAATTAAGTCTAATTAACAGCTCGACATAGTCAGTTGAGCAATACAAGACCATTTTGGCTCTCTTGTTGTTTAGAGTTGTTATTTTTTAATGTTTTTTTCTAAGCAAAATAAAAATAAGGGAAAACTATAATGAACTTCAACCTTCTTGAAAACAAAGGATTGTTTAATGTTTGTTTTAGAATGTAAAGAACTGCTGAATTTTACACGTCAACACAAAACTTTCCCTAGATTTTGTTTGTTTTTGAAAAATGTGTCAAACAGAAATGTCAGGTGTTAGATTTCAGAATTATGAAAGTACTTTGGAAGTTTTTTTTTTTTTTTGTTTTTTGTTTTTTTTTGTGGTTTTGATGAATATAATAGAGTGCAGTTTGGGAACTGAAAAGATATGAACATGTTCGAAGATACACTTTAAAAATAAGTTATTAAAGAAGATTATGATCTGTTATTTTATACATTTATAAATTTTTAACAGATTTGTAAAACATTACTGACTTCGCTCCAATAATTTTTTTTTTTAAAGAATTATTATTCAAGTTAGACTGGATAGAACGAATAAAATTCTTTAAAATATATAAAATCTTTTGTAGGGATTAACAAACAGAAGTTCCGCAACACTTAAATTTTATTAATTTTTCAGTAATGAAGAAAATTTACATGAAACGAGTTAAATACTAGAATATTTTTGAAAAATATGTTTTAAATAAATTGACTTGTCACTTTCTCTTTCAGTGAAAAAAAAAGCAGAATTCAATTAAGACAGAATTAATTAAAAGGATTAAAAAAATTGCTTCCAGAAAATATTTACATATTTGATATGATTGTATGTGTGTGTGTATGTGTGTGTTTTATATATTTATTTCCTTGTAATCAGCTGTTAGCTGACTTATTTTTTTTATGAGCAGTTTTGACATTTTAATCTGTCCTGGTGCAATGTTTTGATTCGGTTCCAAGGAAGTATCATAACGTTTTTAGTCATGTGGTAGGTCGGATTCATTGAGCATCAAGAAGTGCTGAGGTGCTGGTTTTGCAATATTTATATATATATACATGGAGATAGTTGTGTCTTGCCAGTAGGCCAGTTATCTGACTTGAATTTATTTGTTTATTTGATTGTGTTTTAGTGTATGGAGTTTATTTTGCTTTTGTTTTACATTTTCGTGTTAGTTTCTTTTCCTTTGGATTAATTGTTGTTGATTATAGGGTTCTTGAAGCACCATCCAATTATATGGTCATGGATATATAGATTTAGTGTTTTTATCAAAGATAACGCTAGAAATATAAAGGGGAAGGTGATATTGCAGAATAAAATGGATTTACACTTGCAACCCAAGTGACTAGTGCCACTGAGTCACATATTTACACCATAGCCTGCTTGAGCCGTCTTTGTCATCTTCACACCCTGCACATAATTATGTGGATGATAATTCTGATCTTGATCTGCATTATTCACTATTCAGACAGTAAGTTTTCAGTTAACACCCCTATTAATGATAAATGGTTCCATCCCAAATAAATGATGAACAAGTCCATTTTGGAAATTTAGCAGGGTGGTTGTTAAGATATATAGGAAACAGATCTTTTGGAGTTCACACTAGAATAGAGAGAGATCACATTCCAACAACTTTGCAGCTGTGATGACTGGATTGTATAATGTAAATCTAATATGATTTGCACCTGTCTTTAAAGGTAATTAATTTTCTCGGATTTCACTTAAAATTACAGACATTTAAACTTTAAATAACAACTTTCTCCTCAGCTTGCTATTTGTTTTTTTCGGCAGGAGGGAAAAAAAATGTCTGTTGTATTACCAGTTGAAATCCTGAGCTATCCCCTTTTAAAAAGTTTGATGGCATTTTGGTATATGATAGGGAACCTTCTTTAAGCTACTTAAAGTCAGACCATCTGTCCATCCATTAGATCAACAGGTTACGTCAGTGGATTTTGCAAAGCTGCTTAAAATTCAATTTTCTATATTACCTTGTAAAAATTTTATTTTGTATGTTTTGTATTTTCATTGCCATATGCAGTACATTTTAAATCTAAATTTTAGTTGTAGTTTAATGATTTGAAAGTGTGATTTGATACATGGAAACATTCAGTCTCTTATTTGTAGTCTGAAGAACAGACGGGGATTCTTGTGATTTGATCGGGTTATTACTGTATAGGAGGGAACAGACTATCGTAAAATTCATATAATTATATATCTTCTAAACCAACCTTATCTAACATGATTGCGTGAAAAACCATAAATAAAAAATCAAATTTGCTTTTTTGCCGTACGACTCAGTGGGGATGCTTGCTTTAAACAAGATTAAATCCTTGCTGAATATTTGTCGAACAAGTTTATTCTACTCTTGTGTTGAACAGAAGTGGAGTTTTTTTGGGCAATATCCTTTTGAAACACAGAGAATGGAGATTAAAAACCTCAGTGTGAAAATGATAGAATTGGCGATCTAATTTGCATAAATTAGTGGAGATTACAGGTTTCGAAATGATGTTTTCAATGAGAAGTGTTGTGGATAGAGTGATTTGTGCGAAGTCACGGCACATTTTGTCTGTAACGGCAGCCAGCAGGGTGTTGTTTTGACGATATTACGTCGACAAATGTATCATCATGTGCACTTACATGGACCGTGCTTTTGAATTAATTAGGAAGCGATAGTTTTGTTCATTACATGGAAAAAAAGCCGAATTTAAATCTTATTGAATAACGTACAGGTAGTTTAATTTAGCTTAATCTCATTGAGAGAGCAACTCATGAATATTTAAACTTTGATGATCAGTTTTTCAGTTTTTCTTTCACTGTGTTAGCTTATTTTGATATGATGTTTTCATTCCTCAGTTTTACCACACAGGCTTACATTGTTACAAAGGAAGATGGAAGAAAATTTGATTTTCAGAAATGATGATAAATTTTTCCAAGTTCGCTTTCCTTTTACAGTACTAGTCAAAACCCTAAAATAACATTTTTTTTTTCTTTTTGGAAAAACAAAAAATTTTTAAAACATGTTATACTTGAAAATTACTTAAGTAGAAAGATAATTGAAAGTTTACAGATTCTTTAAAAACACATTGAAAAACTAATTTCTGTAAATGTATTATGTAAACTACAAAGCGAGAGGAGAATGCAAGCAAGTCTATCTGTTTGAGCTTATTTATCATCGGTACCTGTTGCCCATATGACCGACGCCCCCTGGAAAGATTAGTTATTAATCTCCTTCTGCAAAGCGGGGGGGGATTATAGGAATGGCCTCCGTCTGTCAGTCCGTCCGTCTGTCCGTCCGTAACACTTTTGTGTCCGCTCCATACCTTTTAAACTGCTGAAAATTTTTTTGAAATAACTTGGTTCAAGTGATCACCATTATGAGACGATGTGCAGAGCACAATAATTGGGTTGCTACCCCCAAGGTCAAGGTCACACTTAAAAGTCTACATTTCATATCTGCTCAATAACTTTTAAACCGCTGAAAATTTTTTGAAATAACTTGGCACAAGTGATCACCATTATAAGACAATGTGCACTCTTGAGCGCAATAATTTGGTTGCTTCCCACAAGGACAAGGTCACAGTTAAAGGTCAAATATCCACATTTCACGTCTGCTCTATAACTTACTAACTTGGCTTACGAAAAGTTTTTTAATTACTTTGCACAAATGATGACCACTATGACACAATGTGCAGAACCAACATCCAGGTTGCTACCCCCAAGGTCAAGGTTAAATGTTCTCCATAACTTTTTGACTTTATGGAAGATTTTAAATAACTTGGCACAAATAATTACTATCATGAGACTATGTGCTTTTAATATGCATGGCACAACATCAAGGTCATGGTTGGTTAAAGGTCAAGAAGTTCATGTCCGCTGCAGAAGGGGTTAGCTGTCCTTCAGACTGCCTTATTTTATGTTGTGGGGGTAGTGCAAGATACAGAAAGCATCCCATTCGAGAGACATCCCTGGTTCTTTTGCATGCTCAGTGTATAGCACTGATACATGGGACCTCGGTTTAACATCTCATCCGGAAGACTATTACTAATGTTAGTGGAGGAGCGGGGCATCGAACTCGGGACACCTGGTTTACCAGTCCAGTGCGTAACCACTGGACCACATTCGCTCCTGCAAACAAGTGCTATCTGCTCTTTATTTTATAGCACATAAAGCTATTTGATAGGATGATTTGCAAATAATGAGAAAAAAAAATTCAAGTTTGTTCTTTAAACTTTGACTGTTAATGATATGTATAAGGCTTTAGTTTTTTTTTATGTGTTGATTTTCAGGTATGCTGAAATTATGAATGTTCTAAACTGGTGGTTACAAATATAACTCATTATTACCATAAAGAAAAAATCTGCTTATTTGAAAATAATATTGTTTTGTAAATGAAATGATCTGAAGTGATGAAAGCAGCTTTCATTTTCAAACAGTCAGAACTTGAAGTTGCCATTTGAAGTTTTGGCTACTTGTCATGCTACCATAATTATACTTTTTGGGAATAATATTTTTCCTAGTTTTGATTCATTTTATCATGTGGCCATAGACAGGAATCTACAAATAATTTTACTTATTTGTCAAAACAAGTTTAACCTCCTGTAAAGAAAAAAAAAAGAAAAAAAGAGAAAAAAAAGCCATGTTTTTGATCTCACATGATATAAACAGCTGCTTTAATGAAACAGCCCAGCTGGCTACTTTAAAAATGTTACAAGTTTGGTTCAGTGAATGATGCAATGTTTTAAAAAGTAGCATTGTTGACTTAGAAGAGCTCTGAGACTTGAACATTTTCTTTGTGTATAAGGATAGAGTTACCTCTCTTGTATTGTAAAATGCCACTGTCAAGAACCAAGTATAACTCTGGTTTGTCATTACTGGTTTTTTTTATAATCAAGCAAACTCTGCCATCTTTAGAAATTTTCTTGAAAGTAGCGGCATGGGTAATAAGGCCCAAGTAATATGAAATTTTCTATTTTTACTGTTATATCATTCATCAGTAAAATTGAATCATAGATTGAAAGAAGTTGAGACATGTACATACTTGACTTCAGAGACAGTTAACAGAGAGAATTGGTGAATATGTTAGATTAATAAGATTATTGTATATGTCACAGTGATTCTTGTATATTTTCAGGTCAAGGTGAAGACGTACAAAGCAATCGCAGCAAGGAGGCAGGGTCTAGCCTAGAGGCAGACCTTGTGTCAAAAATGAATAAAACCGATCTACCAAAGGTGAATTGCACGTGTTACCCCACCAACAGATGCCCATATGGACAAGACTATTGTGAAACATATTATGGGGTAAGCTTGCAACCATTTTAAATTGAATTTTTTGAAGAGTTGGATGAAACTTTTGGAGCGACCCTTTCATTATAGTTTTAAACCACTTTTGAGGGATGAAATGCATCAAGTTGTTGCATAAGGCCCATTAACGGTATTATTTATGTCTCCCCCCAAAAATGTTTTTCCCCTGGTTGTCCGTCCGTCTGTCCGTCACAAAATCGTGTCTGCTCTGTATCTTCCAAAGCCCTTGAAGGATTTTTATGAAACTTGGGTCAGATGTTCACCTCATCAAGGCGACGTGCAGAACCTACTTTGCGGATGTGGTGTCTCAAGGTCAAGGTCACACTTGGAAGTTAAATGTCAAATGCCACAAAATCGTGTCCGCTCTGTATCTTCCAAAGCCCTTGAAGGATTTTCATGAAACTTGGGTCAGATGTTCACCTCATCAAGTTGATATGCAGAACCCACTTTGCGGGTGTGGTGTCTCAAGGTCAAGGTAACACTTGGAGGTTAAATGTCAAATGCCACAAAATCGTGTCCGCTCTGTATCTTCAAAAGCCCTTGAAGGATTTTCATGAAACTTGGGTCAGATGTTCACCTCATCAAGGCGACATGCAGAACCCACTTTGCAGGTGTGGTATGTCAAGGTCAAGGTCACACTTGGAGGTTAAATGTCCCGCTCTGTATCTTTCAAAGCCCTTGAAGGATTTTTATGAAACTTAGGTCAGATGTTCACCTCATCAAGGTGATGTGCAGAACCCACTTTGCGGGTGTGGTGTCTTAAGGTCAAGGTCACACTTGGAGGTTAAATGTCAAATGCCACAAAATGTGTCCGCTCTGTATCTTCAAAAGCCCTTGAAGGATTTTTATGAAACTTGGGTCAGATGTTCACCTCATCAAGGCGACATGCAGAACCCACTTTGCGGGTGTGGTGTCTCAAGGTCAAGGTCACATTTGGAGGTTAAATGTCAAATTTTACAATTGTCTGACTCAATACTACCTGCAGCATCTGGCTTGGGGGGAGACATATGTTTTTGTTCAATCAAAAACCCATTTCTAGTTTTGAATGGTCTGATTAAACCAAATATTTTTCATGTGCAGATCTTATGAGACATGCAGGTTGTTTCTCAGATTAAATGTTTGCTTCTTTGCTTTCATAAAACTGACATTATATCCTGTGAAATAATTTGGCTAGACAAATTTTTGCAAAGTAAATGAACTTGGTCACTAGGTCAAAGGTAATGGTCACAGACAATGCATCTATAGTTCATTTTTACCTCACCTCTGAATCAAGTGAGTCAGTTGCTTGAGGAGAGACTGGTTAGTAAATTGGTTGGATACCCAGGAACACTTGGTAGATGGATTGACCACCAGCATATGACTTCAGTTGTTGAAATGTCATTAAACCCCAGTAAAACAAACAAAAAACTATTCATACATTGCAATTGTGCATCTGTGGCAGGCACAAATAGTATGAGCATCAGTGTTGTATGGACACATTTCATGATTCATCATGAAACTGTATAAAATTGTAATATTTGCTGTCTCTAGATGAAGTCTATTATCTACAATAATTACTATTCCCCAGTGTTACAAAGCATTGGTTGTGGATGAGTACGGAGGAAAAGAGGTAACGGAGTGGGGATGTACATCTAAGGAATTCGGGAACCGTGCATTATGCACCTTCAGAGGGAATCATGTCGTAGCAGTTCAGTGTTGCTCAAACGGGACACGATGTAATGAAAACTTAACGCCTACAAGATTGCCGTATCCTGTGATGCATCCAGGTAAGAAATGTTTGTGTATTATACAGTAATGTTCCGCTAATAATACCAGTCAGAAAGTGGCCTTCATAACAAACTGGTCTTAATAGGGAACCTTTTGTTCTAAATTATAGACTTTGGCTGTTTAAAATTGCTGATTTCCTTGTGATTTTGAAATAGTATAAATGGTCTGAATAGCAGAACTTTACTGTCCATAGGTAACATAGTTTATGTCATGATATATGCATAAGTACTAATCAGTGGGGATATCAGTTTCTTTATAATATCACTTTTTACCAGTGCCGTTAAATAAGGGGTTTCCTGCAAGTCATATCACTCGCTTTGTATCAGTACTTTAAAATCATATTGCACCCCACCATTTTGTACATGCTTTCATTATGTATAATAAGTATGTTGTGTAAAGTTTCCTTTCTTATACTATTTAGTGGTTGCATTCACATTGTGGTCATAACCCAGTGTCCCATTTGAAAAAAGCTGTGCAGGTTTTTTGATTTGATGATTTGTGTTTTGGTAGTTTCATATATGTTCCAGTTTACTGTTGTGGTAAAGGTAAAGAGGTAAAGGTTTATTTAACGTGGGTAGACAATGAAAGTCCCCACCTGGTGTGGATGGAACAACTTATTTCCAGAAGAGCCCACGATGCGTGTCTTTACCTCCCCGATCCCCAGCCTAGGCTGATACTGCTGGAAACAGTACCTGGTTAGGTTGCCACCCAGTCCTGGGAAATCAGTCGGTAACTCGGTTACTACCCGGAATCGAAACCGGGTCGCTAGCTTCGTACCCCAATGCACAAACCACTCGGCCACCCAGTCACCTGTGGTAACAAAGACATGACTGCAGCTGATAACTGGTTAAGAGATTTTTAAATTAGATGTAAACTTGCAGTCTTTTGATGCACCTTCGTCCAGAAATGTTGATCTAAATTGTAACTTTTGATTATAAAACACTTGCTTTTATTGCAGAGACCCATGACACATCTTTGACAAGAGATATTGCCATTTTCATTGCTCTCCCTATTGGCGGGCTGTTAATCGTTCTTGGCCTTTTAATGCTGTTCTGTAAGCTACGACACAAGCGGAAAATGACCGAACTGACCCAGAAAGAGAACCTCTTGCTTGGACATGATGAATTAAGGGCGCAGCAAATAGGAGACACAACGCTAAGGGTAAGTTAGTCTGGAATTTATTGATTTTGGATTTTTTTATAAAGTCAAAACACGATTGTAGGATTCCGAAAAGAAAAAAAATACAGGGTTTTATAGGTAAAATCTTCTGTCCCTTTAGTCACGGTGCCGATACCACGTGACTTCGATGGATATGTGTGGGTGTACAAAATGTAAACAAAACGTCGATTGAGGTAACATTTTTTACGATATTTTTTTAAATACATCATAATTTTTCATCGGATAGAGTTGAGGGCCCGTTCCCTTGGGTAACACAAACTGTCCCCAAATGTTTCTCGCAAATATTTTGTAGTTTTTTAATAAAGTGAAACGGCGTGTTTTAAATTGCTTAAATTGCGATGATATGTGTGGAAGCATATCTTAAAAACGATGCTAAATCCACCTTTATAGTTTGTTTAAGAAACTTATTATATGACCGGAGCGAACAATATTTGATACAGCATAAACATTGTGTGTGGAATGCATTTAATTCAACAAGTGAACAAAATAATGCCAAATAATTCAAAAGAGATATGTGTGGAATAGGTTTTTAAAATGATATGTGTGGAAGCAATATTTCAACGTAACCACTATCAACATGGTTTTCGGCAAGAAAAACATTGTTGCACAACATCAAGTTTGCACAGAAGATTCTGAAGACGTGAACATATCGGATTAATGAAATTTTACACATACAGACTATTTAAATAACTGAAGAATCGTTAGTGCATTTAATAGACCATCTGTGAGTGGAGTTCGTACTCATGCCGCCTCGATCATAGGTCGTATTTAAGGGATCGCGTGTTAAGAAAATGTTGATCAGTATCAAACATGATCATTTTCATTTTCATACCGATGAAGCATTTCATCCGTTCTTCAGGTTAATACCTTAGTTTTTATTTCAGTTATTTCTGTTCAGTGAAACGACATGATAATAAGGAAAGATTAATTGTCAATAACAACTTGTACACAATTTTTGCTATACGTTTAATAATATCAAATATAGTCTGAGCACCGACTGATAGGATCGTTTAACAGCATAATAACATAAAAATTGTTGCACGGAAAAACTGTATAATTCTGTTAGTGCGTGCGTTGTAGGTGTGTCGTTTTCATAGTGTGTCCCCTACAATCCCAAGATCTTGTTTTTCTATAAAAAAAAATAAAGGTCCATAACTCCACTAAAACAGCCAACCGGATCACAATCAAAATCAGAAAAATCTTAACCGAAATTATTTTCAGCAAAGGTATTTATAAGTTACGTTGGTGTAATCCGGTTGGCTGTTTTAGTGGAGTTATGTGCCTTTATTTGTCACAATTGGAACCGATATGGGCAGATCTCCTTAACCCTTTGTCTGATTTTGACAAAATTTAAGATAAGTAATTGTTAGCTAGTGTAGTTTTAAGTTTTAAAGATGTGTTATGGTTATGAATTTTCAAAATCAGAAACGTGATTAGGGAAATATACCAATATGAAATCAATTCTGAACAAATGGAGGCACCTCCTTCCACTTAAAATCGGCGGTCCGGAACAAACCAACCATACTTGTAACACTTACTAACAAGCATGCATGTAAAGTTTTGTCACAATCCGACAAGTGGTAAGATCCGAGATATGCCCGTATTTGTTCAAATTTTGACCAATCAAGGTAAATAAACCCTCTAAAATTCTGCCGACTGGAGCAAATCAACTAAATTTGTATCTGTACTTGCTTAAGTCATTCCTGTGAAGTTTTTTTTAATTAGACTAGCTGTTTCAGAGATATGCCAATATGTGTTCACTTTCGGAAATACAAAGTCCCATAACTTCGCCGGAAATCTTTGAATCGGAAAAAGCCGAAGATTTTCTCAACTTGGCTTAGTACCAAATAAACATAGCAAGACCCATTGAAATCCAACCATCGGTTATAAAGAATAAGGGCAGACAAACTTTGTGACATACAGACAGACATAAAGACGGACGGAGAGTAGAAAAACAATATTTTGGGAATGTAGGGGAGACCTAATGAAAAGGACACACCTACAACGCACGCACTAACAGAATTATACAGTTTTTCCGTGCAACAATTTTTGTGTTATTATGCTGTTAAACGATCCTATCAGTCGGTGCTCAGACTATATTTGATATTATTAAAAGTATAGCAAAAATTGTGTACAAGTTGTTATTGACATTATTAAAGTATAGCAAAAGTCGTGTACAAGTTGTTATTGACAATTAATCTTTCCTTATTATCATGTCGTTTCACTGAACAGAAATAACTGAAATAAAAACTAAGGTATTAACCTGAAGAGCGGATGAAATGCTTCATCGGTATGAAAATGAAAATGATCTTGTTTGATACTGATCAACATTTTCTTAACACGCGATCCCTTAAATACGACCTATGATCGAGGCGGCATGAGTACGAACTCCACTCACAGATGGTCTAATAAATGCACTAACGATTCTTCAGTTATTTAAATAGTCTGTATGTGTAAAATTTCATTAATCCGATATGTTCACGTCTTCAGGATCTTCTGCGCAAACTTGATGTTGTGCAACAATGTTTTTCTTGCCGAAAACCATGTTGATAGTGGTTACGTTGAAATATTGCTTCCACACATATCATTTTAAAAACCTATTCCACACATATCTCTTTTGAATTATTTGGCATTATTTTGTTCACTTGTTGAATTAAATGCATTCCACACACAATGTTTATTCTGTATCAAATATTGTTCGCTCCGGTCATATAATAGGTTTCTTAAACAAACTATAAAGGTGGATTTAGCATCGTTTTTAAGATATGCTTCCACACATATCATCGCAATTTTAGCAATTTAAAACGCGCCGTTTCACTTTATTAAAAAACTACAAAATATTTGCGAGAAACATTTGGGGACAGTTTGTGTTACCCAAGGGAGCGGGCCCTCAACTCTATCAGATGAAAAATTATGATGTATTTAAAAAAATATCGTAAAAAATATTACCTCAATCGACGTTTTGTTTACATTTTGTACACCCACACATATCCATCGAAGTCACGTGGTATCGGCACCGTGTTAGTGTAGTTTTTCTAATAAAAAAAGATGTGAAGAAATGAAAAATGCGACTTCTAGAAAAAAATTGACCCTGATTGTAACAATGGCACTTTAATTGTATATATCTGTCTTTCGTACTGCACAGCTTCAGTTATCTTGTTTTGTGCAGAGTCAGTAACATAGGTCTTTTTTTCATACTGACTGTGCTCAAGTTGCCCATATATACGTAAATATTTCTTGGGAAAGCCTTTGTATAACTGAATCTGATGTATTTTTGTTGTTATGCTACCTGAAGGGCAAGCATATAGTTGCCGCTTTGTCCGTCCGTCCGTCCGTCCCGTCTATTCGTCCGTCCGTCCGTCCATTCATCCGTCCGTCCATCATAATTTTGTCCGGAGCATAACACAAAAACTATGAGAGATATCAAGACCAATCTTCATAGGTAGTTAGATCTCATTAAGGAACAGTGCAGTGCACAAGAACCATAACTCTTGCTTTATTAATTTTTGAGTTAATGCCCTTTAAAATTTCTCATACTTTTTTTTTGTGTGTGGGGCATATCTCACAAAGTATAAGAGTTATCAACTTGAAACTTTATAAGTAGATAGATCTCATTGATGAGCTGTGCAGTGCACAAGAACCATAACTATTGCTTTATTAATTTTTGAGTTATTGCCTTTTGAAATTTCTCATACTTATTTTTTGTCCAGGGCATATCTCACAAAGTATAAGAGATATTTACATGAAACTTTATTGGTAGATAGATCTCTATGAGGAGAAGTGCAGCGTGCAAAAACCGTAACTCTATTTTGCATAATTTAGGAGTTATTGCCCTTTGTTATTTTTCATACTTTAAAAAAAATACATATTAAAGAATAGCTCTTTTGGAATTGGCATTTATTTGGGGAGCATCCATCGGTTCTACTGATTTCTTGTTTTTTTTTAATGAAAGAATGTGTCAACAACAGGAAATACTAGTTTCTAGTATTTCAACAATACTTTTTCTTATCTTACATAAAGGGTTGGAGTTTTAAATAAAAGCTAAACAACCTTTACAAGTTTCTCTGTATTATAAGTATCTTATATATATAGAGAATAATAGGTAAGTGTCTTAATATGAGAAAGTTTATCTGGCAAGGCGTAGGAATTTATCGGGTGAGCCGAAGGCGAACCCGATAAATACCGCAGCGGAGCCGGATAAACTTTCTCATTTAAGACACTAACCTATTATTCTATTTATCCTGTCACATCTGGCATTTGTCAATAAATTACTAGGATATTGAAAACCTATCTTTAAAGTGTTTCAGATGTCAAGGTTATCCGTCAGGTGAACATATACACAAAAAATAGTTCCAAAATTTCGATATATTTTTTCCTTAAATGATCATGCTATACTATAAGATCTAGATATTGAAATATTTGATTTTTATTCAAGTAGTCTCTGTTTGTAATAACAACCATTCAATCACTTCCTTCTGATTATTTATAATATTGTTTATAAACACAAAACTAGTCCATGACGTCATCAGTGATGACGTAGCATGTGCCGTATAAAGCAAAATTTATACGACCCCCCTTTATCGGGTCGGATATGAAATAATTGACAGGATAAAAATAGTTTATTGTCTTACAGGAGATGTTGGATGAATCGTGTACCAGTGGTAGTGGATCCGGCTTGCCATTCTTAGTGCAACAGACGGTAGCAAGACAGGTCCAACTTCTGGAATGTATAGGTAAATCTATTGCACACTATTTTGACAAATAAAATATCAAACTTATATTAAATGCTCTACAGACCCTACAAAGCCTAGGGTTTCTGTAAATATTCTTGCCGACATAGAAGTTGAATCTTGAAAATGTAGCGAATTTTTCTTAAGGTAGTATTATGCCACGCTACAAATTAGAACACTCTTGCTTTCAGTTAGGGTAATTTCAGCTATTGACATTTGTGTCAGGGAATTGATTCTTTGGCTCAGTGGTCTAGGGCGTTGGTTTTTCAGGCTAGATAGCTCAACAGACGACAATGCAAATCTTATTCTGGGTAGATAAATTTGTGGTGCATTGTTTCTATCCATTATGGCCATATGTTCTCTAGAATGGATTTAAGATCTCTATTTTACTTCAGGCAAGGGCAGATATGGGGAAGTATGGAAGGGCAAGTACCATGGAGAAAGTGTCGCTGTCAAGATATTTCTGTCACGTGACGAGTCAAGTTGGAGAAGAGAAACAGAAATATACAACACATGTCTACTTCGACATGATAATATACTCGGCTACTATGCAAGGTTAGTGCACACTGATTCATTATTTGAAAAAAAAGTGTTTGACGTAATAAGAGGGTATTAAAGTCTTTCCAGGTTAGATACATTGCAGTAAATTTTGTATAGTGTTTCAGGCACGATTCCTTCCAAAAATAAGTTTGCAGAGGAAAGTGCGCACCAGACTTGGCTCTTCAGTGTAGCGTGCTTAAACACAAGGAATAAAAACTAAATTTCTAAAAATAACTTCCAGATCCAGACTTGAAGCCCACTCACTGACCTAAGCTCATATGTAATCAGTTTTAGAGAAAAACCTACAACTAAATTTGTAGACTGAGGCGCATTAAGTTGTATTGATTGCACTTCTGTCCTTGTAACTTGATAAAAATGCTTTGTTAATATATATATTTTCTGGCTCAGTTCATTTCCTATCGATACTTTCTAATGTGTTCTAAGTATAAAATGTAGCTAAGTGTAGCTCACTTAATCTTTTTGGCTTTCATGTTGTTACATCAAATTAGGGTGTGCTTGATAAAGAAGTGCCTATTTCTTGAAGTGAATTTTCTTACTTCACCTTCTTCTATTGCAAAGTAATTGAGAGGTCTCGTTTAAGCCGCTGTTTTCTGCCATGATTGGATTGAGTTTTTTTTGTAATTCAAGATTCATTTTGAAAAAGCACCATTTTTTTTTTTTTTAAGTTATGCCAACTTGAATTACATAGTATCATTGTCCTCACTGCTTTAAGTTTCGTTTTGAAATTTTGTGTTAAAAGAAAAAAAAACATGAAACTGTGTAAGTTAAGCTTTTAAAAGGCAAAACCTCTTTAGCTTTTAAGAATTACTTCAGTTTTTGTCTCGTTGAATACTTATTCATTTACATTTTTCCAGTGACATGACATCAAGGAATTCTTGTACACAGCTCTGGTTAATAATGCAGTACCACGAGAATGGCTCACTCTACGATTATCTACAATACAACACACTGGACCACGAGTCAATGTTACGACTCATGCACAGTGCATGCGCTGGACTTGTACACTTACATACTGGTTTGTGTCAAGTTGATTTAATTTTCATATTGTTGTTCTTGTATAGATTAAAACTTGAATAAAAATGCAGGAAGGGCTATTTAGGTGACAGCACAGGCCACTTCTTTAACTTTGAAACTTTTTACACCATTGAAAATTAAGACACATTTTTTCCCTTGAGGTGTTGTCTTTGGTTTATCCTTAGGAATTTTTTTAAGATTTTGGAACTCTTAGCAAATTTTCTTTCCTCTGCATGTTCAAATTTTTTAAGTTGTGTTGTGTTTCCTGGATGGGTTGCATTACTCACAAAAGTTTTAAAGGTACAAAAATTTATATAATTAATATAAATTGTTATTGAGAACTTTTGATTGAAATAAATCTCATCAAGTTTTGGTATGAGAGAAAGAGGTAAGGTACAGAAGGCAGGAGGGAAAGGAAGCTTAATATATTAAAAAATTAAATTATTAGAACACCAATAGAAAAGAGCTTATCTTACTTGCTTATACAATCTCGAACCATGCAGCAGTTACTTCCCTTGCCTTACAGAGGCAAGTAAAGTAATAATGATGGACGCAAGTAGATACACAAAATTATTATTATTTAAGTTACTTTCTTCTTTCATTTGATAACCCTCTGGCATTTTAATACAATGAAATTATATTTAAACAAAGGCAAAAAATAAGTTCAGCAGTGTACATAGCTTGCAGGGAGCTAAAGTTTACCTTTGGTGGCAGAGATCTGTGCCGAAAAATGAAAGGAAGGTAACTGAGCAGGAGATAGGGGCAACTTCTGCCAAGTCATGTTAATTTTCTGCTGGTTTATAGTCCAAAAATTCATTTATAACATGCTATGATGCTGTATTGTGACAAGTAGATTACTTAGCAAATGAGAACAAGAAGTCATTGACCATTTTTGTTACTCAGAATTAAACTGTTTGGTATGAAAGAAACAAGTCTTCAGAACCAAGATTTTTTTTTTTTCAGAAATAATGGGTAACAGAGGAAAGCCTGCTATAGCTCACAGAGACATCAAGTCAAAGAATATACTCGTACGCCGTGACGGAACAGCGTGTATTGCAGACCTTGGTCTTGCTGTGTTACATAAATGTGAAGAAAACTACCTGGACTTAGGTAACGTTTGAATCATTGTAGTTGAAAACTGTTTGTGTTAGGACTTTGTGACGTTACATTTTCCCCCTCTTTTTATATGTATGTTTTAGTGAGATAACTAACTCATTATTTCTTACAAATAAGAAAATCTTTGAAGATTACCAAATTTAAAGATATTTAGAAAATGTGAAGGGCTGTGATCAAGTTAGAGCATCAAAATCCTTACCAAGAGGTTGCAGGTTCAAATCTGGCAAGTGGAATGTCTTTGTGGTCTCTGCATTTCTCCATTCTGTCTGATTGTTGGTCAGAAATCCAGTTAGATCAATGAGACTACTTTATAAATACCAGTAATGTTTTAGTTAAGTTTATATAATCTTTCTCCTGTTTTTAAACAAATAGAGCTCTCTGAAGAAAAACTGATTTTGGTGAAACAAATGTTAAAATTTAGTATAATATAATGTGGTATAAAAATTTACAGGCTCAAATAACAAAGTTGGTACCAAGCGATACATGGCACCAGAGTTACTGGATGAAACATTAAACCCTGAAATTTTTGACAGCTTCAAGTGTGTGGATATTTATGCGTTTTCTCTTGTCATGTGGGAAATCGCCAGGAGATGCTATGCACAAGGTAAGTCTAATTTTTACTTAGCTAAAAAGCAGATAATTCGATATTTCAGTTAGCTTATTATCTGTTCGTTGATTTTTTGGTGGATACATTCGATTCATTTATCAGTTACACTTTGATGACCTGGTCAAGGCTCTCTTATCACTTTCATCTATAAAAACCACATCCATTGAAGTGTATAACTTTGAAAAAATTGCAAGTTTTAGGGTTTTTTTAATCCAAAATACAGGGTTATACCGTTGAATCTGAAACAGTCACACATAAAAATTGTTAGCAAAAGCATGACTGTGACATCATAGCATCTGTTTTCAAGTGGTTGCTATCTGACTTGGTAAATGATTATTGACTTGCTGATTGTGGGATTTTGTTTTTAGCCCAACCACTGACTTGTCATTTTTTCTGGTGAGAGATTTGACAGTTTCTTGCAGTTGCAGTTTACTATTTGATACTCTTCAGGAATGTTAATGTTTACTATTTTTGACAGAAGAATGAGACAGAACAGAATGAAATACTACCTTTAATGCAGAATGAAATACTACCTTTAATGCAGTTTAGTTACTTTCAAAATTTACAAAAACAGATTTTGATTTTAAAGTAAAATGTATACTGTTGACTGTTGCAGGTATTGTAGAAGAGTACAAACCGCCATTTTGGGACATGGTCCCATCAGACCCATCGTTTGAAGACATGCGTAAAGTTGTTGTTGTTGACCAGTATCGTCCTGTCATACCAAACAGATGGTCATCAGATACAGTATGTATTTGTTCCCAAGTTATGACATTGTTTATTACATTCTCTGTCCCCAGAAAGTTTTTATAAAAAGAGCAATTATATTTTTGGAATGGTAACTATATAGTAGCATTATAGACCCAGCTTAACTTACAAAGGTATGATATACTGAAAATAACAGGATATACATACGTGTTACAGCTATACTTCTAATGAGCATTCCCATTATTCTGACTGTTAAATACAGCCCATTATCTACAAATCTGCAGGAAAAGCACCAACAGATTCATAAACTTGATGATACATCAAAATGGAAATTAGCAGCAGTCATATGGCTAGTTATGATACCTTAGGCAGCAATCACATGGGTGGTCATGATGCCTTAAGTATTAGTCACATGGGTGGTCATGATACCTTAGGCAGCAGTCACATGGGTGGTCATGATACCTTAGGCAGCTGTCACATGGGTGGTCATGATACCTAAGGCAACAGTCACATGGGTAGTCATGATGCCTTAGGCAGCAGTCACATGGGAAGTCATGATACATTTGGCAGCAGTCACATGGGTAGTCATGATACCTTAGGCAGCAGTCACATGGGTAGTCATCATGCCTTAAGCAACAGTCACATGGGTAGTCATGATACCTTAGGCAACAGTCACATGGGTGGTCATGATTCCTTAGGCAGCAGTCACATGGGTAGCCATGATACATTTGGCAGCAGTCACATGGATGGTAATGTTACATTAGGCCACAGTCACATGGGTAGTCATTATACATTAGGCAACAGTCATATGGGTGGTCATGATACAGTAGGCAACAGTCACATGGGTGGTCATTATACATTAGGTAATAAGCACATAGGTAGTACTTATACATAAGGCAGCAGTCACGTGGGTAGTCATGATACCTTAGCCAACAGTCACATGGGTAGTCATAATACCTTAGGCAGCAATCAAATGGGTAATCATGATACCTTAAAAAGCAGTTTCATGGGTAGTCATGATACCTTAGCCAGCAGTCACATGGGTAGTCATAATACCTAAGCCAGCAGTCACATGGGTAGTCATGATACCTTAGCCAGCAGTCCCATGGGTAGTCATAATACCTTAGCCAGCAGTCACATGGGTGGTCATGATACTTTAGCCAGCAGTCCCATGGGTAGTCATGATACCTTAGCTAGCAGTCACATGGGTGGTCATGATACCCTAGCCAGCACTCACGTGGGTAGTCATGATACCTTAGCCAGCAGTCACATGGGTAGTCATAATACCTAAGCCAGCAGTCAGATGGGTAGTCATGATACCTTAGCCAGCAGTCCCATGGGTAGTCATAATACCTTAGCCAGCAGTCACATGGGTGGTCATGATACTTTAGCCAGCAGTCCCATGGGTAGTCATGATACCTAAGCTAGCAGTCACATGGGTGGTCATGATACCCTAGCCAGCACTCACGTGGGTAGTCATATTACCTTAGCCAGCTGTCACATGGGTAGTCATGATGGCTTAGCCAGCAGTCACATGGGTAGCCATAATACCTTAGCCAGCAGTCATATTGGTAGTCATTATGGCTTAGCCAGCGACGTCACATGGGTAGCCATAATACCTTAGCCAGCAGTCACATTGGTAAACATTATGGCTTAGCCAGCCACGTCACATCGGTAGTCATTATACCTTAGCATGCAGTCACATGGGTTGTCATGATACCTTAGCCAGCAGTCACATGGGTAGTCATGATACCTTAGGCAACAGTCACATGGGTTGTCTTTATACATTAGGCAGCAGTCACATGGGTTGTCATGATACCTTAGCCAGCAGTCACATGGGTAGTCATGATACCTTAGGCAACAGTCACATGGGTTGTCATTATACATTAGGCAGCAGTCACATGGGTTATCATGATACATTATGCAGCAGTCACATGGGTAGTCATGATACCTTATGCAGCAATCACATGGGTAGTCATGATATGTTAGCCAGCAGTCACTTGGTAGTCATGATACCTTAGGTAGCAGTCACATGGGAAGTCATGATACCTTAGGCAGCAGTCACATGGGTTGTCATTATACATTAGGCAGCAGTCACATGGGTAATCATGATACATTATGCAGCAGTCACATGGGTAGTCATGATATGTTAGCCAGCAGTCACTTGGTAGTCATGATACATTAGGCAGCAGTCACATGGGAAGTCATGATACCTTAGGCAGCAGTCACATGGGTAGTCATGATACCTTAGGCAGCAGTCACATGGGTGGTCATGATGCCTTAGGAAGCAGTCTCATGCATTTGGTAGTCATGATACCTTAGGCAGTAGTCACATGGGTAGTCATGATACCTTAGGCAGATCTAAATGTATCATGAATGTAACAAAAGTCCAATATCTGCTATAAATTAAGATGCTCATTAGAAGCATTGTTGAAACTCATATGTGCAACCTGTTATTTTATTATATTTATGTTTACTGGTGAATCTCGATCTTTCATACAGAACTATGTTGAATTGATTATAAACAAGGATAGAAATTTTATTTTTCTTAGAATTTTTTAAATTTCAACAGTTTTTTGTTTTGTTATTATAGAATCTTAGCGAAACTATTGCGGGATAAAGCTAAAAAGTTCTACCTTTTTCTTTATTTTAAGTCAGATAAAACATTTAAAACATTTTGATATATTCCTTTGAATATCAGTAGCTCGTAAGTTTGCTGAGTGATGTTATTTCTTTGTATTATTTGAAGTTAAAAACATTTCTACTTATGAAGATATATTTGGGTATTTGCTGTGTATTTCAGATTTTATCACAGTTGTCTCGGACAATGAAAGAATGTTGGAACCAGAAACCAAAGGCGCGATTAACTGTGTTACGATTAAAAAAGACTTTGCGTAAACTATGGGAAGACGCGCAGGACGATAAACTCATGAACAAAAATATTCTCAAAGACAAATTGCTCTCTGACAAAATCATTGAAAAGATGGCGGACGTGTGACAATTAGAGTAAATTGAACTGCGTTAAAAACTGAGATATTAGAGCTAACAAAAGATCTGAACAAAATATAGATCTGAAAATGAAAGAAGTTAGTTATCGACGAGCTTTGCTTTTAATAGCCGAAATAACTAGGAGAATACTAGATGATAATTTGGTGCTGATATTAGACTGTTGGTAGTTAACTAAACTGTAGTTGTCACAGGCTTGTCACAGTGTATTAGACAGTAGTGTATACAAATAGCACTGTCAAGGGATCAGCTATTACCCAGAAAGTCAACATTTTTGCCATTTTAGGGAGAAGTCATTAATCTTAACATTTGTTAATCTTGTCAAAAGATTTTTTAAGGGTAAGTCTACTTTTTGCCATTTAAGGGAGAAGTCATCAGAGTGATCCTTCTTTATAAATGCTTTTTTTGAAACTGTTTCTCCTTTTCAGCTGAAAACAGGTAAAATTGTTGCAGCTGTTAGAAAATGGAAAATGAGTCGTCATAGTTGTTCCCTGTATAGTTCTGTAATATTTGGCATAATTTTTTTATGCTTGTAGACCAGCAGAAGTGCAAACTGGCCTAATTTTACTCAACATTTTGAGTAAGTAATGCAGGTATATTTAAGAATATTGTGACACTATTGGCTTGTCATTCTACATACTGCATAAAATCATGAAAGCTGTTCAGGAAATCGTGTTGTGAATTGAATAATGTCCTTTAATATTATTATTCTGTCAGTAATACAATGCTATGCATCCTAGGAAAGTTATTATTGATGTTTTAATGGTCCATTATCACTTACAAAGATAAAATATAATGAAATAACAGGGTTTACTTAATTTGTTATAACTATGCTTCTTATGAGCGTTCCTATTATTCAGACAGCTCAACCCCATTTCTACAAATCTGCGGGAAACGCCAACAGTTACACTGACTTGATGATACATCAGCTAAATGCTAATCAGCAACGGTCATGTGGGTAGTCATGTGACCCTAGGCAGAATCAAATTTTATCACAAACATATCAGATATCCAATGTCTGTTATATATTTAGATGCTCATTAGAAAAGTTGTTATATATATGTATCCTGCTATTTCAGTATATTTAACTTCTGGAAGTGAAACAGAACCTTTAAACTATTCTTGTCTATTAACTGACTAAAATTTAGGTTGGATACAAATGTGAAATTTAGTGTCTGTAATTTACTTTTACTAATGGGTAGTATAAAAGGTGAAAATAAGTTCTGTCGTTTAGACCGTTGAATTGAAATACATACACTATATTGTTACAGTGTGTTTAACTGAGGGTCGGAATCTTTCGAGTCGGTTGTGTATTCAATGATAACACAAGAGTTGGAGCTTAAAACCAGATGAATGCATTCTTAGAGTATTCCTTTGATGTTATACCTTTCATTTTCTTCCCGAAATATATAAGCATCGTTTTTCGTGTTGTGACTTTTATTATGTTATATGTTATACATTGAAGAGGTAAGTCTCTATTCCATATGCAGATTTTGACATACTGCGTTACACAAAAGAAAGACTTCAATGAATACAGAAGTTGTAATCTGGAGTGTTTGTCATTGAAAATAATTGTAGATATACAGGTAGTTTACCTCCCTTTTTTTCATTCAAAAATATTTCAATGCTCCATGAGTACATGTTTATCTGTAAATTTGGCTTTAAAGTTTATCTGTAAATTTGGCTTTAAAGTGAAGTACTTTGTAAAGATTTTGCATTGGCATGTGACTTTGCCATAAATTATTGAATTTATTACAACACACAAAAAGAAGAATGTTTGCTTTCCTCTTGTTTCAAATTTCTTACCCATTACAAACTTCTTAAGTTGCAGGTTGTTAGAAAATCTAAGGGAAATCTGGCGGGAGGGGTGGTGGGGATGAAATTAGTAAAAATCAAAACCTCCAAATGCATGAAATGGTGTCATGATTTTGGCAGGAGGTAGAGGTAGGGTTAGATTATATTTTTGAACTGTTTGAGAGAGAACAAAATTTTCAAAAAGGATGCTCATATTTTATAAATAAGAGTTACTTTTTTAAACTGTTGTGCGGTTTGACAAGTGTTATAATCTTAAAATGCAGTTAAACTGTATAAAAACAGATAACTTTGGTTTTATGTTAGAGCAGCCATTTCATGTATATTGTATATTTGTTACAACACAAAACACATCTAGTTGATGTAAAAATTCAGAAAAGAAATTATGTTTTGACATTTATTTTTATTTATGTTTTAATTCAGTCATAAATGTTATATATGTAGAAGCAGCATAGACTTTTGATGTTAATATCAGCAGAATCATCATTGTCATCATCAACAACAATCATTATCATCATAAATATAGTCATTAACCAATCAGTGAGCATTATGAACCACTACAACAAAAACTGGATATTGTGGTATCCATAATCATCAGTCATCATCACTATCATCAAAGTTTTTGTAAACATCATTTTTTTCATTAATTTGCATACAATCAACACCCCTGTCATCATCATCATCATATATGTCATCATCTTCATCATACATTATTTTCAGTATCATCATCAGATTTCTGTTTGTTTTTTTCTTTTCTATTTTATTATTGAAAATTGTCTGTCATTTTATAAAATGATTTTGAAAAATAAAGAAGACAAAATTTCTCAAATAGTTAATATTATATGATAAAAATCATTGAATGATAAAATCTAATTTAAAGAAAAAAGTCAGAAATTTATATTGGACAGTCAGCATGAGGTTGAAAGTTTAAATCTCATTAACCAGTTACACTGTCATTGATGAATGACCTTCATCTTGAAGATCTAATTGTCCAAAAACTTTAACATTGGTCATAACTTCCACATTAGTAACTGGATTTGCTTCATACTTGGACTCAAAACCCATTTGGACAAGACCTTCCCGCTGACCTGTAATTATTTGACCTTGACCCCTGAATATCCAATCGTCCAGAAACTATTATTTGGCCATAATTTCCAAATTAGTAAGTGGATATACTTCTTACTTAATCACAAAACCGCTTTGGACAAGGCCATCTCACTGTCCTGTATTTATTTGACCTTGACCCCTGAATGACCTTCACGTTAAAGATCCAGTTGTCTAGAAATTTTCACATTGCCCTTAACTTCCTTATTAGTAAGTGGATTTACTTCATACTTGGACACAACCCCCTTTGGATAAGACCCATTGACCTTTATTTATTTGACCTTGACCCCTAATGACTGGTTCTCAGATCAAAGCACCACTTTCGGGGTCATTGTCATCTTACAGTGACAGTTCTTGTTTTCAGTATGACTTCATAACTTTGAAAATCCTCTTCAGAGAAACCATCTGACCTACTTAAATATGCTCTCTTTTTGGAAGTTACAGCAAGGAAAAATTGAGCAATATCTACAATGGTCCTTAGGTAAACGATAAAGGTCCATCATGGCCCTCTTGTTGTTTTTTTCGCTGCCCAGTTAAATATTCTTCTTTGTAAGTTTGTTAGTCACGGGGTTTAAACAGGCTATTTACAGTTTGTACTGATTATACAATTGGAAGCTGCTGATGTATCGAAATCGAATTAAATAAATAGGAGTTAGTAAAATAAAAGTTATCCTACTTGCAATATAAATGTCTACATAGTTTACTCATTTCTGCTGACAAAGTGCAGGTCTTATGTACATGTTCAAAAGTATCAAACTTGCACTTTCCTGCCATCAGTTTTGCTCCCTCCTGAGATACATACTTTACAAAGTCTGTTCAATATTCATCCATTGTCTACACATCAGAAACGTAATGACGTACTGTTATATCTACATAAAATATCAACGTTATTTTTAGCTCCACTTTTCGAAGAAAAAACGTGGAGCTATTGTCATGACCCTGTAACTGGAGTTGGCTTTGGTTAACCTTTTTGTTAAGGTCCATTTCTCAGAAACTATCAAAGCTATTCACTTCAAATGAAGAACACATGTTCACTATCAAGATGCGACACCATTTCTCAAGGACAAATTTATTTTTGCAAAGTTATGCCCTTTTTTCAATTTAAAATTTCTTGGTTAACCTTTTTGTTAATGTCCATTTCTCAAGATATGTCAAAGATATTCCATTCAAACTAGGAATACTTGATCACCACCAAGACCCCTACAAAGATTGTTGGTACCCATGTCCCTGGGATCAAAATTAGCCCCACCCCAGGGGTCACTTGATTTTGCTTATACTTTTATATAGGAAAAATCTTCTTAAGCCTAGAAATACTATTAACTTACATGGGATGGGTAAGTACTTCCCTCCCTCCCCCCTCTGGATGAGGACCACCCTTACTCCCCCCCCTCTCCCGCAATAGGGGAACGGACAATAGCCCACTGGGACAATAGCCCACTTGGACAATAGCCCACTGGACAATATCCCACTGGACAATAGCCCACTGCTAAATTTGGCAGGGAGG
This sequence comes from Cyclina sinensis, assembly GCA_012932295.1. Lineage (NCBI taxonomy): Eukaryota > Metazoa > Mollusca > Bivalvia > Venerida > Veneridae > Cyclina > Cyclina sinensis. The sequence continues at coordinate 6,240,387 of JAAONU010000009.1, read as the reverse complement.
ACAATAGCCCATTGCTTATCAGAAAGGGTGCAGATGTAATAAACTAATAGTATAGATGTTTAATTGTTTTAATATTCACATCTATATATTTTAAATACAAATTATAATCCTTTGTCTGCATTAATTTTCATATTCAATGCATTATACAAAAAAAAAATACTCATTTATACCCAGTGTCTACCAAATAAAACATGAGTAAAAAGTATAGAGCTGGTAAAAATCCATTGGATCTGGATCTGCTGTTTGTTTAAACAGAAGTGTCAGAATTAAAAAAAGGAGTCTACACTGTTGACTTATTAATGTTTGTATTTTAAACTCATTACATATTCAATTTCTTAATTAATGCATAATTGTGCAAATAAGTGGGCTATTGTCCTAGCGGGCTATTGTCCCAGTGGGCTATTGTCCTAGTGGGCTTTTGTCCAGTGGGCTATTGTCCTACACTCCCCGCAATAAGACCCCCCCCCCCCCCCAAAAAAAAAACTTCTTTTCATTTTTTTTTTTTTTTTTAAATATGTAAGTACTTGACTCCCCACCGGATTTGCTTTAAACTTTGAATATGTTGTTGATGATGAGGCACAGTGCATTGCTTAAGAACTATAACTCCAGCTCACTTGCATTTTGAATAATCTCCCCCTGTCATTTTTGCTTGTTCATACTTGATTTTTGTCTTGGGCATAACTCAAAAAGTTTTCGAGATATCAACTTGAAACTTCATAGATAAATAGATCTCAATGAGGAGAAGTGCAGTGTCCAGGAACCATAACTCTCTTTTACAAAATTTTGGAATAATTGCCCTTCAAATATTTTCATACTTGATTTTTGTCCGGGACATAACTAAAAAAGTATGGGAGGTATCAACTTGAAACTTCATAGATAAATAGATCTCATTGAAGAGAAATGCACTGCTCAAGAAACATAACTCTTTTTACCATAATTTTAGAATAATTGCCCCTTGAAATGTTTCATACTTAAATTTTTGTCTCAGGCACAACTCAAAAAGCATTGAAGGTATCAACTTAAAACTTTATAGATAAATAGATCTCATTGAGGAGAAGTGCAGTGCCTTAGATCCATAACTCCCTTTTGCACAAGTTCTGAGCTGTCAGGTTTTGTTTGCCAGGGGCATAATTCAAAAAGTATTGAAGGTATCAACTTGAAACTTCATAGATAAATAGATCTCATTAAGGAGAAGTGCAGTGCCCAAGAACCATAACTCTTTTTTGCATAATTTTGGAATTATTGCCCTTTTTAATTTTTCATACTTTATTCTAGACCAGGGCATAAAGTAACACGTTCCCATATATCAATACCCTACTGAAAAAGCAGCATGTGGGGGTATTGACACCAGGACAGTGGCAGTTCTAGTTTTCACAGACTGCAGATTTTTTTTTGCACAAATGATCAAGGTAACCTCATGTTATAAGCTACCATGACTGTTACCATTGCCTTGCGACTCGGGGACACTTTGCCTTCTTGTTGCTGGAATCATTTTGCTTGACTATTTCTGATAGTGTGGTAGCAATTTTATGCTCATTTACTTTCAAATTAGAATACATATTAGGAAGTTCTTGCATATATCCCAGTCTGAAAATTGGCTCAGTTTTTGGTAATTTTATGGGTAAGTTTACACGAGCAGAACTAATTTTATTGTTTGAAACACGACCCCCCACTTTTCATGTGTTTTTCAAAAGTACTGACGCTGATCTACAAAAATATGCAAGTTAAAGCCATTTATGCTATGTTTTACAGTTCTGTGAACTTTAAGAATTTTATATAGAATAAAAAAAACTTTTACACTGACGCTAACACGAAAGCGAATGTATGAGCACGATTCATTGGCCAAGAGAATTTTACTCCAATATCAATCGGAACACCTCAAGTGTTTTTTGAGATCATGGTAAGTGTGGCCCAATCTCCTCGCAGTGATCTTCCCTTCTTTCGTAGGAAATTACTTTACTGATAGTATGAAAGGGAAGTAACCGCTGTGTGGAGTTTGAGTGTGGCCAAGGTCTTTCAAATAGCTTTAGCTGTCATGACTGAGGTTTTCCGATTGCTGTATGACAAGGCGACAATCAAGCTTTTATTGTAAAGTCGGACAGATATACAAATTATAAACCTCAACATCAAGCGTGCACGGTCGCTAAATATTGTCACATAATATACAGATATGGACTTTTTAGCTGGTGATATACCGTGATTAGTCCAAATAATTGTACTCTAGAAGGTGAATATAGTGCTATTTTATGTTAGGTCAATATCCCCTAAAGGCGGACAACGCAAAATATCAGATTAATAAATGTGTCCGCTTTTGAAGGCGAGTTATTGAGACTAATACGGTGATGTGATATGTACCTAAAAATTAATTTTGACCGAGGCGATAGCCGAGATCAATATTATTTTTTTAGATACATATCACAACATATTTACGAGCTAAAAAGTCCATATTTGTTTTATTGTATAACCTACAAATAGCTCTTTTACGGCACATTTTGTTCTAATATCGCTGTCAGACAATCGCACCGGGAACGTCATAACTCACAACATCCTGTCAGGTGCCGCATTCGACGGAATTTGCCGAAACGGCCTTCGTCATTTCTCGGAAATGAGTCGTTACGCCGGAAAAGTCCGAATTATAAGCCGGCCCGGCTAGCTCCATCGATAGAGCATCTGAATGTCAATCTAATTCTTGACTATCCCGGTTCAATCCCCATCAGGGTCGGCTAAATTTCTGCGTGATAATTGATGTATAGGTCATTTGTCCCTCATCTCTGAAGCAAGTGAGGAAGTAGCCAGTCACTTGCGGAGACACTGGTTAGTAAACTGGTTGGATACCCAGGAACACTGGTTAGGTGGACTGACCGCCGGGATGTGACCTTTATAGCTGTTAAACTGGCATTAAACCCCAATAAAACCAAAATGAATTATAAACAGATGCGGGGGATTTCCAGAAATCTAAGTTTGAAAAAATACCCGGTCAATATGCTCTGATATTTACCGTTATCTTTTTACAAAAAGTTACGCCTGAACCAATCAGAGAAAGGCATTTCAAAGCTATTTATAGGTTATATAATAAAGTGCAGATAGTTTGTATCTTTTTTTTTTCAAAATAAACGAGCGCTGGGATTCGTTTGTCAACTAAACAAATCTTAAACCCTTACCTATATATCAGTTACAATTAAACTTCCGTCTCATACATACATATTAACAACTTTTTTTCAATCCTTAATGGACTCGTCCATCATCCAGTTTTGAAAGTTCTGTGGGATTTAATTTACTAGAACAATATTAACCGAATACTGAACTATTCAGGTCGTGATCAGGTTCGCCGAATGTGCAGACATATCTTGGCTGAGGATGTACAAGTTAATGCCGCCAGTAGACTAGGGTAAGAGACAACTGACGTGTTTGAAATATACGGGCAAAGAAACCCAGACAGTCTAACCTATTCATGAAATGGGGACTTTTAAAGTAACCTGTCCTGAAAGTATTACAAGTTACCTCACTTTATTTTCGTCGATATGCATTTTGAAACATGACATCTAATACGTTTTCACCATCTGACATATACCCACGCAATAAAATGAATTGCTATTTAGTGCAGTTGAAGGTACTTTGCCCAAACATAACCTTGACCTTACAGACTCCAGCAATTTGTGAGCTCGATGGTTTTACGTTGAAAATGATCTATACATAATTATGCCCAGTCAAGCAAAATATATCGTTGAGCAAAACTTATTTTTACATTTACAAAGCGTATGAACTTAGCTTTCATTTCGTGACACAAAATTTGTGTGTGTCGCAAAGTGTGTAAATATTGAATCAAATAAACAATATCATTGGAGCATTTCATGTGTTAAATGAAGATAAAATAGACTTAAACTGCACTGCACCCTAAATGGGTTAAAATAACTTCAAATTCAAATTCAGATAAAAGAAATGAAAAAAAGAATGCTAAGATGTTAAAACTGCCTTTGTGCGGATATGTAAAATTACCCGGCTACTGGAGTGTTTGTATATTGCGATATAAGAGGATTGCAACTTTATAACATGACAAGAATTTTACAGGTAAAACTTTTTAATCAGTAGTGCATTGATGTATTTTTGAATGACTTGCATTTTGAACAATACATCGATTTAGACTGGATAGTGTAGATTTTTAAAGGTATTTTTTTAGTAGTTGTGTAAACACTTTTGTATTTTAATGAATCATAATTTAAGTTGTTTTCACATATTCTTCGAAATTTACCCTTTGAACATCCATTCAGCGAAAGCAACTTTAGTTGTGAATGAATAAATTATAAATAGACTATGATGCCCGACGTCTTGTTTCACGTTTTTCACGAGATTTACTGACCATATTCCTCTGCAAGACTCACTACACAAAATCTGCCCATTAAGTTCATGTGCTATTATCTTAGCAAGGCATAAACATAAAAATATGGATGGTTGATTTTTTCCCCCTTTAGTTATTTGTACACACTCTTAGTCCTTTTCTCCAAGAGTTGAACTTGGACTTCGAGTAGTTGGCACTAAACTCACCATTTTGATATGCATGTTTGGATAAACGAGTATGCCAGTACTTTAGTCACAAAATTAATCTGTATTAGTTGTCATGTTGTTTTCTGTTGATTTTTAAGGATTTTTCTTTCAGAATTAATGCTGAGTCGTATTGAAGACACAGAATAAAGTTCGAGGAAGAATGGACAGGTTATTTACTAGTATATCACAGTTTTAACAGAATATGTCAATATATTTTTCAACGTACAAGACAAACCATTGTATAAAACAAGCAAAATCATTACAGCGAACTACACCGCTATAACTGTTTTTGTTTATAAGTTATTTTCTCCTTCAATATGTCCGTTTTAAATTATTGTACGATGAAATGATTAAAATCAACGGATGTTTAAGGCGCGTTATTGTAACTGCAAAAGCAAACCTCATCTGATCCCCCCTTCAGAATTTAGTATTTTTATATTGCGGGGAACGGGGGCGATAGTGCAAGATACAGACAGCATCCCATTCCAGAGACTACCCTAGTTCTTTTCCATGATCAATGTATTGCACTGTCCTTGGTGTCATCTGTCATCCGAAAGACAATTAGTAACATTGCATAAGGTGCGGGAAATCGAACTCGTGACCTCTGGATTACCAGTCAAGAGCATTACCACTGGACCACAGATCTGCTACTAATTAAGATTTGACATCTATTTTCGAAATATCTATGGGTTAGAAAACGCCACATGATGGAGAAATTTTGTAACGACGGCCAGACGAGCATCCGAATTTGCAGTTGTTACGAAGCTAAGAATAGACATCAATTAGCTTTTTAACCACGCAAGACAGATCTTTATAGACATATTACTTACATTTAAGAGACAGATCATAACATTTTTGCTCAGTGAGGTTTAGCTTTACCATCAGTTTTGTTATTTAACAAACGTGTAAACAAGTGAAGTAATTTACCTTTAACTTTGATCGTAATACATGAGAAACAATGAATTGTCCGTGCACATCCTCACTTTATAAACAAATGTTGACCTGTCCGAACCGATTAATATTTTGCATAGGGTTAATAAATCAACCAGAATATGAATATAAAGTTGTTGTTTTTTTTCTCTGTGTGTGTGTGTGTGTTGCATTGGATCAAATTTTGTGACGATGAGATATCGTATACATGATTTTCGGCATATATATTTTTTATTGATTTTGTATGTATCATCTTGCAGAATCAACAAAAAATTGCTAATGGCTGTCTCATGCCTGGCCACAATGATGGAGATGGGTCTCGTGTTCTCGTTTGGGACCCTTTTCGTTGCAATGATGGACAAATTTCAAACGAATAGATCGACAACTGCTATAGTACAGTCGCTCCTCATTGGAATTACCTTGATTTTTGGTAAACGTTTCTGATCCATTTTTTTTTTCTCTGTTGAAAATATCTCTGTATCTAAAAGACAGTACTGACCAAAGAAGTATTTGCACGCAAAAAATATTCATTTTATTCTCGCAAAATGACGGTAGTGATGATTTCAACATAATTAGTTTATTTAAAAATTATTAGTTGTTTAACATAATTAGTTATTTAAATTTTATATAGAAAAAAAGAAAAACTTTTTCTAAAGGTAAGTTTTGTTGCCTCTTCAAAAAAATATAATAAAAGACAAAGTTTTCCTAACTGATGTAATTATACAATGTATTAATTGCAAAATGCAGCCAGTAAGTGGTTGTTCGCCTACTGTCAATGTTGGTTAAGTGGTAATTTCTTTGCTTTAAAATAATTTAAAGGTAACAGCACAATTTTTGATATTTTTACTGTTATATGCTTCTTTACGCAGGTATTTTATTACTGTTATATGCTTCTTTGTACAGGTACTTTATTACTGATATATGCTTCTTTACAAAGGTATTTTTATTAGTGGTATATGCTTCTTTATTCAGATATTTTATTACTGATATACGCTTCTTTGCACAAGTACTTTATTACTGATATATGCTTCTTTACACAGGTATTTTATTACTGATATATGCTTCTTTATACTTGTATTTTATTACTGCTTATATGCTTATTTACACAGGCATTCTATTACTGATATATGCTTCTTTACACAGGTATTCTATTACTGATATATGCTTATTTACACAGGTATTTTATTACTGATATATGCGTCTTTGCATAGGTATTTTATTACTGATATATGCTTCTTTTCACAGGTATTTTATTACTGATACGTGCTTCTTTGCATAGGTATTTTATTACTGATATATGCTTCTTTGCATAATTATTTTATTACTGATATATGCTTCTTTACACAGGTACTTTATTACCGATATATGCTTATTTACACAGGTATTTTATTACTGATATATGCGTCTTTGCATAGGTATTTTATTACTGATATATGCTTCTTTATACCGGTATTTTATTACTGATATAAGTTTCTTTACACGTATTTTAATTTCTGATTTATGCACTTTATTCAGGTATTTTATTACTGATACATGCTTCTTTACACAGGTGCTGTTGGCGGTGTTTTAATTTCTAGAATTGGTATTACCGCAGTGACTCTTATGTCAAGTATATTGGTAACGGCAGGACTGTTCATCTCGTTTTTCTCATCTAGTATCTACTTCCTGTATGTCAGTATAGGCATCGTTACGGGTGGGTAAATAAGTCTTTCATCTTTTTCCCGCCATTTTCTTTTTTATCGGATATTTCAAACTGGTTTATGTAAGTGAACTATTTGTTACCCCACTTTAAATCAAAGCTAATTTAGCAAGAAACTTTTCTCTTTCTGTTCATTTGGAGCTATTCTAGAAATGCTTAGAAAAATGGAATTTTCGAGTAACTCATAGTAAAATCCTGAATCCCTTATATTATCCTTTCCAGTACATTCTCTAGAATAAAGTAATGCTAAATGAATGTGTACTTAGGTAATGACTGATCTAAAATATTACAAGGTTTACCACATTAAACTAAGAAAAAATGCAGACACAGGAATAACATCCATTCTACTAATATGCTGTTGTGTTTCAGGAACTGGGGTGTCTATGGCATATGTAAGTTGTCTGACAATCGCTGGTCAAATATTCACTGGAACTATCAGATTGTTTTGTGTATCTGCGATTAGTGTATCCATATCTGTTGGAGGTCTTCTTTACCCATTTTTCATCGAATGGTTGCATGCACATTTTGGACTGTATGGGACTTTTCTGATTTTGAGTGGAATACTTTGTAACACCTTTACGTTACCTTTGGTGTGTTTTCTGAACCGTGGAATGCTAAATAAAAGTGTAGTTAGAAACAACACACACAGTAAGGTAATCAGTAACGGCACGTGCAATAATGCTCGCAAAGAACGTGACGGATCACGTGAAAAACGTGAAATATATCATACTACGAAATTGATTTCCGTTCCTTTTATAAGCCTGCTTTTTGGCCAAGCCTTTTCTGTTGGTGCTTTAAATGGATTCATACAACTTATGCTAGACATATCTTTCTGGAAAGGCTTTACGGAAAAACAGGGATTTACATTCTTTGTCATTTACAATTTCACCAACATTCTTTCGAGGCTCTTTCCAGCTGTTGTAAATCATATAGCAAAGATTAATGTATTCTCATGTGCAATATTTTCGGCCGTATCAGGCTGTATAGGTCAAGTCGTGTTGTATTTCACATATGGGCTGGTGCCTTATATTGTCGGAATCAGCCTGAACAGTGTAGCACTCGGTGGTGTTCTGTCATCTTCGTTAATTCTCGTGGTGGAAATCATAAGACAAGACCAGAAACCCGTAGCCTTTGGATTGCTCAATACCATTAACGGAATCGTGTCTGCACTTGCAGGCTACTCACTGGGTATTACAATTTATAACTCATATTTTACTTTCTTTCTATTATCATTCATGTAAGACCTGTATTTTGTAGCTGTCTCTCTCTTATTACAGTTGTCATAGTAGTTCATGTCTGCTATTTCATATAACATACTGTCATACGTATCGCGAAAATAGTTATATTCAGTCATGAAAACGCTGTTTATAGTTAGGAGATTTCGATTTGGTATTCTGTGTATTTCTTTTCGACAAAACCGAGAACATAACATTAAATCTTCGTGGTCTCTTTTGACAAAATCGGATGCTTTTTAATGGTTTAATACCTCAAGCTTGTTGAGTATTGCGTATTTGAGCTGAAATTTTTTATGTTTTCAGGCAAAGCTCGGGACATAACAGGCACCTATACTTCTGTATTGCTGACTGTAGGAGCTATGCAACTTATTGCCGGGGTTTTGTTCGCTGTTGCCTTTTTGTACTGGAAGAGAAGCGTTGCTTCTGATGCTACAGTTAATTCAAGAGAAACAACATTCCTAGTTGCTACAGACCTTGAATGTGACAATAAGGTGTAAGCTTGGACAAAATCATATAATACAAATTACCACTGTTCGTCCAGACGCGAGTGTTACAAGCCTGAATTCTTTTGAAATCTTCTTAAGTCCCAAGTCCAAAGATATACTTGTTACTTAAGACATGATTTGTGTCAAATGAGTGTGGGCTTGGACAAAAACGGCCACGTTTGTCCAGATGAGAGTATCTTTGCGAGCCCAAACAAACCGCTTTAATCTTACACTGAATGTGTAAGCTTGGGCAAAGACGTGTGATACAAAGTCTAATGTTTATCCAGATGTGAGTGAGTAATAAGGAAAAATAGTGTACTTTTATTTCTGTTGCACAACATGAAAACATACGCACGCACGCACGTAGGGAGAAAATGCGTTTCTTTTTTCGGGTAGTATATTTTGTTAACAATGTAAATCCTTATATCTTATCTTAATTGACACAAGCTTTGCACCTAAGGACATAGAATCTGTAATTTATGTTTGTTCTAAAATTAATTTCCTGCAAGGTGTCTCGGAGTGTCAGCATGTTGCGATGATTTGTTTTCATTATTATTATTGTGATGCGAACGCTGCTTCTCCGGCGATAGTTTCATACAGCATCTACTTTTTTATAAAATCTGAAAATGTAAGACTAATTAAAAAAAATATTTCACATTATTTTACTGATCCTAGACCAATAACAAAAAAACAACAACAACAGCAAACGAATAAAGCAGTGTGTTCCAGCTCAGGGGTAGACCAGGGCCGACTTCTGATCAGGAGGGTGTGTGTAGATCCCATCAGCAAAATTTGTGATATGACATCTTTTGATTCGATTCGAGAACAGATCGGAACTAAAATGAGCAGCCGTCGTGAAGATAGTTTGCACAACGTGGAAGACCTGTTCTCTAGTTATCGATTGAACATATGTATCTGAAACAATGATGCGACCTGTAGTGGTCACTGGTAGGATACTACGTCATCGCGCACCTGTTTTTTGCTCTCATGCGGACCATTTTTTTTTGGTCAACAATCCGTCGCTTGAAAGGTAAACTGGTCTTTTTCAATAAGAAATTTGTACAGTTACAAAAATTGTGTTGTGCACCGAAGATTGTCTGGTGGTAATTTACGTAAAGAATTTTTATAATGTTAAATTTTAGTTTAGGCCTGAAAACGGGAGGAAGTTTTTACAGCATGCATTCAGAAAAAAAAAATCACGTATTCCTAGCTTTCTCCGGACACCTGTTGCTTGTCTTTTTACTGTCGCATCATTACTCGGTTGTCGTTGCTGTGACAGTTAGTAGTTTTGCCAGTAAGAATTTATCGACATAACATTTATTTATGTCTTCAGATGTATACTGAGCATATATATCAATACATGTGCAGATATTATCTCAATCTCGAGGAAATAACTTGCAGAATGTGGTTTTTAATTAAACGATAAACCTGAAATTTTCTTATTTTCCCAGAAGTCAAAATGCCGCCAAAGACAAGAAGTCCTAGGGGGTTCACACGATATGTTGAAACATATATGCTTTCAAAACATACCAGTTTTCCTGTACTGTATGTTCTGTCATTTTATCACATATGATTTATTTCCCAGGTATAGTTAAAATGGAATTTGAAGATTTAATTGCTCCATTAATGATCCTTCTACCCATAGATGACAATATCACTGAGGATAAAACCTCTGAAAACGAAAAAACAAACAAACAAACAAACAAAGATTGGACAAATATTATCTACGTAGATACATTAGTAAAAAGATTAAAAAACAAACTTTTATTCGTCTCTGCGGATTATATGCTTGGTGATTCTGTCACCTGTGCTTTTACCATAAACATTTAAGAAACAGAAGAAGGACTCCTACATGTCCATTTGGTAAGAATCATTGTCGAGCACATCGTGTTGAAAGAGATAGGAAATGCAAGTGAATTGGACTTCTGTAATTATGTGCAAATGAAGCGGGAGAATTTGAATAATTTTAATTGAAAGCATCTTTCCATAGATCTGGCTCACATCAAAGAGTTCAGTTACTTTTCAGTTTTAAAACTGATTAGCCATTTTTTTCTGAATCACCAACTTTTCCCCATTCTTTCTTGACACATGCTGATAACAGGACAGTGTATCGGGAACTCTTTCAATTACCGTATGTTTTACATACCTAAACAGAACAAGTTCTATTTGGTCTGCTTACATATCTGCTTGCATTTTACCCCTGTCACACGGTATGTCTAGCAGATATGATCAAAACAGATATGTCCAGATATGTTCAAAACATATCTGCTAAAACATATCGTTTGAAGCCCCCTTAATTACAAGTGAGACATTTACAATGTAAGAATAGATTAATCACACAATAGCTATCTGTATCATTACATTCGATCGAATTTCTTTCATGGTTGTCAATAACCTTTTGCCAGAACCCGCCATTTTTAAAAAGACGAAGCCATTTTGGTGTTCATACTTATTTGCCGTTTTCTGCTAAGTGTGTTTTATTTACAAACATGAGAACGCATGACTGTGAGATATATGTGCTATCTTCATCGGATCCAATACGTTTTATTTGGTATTTTCATTCTATACAATTTTATACAAGTTATTGTATGTTGTATCATACAATGTATTACCAATTAACAGGATTGTAAATTTTGCTGGGAAACACATTTTGTGCTACCGGTTGACCCCATTCTTTTTTTTGCGTTCTCTGATTCAACGGAGTACTCTTGCTGTGTTTTTATTTACTGAATATTTAAAAAGATAACAAACGAATTTCTACATAAAAAATGTACAGCAGGAGTACAAACAATCACAGAAATTTGCAGTTAGTTGTTTGTTCCGTCACAGCTGTCATCCACATGTTTCTCGATTTTTACTTCTTGTTACCTAGGCTTGAATTACCTGTTTGAAAACAGCAAGCGACCATTCTGGCACATGTAGATGTTTTTAATAAAACTGCGTCTTGTTTCAACCCGCCGTTCTCGCGTTCTTTACACCGTGCTTGCGTATTTGACACAGAGCTCGCGTTCTTCACGCCGTGATTGCGTTTTTGACACCGTGCTCGCGTTCTTCACGCCGTGCTCGCATTCTTCACATCAGAGTGATATCGTTTTTTTGTAAGAATGATATTGGAAAGGAAAGATAGTTTGACGAAAACTGCATTAAAATGCGTCATCTTATAATGACATCTATACAAAACAAGCTCCTATTCTTTCTCAGCAAAGGATTATCATACACAACGGGGCAAAGAAAAACCTGAAAGTTTTGGCCTCTCCGATAGTGCGAACATCAATGCTGTGTATTGTCTCGGCTTCGATAACCCTATTTAATGATGTATTTCGACATTTTCACCTCATAATTTTGACGTTTACATCAATGAATTGTTATCAACAGACATAATAAATATAAATAGACTTTTTCTATTGATTGCTATTTGAATAGAACATTCATATTCTTTTCTGTCGACATATACGAGTCTTGTATTGTTAATTTACATGATTGTATATCTAATTGTGTACTACTTGTCGATTTGTTATTACTGAGGGGTCTGCGACACGCTAAATGCTAAATACATCACAGGAGTTTGAAATTCTATCAATAAACAAGAGATATTGTAAAAATTTTGTCCTCTACATAATAAAAAGTTTGAAATTCTATCAATAAACAAAAGATATTGTAAAAATTATGTCCTCTACATAATAAAAGTTTTTTTATTATGTAGAGGACAAAATTTTTACAATATCTCTTGTTTATTGATAGAATTTCAAACTCCTGTGAATACATGTACGTGAAGGTTAAACACCACCAAATCAGTGTTGTCAGGAACCAATCAATTTTGCCCAAGATTATGCGAAGCTGTAGGTTGACAAGGCTTTCTGATTGGTTAAAAAATGGAAAAGTTGTTTTAAAAATAATTTTTGGAAATATAAATGAAAATTGGCATAAGTGTGCCGGACACCCCTTTGCTATTTTTATTTTTTTAAATAAACAGGAAACTTCGACAGATTATAATAAAAATACTGAAGTGACTGGGGTGATCTGCTACGAGAAGGTACATATGGGTAAGGAAAGATGAGTGGTCATGCTATGAAAAAAATGCGAATAAAATTGTTCCCGTGTATGTTTCTTTCCAGAAATCGGCAATGGTAGCACTTTCAGAAGCTAATGAAATGAGATCGGGGCTTGATGCTATAATGAAGTTCTGTAGGGTTTGGCTTAGTTGTGTTTAGCCTGAAACACAGAGGCTCTCTTTCTCTCTCTTTCTCTCTCTCTCTCTCTCTCTCTCTGTGTGTGTGTGTGTGTGTGTGTGTGTGTGTGTGTGTGTGTGATATTCTTTAGATTATTAGACCAATTATTTTCTTCTTTAAAATTGTATGCAATATGTTTGAAATTGCATAGATCACTTGCAGTTTCCGACGGCAGAAATCTTCTACATCAACGTTTCCAGGTTATTCTTTTTTATTCGACTGAAACTAAAGGATTTCCATTAAGATATCTGAAGAAAAAAAGGAAGTCAGCGAGTCAATAGCAAAGCTTTGACATACAAGCTTAGTTATTACAGAAAATTGAAAAATAAGTATCTGTCCGATATCTTTTCGTTTAAATGAGAAGGATACGGTCTTTTAACTTAAAATGCATTTGCAATCTGAAGGTATTTGTTCCATTTTTGATTATGAAATAAATTTTCGAGATAGTAATTTTTTTTCTATTTCGATACCCTATAAACTTAGGCAGCAGAGCCAGTAAAGGACAGGCTTCGATCGTACGCCGTTATCTATTTTACTAAGTTTCTTGATTTGTTTATCGTGTTTCTCGAACTCTGCGTAAAATGTCAGTCTTACTAAAATAGGAGAAAACGAATCTGTAGGAATTACTTTTTCAATTATTCATCTATTTTAAAGCATTTCGGACACGTCGAATCACATCATTTCTGTACGGAGGAATAGTGCAACGGCAGTAATATGACGTCATAAATAAAGTGAGTATTTTCATTATTTTAATTTCTTCTTTTTTTTCCTTTAAAACTGTTATTTGTCTCGAAGTTATGTGATTCTAGTTGCTATAACTAATTATTTGATTCTTTGAACAGTTAATGATTTTCTTTTTTTTTTCCTCATCATTATTGTTGTTATTTTTATTTATTAGCTTTGTACAAAATAGTAAAATAAGATGACCTTTTACAGAATATACGAAATAGGTCTTGTCTAATAATTTGTTTTCCTAGATATTCCTTTTCACCAACAAAATGCTTCCTTCCTGTGGATAAATAATGCGAAATGCGCATCATGTTCTTACGACTTGATTTCTTTCCCTCGCCGTAGGCGGAAGGATATTGTTTTCACGACATCCGTCTGTCCGTCCGTCCCATCCGACCGGTCTCATAACTAAGTAATCAATGGAGGGAATTGAATAAGACTCAACACAAATATATATCGCCGTACGGGGACGGTGCTGGCACATTTTTCCTCCCGATCAGATCAGTAAGACCCGAGTTATAGCCCTTTGATCAATTTTTTTAACAATCTTTATAATACTGGAAAACAAATAAAAAATTGTAGCATCAATACGTGACGTTGCAAGCACAGATTTTGTTCCTATCAAATCAGTAACACCAGATTTATGGCCCTTTAATAATTAATTTTCTTATACAAAAGACTCATATAAGGGAATTTTTAAAAATCCTTTTGCTTTTCATAAAGCATTTGAATTTCCCAGGAATGTTCCTTGCATGGACTTCTACCAGATTTATCCAAGCAATTCCATTCTGGACAGTCCTCTTGTAGCTATGGTATTAAAACGGTAAAAATTATGAAATCTTTATAAAATTGTTATTATAATTAAAACCTTAAAGCCTACTGCAATGATATTATGTATGGTATTAGAAATATCCTCTTTGTAATGTACAGAGAATATTGAAAATAATGTCCCTGGGACAAGAAAAGGTCACACCTTTAGGATTAAAAGATTTACATAGTTCAACATGAAAACTGGAAATGCTTTCTTTTCAAAACCACAAGGCCCAGGACTTAGATACTTGGTCTGTTATCTTTTAGAAAGATTGCTTGATTATTCCCCTAGGATCTGAAATGACCATGCCCTGAAGTCCCAAGTTTTCTTTATAAAGTTATATAAGAAAAACAGTAAAAAAAATGTTCAACCCACAAGGCTAAGATACTGCTTAGATATCAAGCATGTGGTGTGGTATAGACTAGTGGTCATCTGCTATAGGAATGGGAATTAAGATGCATGTATCTAATATTAAATATTACTATTTCGTGACTAAACTTTCATTCTCATAAACAATACTCATCTATATAGCTTGGAGTTTTCTTCCCAAACCATGCATTTAGATTTGTAACTCTGCTTTCTTCGATTGCTAATTTATGAGCTGAACATCTAAATCAAACTAGAGCAATGCTATACTTTTCATTATCAATAGATAATAAATATTTTTTCATGGATAAAACTACCTTTAATAATATTGTATGATTCTAATTTAGAAAATGAATTTAGCTCTGCTCTGTTGCAGATACTGGTAAAATATTGTTTGAATAACAGCATTTATTTAAACGTTACAAACCCTATTATTCCACATAATATGTCTGTTCATTCAAAACTGATACGTTTACTGATATTAGTCGAGAAAATTAAAGTGTTCGTTCCGGGGTGTTTTCGTACTGAATTCTGTCGAATTGTTCTGGTTCGATTGAGATTGGCCACAAGGTGTCAACTATTGTATTGTTAATTATTAGGTTGGAAGAGCTGAATGTAAATATGAAACACCTTTTCAGCAGCTGTTCTGAGTATTTCAAATGTCTTGTCGCACCTTCGAGTACTTCATATAGCATCTAGACACCCATGTCATATCAGTGGTATCCATAGAAACAGCCGTATAAACACAACTTGTTATATTTATAATTGAAAAGTAATGATATAAGTGAAAATGGATATTTATATGTAGGTAAAAGAGAAGATTCGTTTCGCCCAATATATTGTTGTCTAATATGTTGTTCCAAACAAACGCAGCAGACGTACTTTTCTGTTAGTTCTTTGTAAAAGAATTATTATTGTTATTTCGAAATTTACAGGATTTTGATTTGGTCAAATGATAACGCAGATGGATTCATGGGCTAGAAATTGAACAATATTACGGCGAGGGTACGGCAAAGGAAACCCGAAGGTCCATTAATTGTAAAGGTAAATCTACCGTATTTTCACCAATTCTAATTTTTTAACAAGATTTCTATGAAAACTGATTATAAGAATGATTTTGTCATTGTTCTGAGACCGTCAAATTTAGTAGTTTTCGTTCTTAAATAACAATTTACCTGTTGTAACCAAACTTTTCTAGTCGATAGCTTATGGCAAGACCTTCCTCAAGATTGTCTTTAGGGTTACAGGGGGTCAAGGTGTTACTCGTACTAAAACAAGTTTTTGGTTTCTGGTCATTTATTTCAAGTTATGTTAGCATATTCTAATAAGATTGGTTATTTGGAAGCATATATCATTACCTCACTTGGGATTGCGATTTGTTTAGGGGTCACATGGGTCAAGGGGCAGGTCACTGTTATTTAAACAGGATTTTGGTTTCCGCTCAACATCTTAGGAAACAATCGGTGTATTGCATTAAGACTTGGTTGTAAAGTAGCATATATCATTAACTCACTTGGAATTGCTTTTGGGGTCACTGGGGTAAAGGTAAAGTTCACTGTTACTAAAAATATAGAATATTGTTTTCGGCACAATATCGTTAGTTTCAATTTGCCTCTAGTAAGAGTTTGTTATACGGTAGCACATAGTTTTACCTCATTTTGGTCAATTAGGTCAAGGTCACTATTACTATGCATTACATTTGTATTGGTTTCTGTTCGGTACCTTTAATTGTTATGGGCATAGCCCTGTTGTTACAATTGTAGGCAGTGTATTAGTTTTTCATGAAAGCTGGAAACAGGACTCTGATTATTATAACTGGATCCTGGAATCTAGACCTCAAAGCTGAAGCCTGCAAATAGAGTAGTTTGAGCACCAAACATTTTAAGGGACATACCCTAACATGAATCGATGATACACTGTATATCGATATTACTGGCTCATTCATTATAAAATGAAAAATAACTGAAAGTTCAAAGAAGAACATAAATTATGTTCATTTTTTTTCTTTAAGCATTTACAATGTAAACACTTAAAAAGTGTTCATTTGGAATAAATGGCTATCCCCCCCAAAAAAAGTACAACAACAACACTCTCTATATAAAGACTAAGTTTAGCTGTTGCACATAGAAATTTCGACTGCCACCTTGACACCGGGTATCAATTGATTCTTTTAACTATCAGTTACATGTACATGAGTTTAAAGAAAGTGGGGTACTTCAGATTTTAGGATATACCTCTTTAACTGATTTTATAATCTTTATAACTGTACAGCTGTTCCATACATATATCAAAGTTTATGCATTTCGTTGCTAAATAGAAGTTTATAGGTAGCCATGCAGCATTATTGCGGTGCTTATTCACGCTCTTGAAAAAAAAAGATGAATGTTATAACCATGTTTAAATTTTCTTTATGATTATTAAACCTTAGTCAAGTTGCTTTTTACGACAATCTGATATGTGTTAAATGTATATGTACAAGCCCTCTAGACTGCTTCGAAAATTGTTGTTATTGTTGCAATCCTTGTTTCTTGGCAATTGATGTCTTTTTTTTTTCAAATTTAAAAACTGTCTTGCATTATATTGCCTCGCTGTTTGATGCTCTCTCTCTCTCTCTCTCTCTCTCTCTCTCAGCACATGTTTTTGCAACATTAATTATTTAATTATTATTATTATTATTATTTTTTTGTTTGTTTGATCAGTCTTTGTTCGTTTTTATACATTGGTTATATTCATATTTACACCAGTTTATAAATTTAAATGACATCTTTTAAAAATCTTGAATTTCTTGGGAAATTATTTTTGTAACATCTTTCTTCACGCTACTTCTCGCGTTTTTTAAAAGTATTTTTCCATTTATTTCCCCAATACACCGAAAAGACGGCGAGAATATGGTTATGGTCTCCGTTTGTGCGTCCGTCCAAAACTTTTGTGCGGAGCATAATTTTGTCACACTTTGAGGAGAGTTGGTGGAATTAAAATAACAGTCCAGAGCAAACCGAAATTAACACTTCCGTGCAAATATGCAGAGTAATTTTCGTTAAAAATTGTTTGTGTATATCTGTTTGCATATTTATTGCCCTTCTATCATTTTTAAATGTAAGCTTCAGAGTTAAAATTGTGGGACCAACACTCGCCATTTGTGATTCTGCTTTAACAGTGTGGCCATACCACGTGGTATATCATGTCGCAAGCAGCATTTTTTGCCTCGATTCGGAGGAGAAAACTGCTATTCATCAATTTAAATGGGATATAGTGCATGCGAAGCGGAAAATTGTGCCCTACATATAGGTTCTAATGATTCTTTAGTCAGATATACAGTTTTTCTTAACATTTGCGAAATAAAGTTCGTAAAAATATGTTTGCTATCGCCAAAAGCGCATCAGTTTTCACGAATGTTAGAAAATTCTGTACATCTGACAAAAGAATAACTATGGCCAATGTGTAGGGAATAATTTTTCACTTCGCATGCGCTGTATACCATTAGAATTGATGAAGAAATAAAATACTTACAGCAGTTTTCTCCTCCGAATCGAGGCAAACAAATGCTGCTTGCGACAGCCTGAATGATATCATTTACTACGTAGTATGGCCACACTGTTTAAAACTAAAAAGATAGTTGTAGTTATTTTGCAAGTGCCTTCACACAAGATTACATGTAGTCATTTATTTGATTTTTTTATTATGACTCCTAACTAATATCTTGGTAAGAGGCCCCACTGATGTCATCGTTTTCAAACAGCAAGCTCTATTGATGGTTGGATGGCCATGTCATACATAACTCTTGTTATTTCAGGACGAAATGATTCCCTCATTGCTTATCTGGTGACAGCTTGTGACACACTGACAAATCAAGAAAACACTTATGTGAAAACATGAATTATACCATGGGTGCTCAGGAAAATAACCAAACATTTGAAAACAGAACATTCCCTACAAATACTTTTGTAGACGTTGCCTCAGTGATATCTGGAATGGTTGTGATTATCTGGACAATATTCGCAAATAGCATTATCGTCATATGTTTCTTCGTTAATCGAAAAAAGATTTGGCCGAAGTTTATGACACATATTTTGAGCCTGTGTATAAGCGATATGTGTGTAGGTTATGCCTCTTTGCCAATTTGTTTACTGGCAATGCTTGACGTAGAATCGAGCTATTTTGTCTGTATCATACTGTTCTACTTATTTTTTGTATCACAGTGCGCTTCGCTGTACCACATTTTTGGCATCTGCATTTGCCGCTGTGTTATTATACACAGATCTGCAAGGATCGGGGAAAGCCGGTCTAGCCTCAAGAAGGCGCTGTTTCTTGCGGTTGCCGCCTGGGTGGTTAGTTTCACTGTTTGCTCCATACCACATGCTATTTACGGCGATCCGAAATTAGAAAAAGGACTCTGTATCATACATGAAATATTTAAAGGACATCTACAAGAAGCTACCCGCTTCCTCTTCGTCATTTATATTGTCCCTCATGTTTTAACCAACATCTTGTACTTTGCTGCTTGTATTCGTTTAGGATGCATTTGGAGAAAAGTGTTCCCGGTTCAACCAATCAGCTTCGAAACTACAACCGGAAACGGGTCGTTACGTAATGTAGGACCGAATCAAGTGCAATCGGAAAGACAATTTAACAGGTCTAGTATAAGAATGCAGAGAAAAGTCTTGGGAACAATAGGTGTACTTATGTTGATATTTAACATCTGTACTGTACCTCTGATCTATCTACTAAAACTTGAAAGCTCAGAGCGAGAAACGAAAAGGACATTACGATTTATAGCAAGTACACTTTTTATCCTTAACTCCGCTTTGAATCCCTTTGTGTATGCATTACGGACAGACTGGCTGAAACTTGCTCTGAAGAAAATGCTGAGAGACTGCATTGAAATAATGTGCCCATGCTAAAAGTACATTTCTTTAACAATTCTTTTTTTTCTATAAGAAAAATTTGTGGGAAGCATTTCATCATAGTAGTTCTCGACTTCTAAAAAACGTTAATCTTTTATAAAATATCTTGTTAGCAAAGACTTCTTGTTTTCCTTCCTCCGACTTAGAAGTTTAAATTCTCAATGGTAGGATACTACGTCATCGCGCATTTGATTTATGCTCTCACGCGGACCATTTTTTTTGTCAAGAAGCTGTCGCTTGAAAGGTAAAATGGTCTTTTTCAATATGAAATCTGTAGAGTTACAAAAAATCATACTGTGCACCGAAGATTGGCTGGTGTGCTTTGTATTTACGTAAAGAAATTTTTATAATGTAAAATTCTAGTTTAGGCCTGAAAACGGGAGGAAGTTTTTTCTGAATGTTTACTGAAAAAACTTTCACCCGTTTTCAGGCCTAAACTAGAATTTTACGTAATAACAAGACCACCGCTGGGCGGAGTATTATATGCCTCTATGTATGATGCATTTGTGATGTAAGGGAGGAAACCTTAGGCTTTAAAATTAAATGATTTGCTTTAAATTTTGATTTTTTTACCTTTGACCTACTGATCCCAAAATCAATAGGGGTCATTCACTTAATGTGGGCAACCACTATATGAATTTTGAAGTCTCTATGAAAACTGGTTGACAAGTTACAGAGAGATTCTAAACATTTAGGTCACTGTGACCCTGACCTTTGACATACTGATCCCAAATGTATAGGGGTCATCCACTCAATGTGTGCAATCATGATATAAAGTTTAAAATCTCTATAACAAATGATGTCAAGTTACATGGCAGAAATGGTTTTCAATGTTAAGGTCACTGTGACCTTGATCTTTGAGCTACTGAATTCAAAATCAATAGGGGTCATTCACTCAATGTGTGCAAGCATTATATGAAATTTGAAGTCTCTAAGATAAATGGTTGTCGAGTTACAGAGTGTAAATGATTCTAAACATTTAGGTCACTGTGACCCTGACCTATGACATACTAATCCCAAATGTATAGGGGTCATCCACTCAATGTGCGCAATCACGATATATAGTTTGAAGTCTCTATAACAAATGAGTGTCAAGTTACATGGCGGAAATGGTGTTCAATGTTAAGGTCTATGTGACCTTGACCTTTGAGCTACTGACTCCAAAATCAATAGGGGTCATCCACTCAATGTTGGCAATAATCATATGAAGGTAAAAGAATGTAGGCAGAAAAGTAATCGAGTTATCCTCCAGAAACCAAATTGCTAACGGACGGACAGACGGACGGACGCCCTGGACCATAACATTATATGCCCCCTTCGGGCATATAAAAATTCTTTGCGCAAATACAAAGAACACCAGCCAATTTTCGGTGCACAACATGATTTTTTGTAACTCTACATATTTCTTATTATAAAAGAACATTTTACCTTTCAAGCGACGGATTGTTGATCCGTAAGAGAGCATAAAACAGGTGCGCGATGACGTAGTATCCTACTATTGATTTTGAGCGAGAAATATTGTGTTTTTTCAACGTCATCGGGTTTATACCTTAGCGATTACAAGTGATAAATGTCGCTACATTTGGCCTGAACTTTGGGTCGCTATGTTAATATGACCATTTCTAAACTAAAAAAAAAACAGTCTTAAAAAATTAAAATAAAAAAGGGTCTAATATTCAATAAACGTTACCTGTATTTGAAGGGTTTATTTATTCTTCGTTAAGTTTAAACTTATTCTGAATTACATAGAAACATTCTTTTTCAACCTAGTTAGCATACGGCGGAATAAACATCTGACAAACTTGTTATTCAAACGAACCTTTGGATACCAATCATGTATAAGCGATTTCAACAATAAATATTCTCCCACAGTTATGGAGATACTTTTTGCACTAAATCGCATACAATGTCTATAAATATCGCGCAATACAATCCATAATGATGTTTCTGGTGATAATTATTTTAGAAATTGATACACCATTATGTTTCCCTCACTAATTAAACACATTGCATTTGATAGCAGGTTTAATCTCGTTTTACGTCGACTTTCAGAGGAAGGTTTTGCAGGTTACATCTTTTTTCTCCAATTCGCCACCCCCCCCCCATAAAATAAGGTGAAAGTGTGGTGTAACAGTCAGTTTTGGCAGTGGTAAAAAGCAGCCGGAGCTGGCCCAGTAGTTCGAAATAAAAAAAAGAACTAGAACAATCAAATTTCAAGGGTTGAATTTTGTTATTTCATAAAAAAATATTTTAGTCAATCTTGTGTTCAAGGGCAGGCAGTCAATAAAGTCTCGGTGAACCTGACAAAGATGTTTTCAATGCTTATATTTACTAGATGTTCAGCTGCTTAAACTCACTCACATTCTTTTGATATGTGTCTGCACTATAGTAAGAACAATATTAAGGTTACGAACATTTGTTGAACGCGAGACTTTCACTTTTACTAAAGCACTGTGTCAAGGAGATCCTGAGGATAGAATTCTCTTTAAGACTTCCAGCCAAAGCAGACGACGTAAAAGGTAAAACATTTTTGTTTGTGTAATTTGTATAAATTTTATTTTCAGGCGTGTCGCACGTTTTTAGAATTTATCTGGGTCAACACCCCTGGCCGCCCCTTTACTCTTTGCAATCGGATGACTTTTTTCCAACTCGATTACGTTGCCACCTGCAATCAGGGGACCTATGCACCAGTTGTACATAAACTTTTTTTTGACTTAGTGACAGAGTAATTTAGTATTTGGAGAGAAATAATTGTGCTCTTAAATTTGGTTTATGAAAGTGAGACTTAACAAACCCTATGTTGATCATGCAGGACGACGACACAGTAAAATTTACACGTTGTTAAAGATTGCATGGCATCAGAGTTGATGGATGACAAAAATATTCATTTTAATTCGCCTACAATTTTCAGATTTTATGAAGCGTCAATTTGTCTGCGTACAAATCACACAGTATAATAAGTATTCATTATTGGAAATGATATTGACACCATTAGCATTAAACACTACTTTTGTTTATAGCCTAAACTGTTACGAACATAGGACATTTGATTACTACTGCCAATTTCCGAAAACTTAGGAATATTTCTTGTTTTCATTAAAACGTAAATATATTTTATTTTATTAAATTGGTAACTGCATTCTCAAAACAACAAGTGCACAAGTCTTATGCACGCAAGACGGGGTAATGTCATTTGGTAACATCAAGTCATTCAGCTTTTAAGCTCACCTGTAGAAGATACTCAGGGTGAGCTACGTTCGTCGTCTGTCGTTCACCACTTGCTTTAAACAATATCCTCTGAAACCACGCCAAACCACCATGCCAAAGTAAATTGAACTTGGCAAGGATGTTCCTTGCACGAAGCTCTACTAAAGTGTCTCAAAATTTGAATTTTATCGAGAACAGTGGTTGCTACAGCAACAGAAGGGAAAGACTTATAAAGTCTTCTTGTCTTAAATCACAAGGTCTAGAGCTGAGATATTTTGCATACAAATTCAGCAGAATTCCTCTTCCAAGACTGTTAAAATTATGCCCTTGGAATCATTAATGGCCCAGCCCCGGGGGAACTTGAATGAACATAGGCTTATATATGGATGACTTAAAAAATGTTCTTTTCTGAAACTGTATGCTTTAGAGCTAAGATATTTCGCCTGGAGCAACATCTAGAGGTCGTCTGCCATTTAAAAAAAAAATAAATCCCTGGTCCCACCTATATGTGCAGGATATTTAATTTTTGAAAATATTTTTGTCCAAGGCCATAATCTCTAGACCTTAGACATTAATTTTGATATGTAGCACTGTATAATTGACCTCTACAAATATTGTTAGAATAATCTCCATAGGGTTTAATTTGATTCCGCCGGGGGGATTACTTGTTTTTCATTTGGTTGTGTAGGAATTTTTTTTAAAAACTATTTGTCTGAAGCCTTGTGCCTTAGATATTGTATGTTGCAATATCTAGTGGCTGTGTGTCAAGTTTGTTCAAATCATACCTCTGGGGTTAAAACTGACCTCGCCCCGGGAGTCCAATATGTGTAAAATGTTTAAGTTTTAAAAAACTTTAAGCTCTAACCCGAAGATATTTGGTACGTAGCATTGTATAGTAGACCTCCACAAAGATTGGTCAAATTATTTCTTTAGGGTCAGACACACAAGGGGGATCACTCGTTAGCTCATCTGAACTATTGTGGAGGAATGGTGTCCGTCGTCCATCGTCAACATTTGGCCCTTAACCCTGAACATGCTGAAATTTTGTAATGGATTTGCCCAGCTTTGAATTTCGAACAGTCCATTCAAAGTTTAAGGGATTTCAATATCAAAATACAAAAATGGAGCTATCAACAGTATAGAGCCTGGTAAGACTGCACGGATGTGCATGCTGGCCTGGCTCTATACTGGTGGCAAAGGCTAATCACTTTCGGTTCAAGCAGGTTAAGGGTTAAATATCTTTAAACCAGCTGGCCAAAGCGAATTAAACTAGCAGGGATGTTCCTTACATTAAATGTTTGAGATACATGTATTTAAAGTATTAAAAACCATTAAACATTAAAAAAAGTAGATTACATATATTTAAATTAATAGTGTGTTTTAAAATGGCTTTCTTTAGTCAACAGTATAACAATTTACAATTAGAAGTACCATAGAATGAAACTAGTTCTAGAAATTAACAGTATATCATACTGCTTACGCCCAATATATGCATCCGACAGTTTTATGCAATCGGGCACGGGATTCTGGTAACAGTTATTCATCTAGACACCACTTTGAGAAGTTGAATACACGAATCACGTAAGTAAATGAACTTGCCGTTTTTCCGGTAAACAGGATTGGTCGCGGAAAGGATATGATGTTTTTGATAAGAAACACGAACCCAATCTACAGTCTTCGGTTACACCTCTCCAGAACTGCTCTTCTCTGATGTAATGCAATACTTCAATCTTCGTGCAATCTTATCTGTCGCCACACCTATCCTCTTCCTGACTGCAATACTTAACACGCCCGCTGATTATGACGATACTAAAATGTATTACTAACGTAACTCTAAAATATTCCTTGAGCCTCTATTGTCTAAACTGTATAATGTACGAGCTCAATGTCTTTCTCGTATTCTCACACTCTCGGTATTACAAGGAACTCGAGCACAGGTCTTTCGTACACAGAAAGGCCGAAGCACTATATTTATTCACCATCGAGCAGCCATATTGTCCACACCCCGCCTAAAAAGGCCACGAACAACAGACATTTAGAAGCACCAGTCAAGCACAATAGTTCTTCCACAGAACTATGGAGGGGAGAATTTTTGTTTCTCGATAAATTGTAATGATGAAAATAGATTTTTTTTTCAATTCAGTGAAATTCATAATAATTTGATTACATGTAAAGTGCTTTCAGATGAAATAAACAATTTGTACATTCTTTCCCCTTTTCACTGTGTAAAGAACATCCGAATTAGCGGTTCCTTGCTTTGTTCTTAGACACCATTTCAATTAGCGGCTCCTTGCTTTGTTCTTAGACACCATTTCAATTTCACGAAGAAACACAAGAGCCACCGCAAGCGGGGGCCACGCTCGACTTTTCCTATTTCCAAAGGCAAACACATCAGAGAAAGCACATTGTGGTGAAGGGATTCCAAAGGCAACATCATTTGGAAATATAATTATCAAATCCACCCATAAATAACAATTATGGCCAATTTTAGCAACATTCAGAAATTTGATCTCAAAGGTCAAGGTCAAATAAAGGTCAAGGTCAAGTTCAGTTTAACCTTCTTTCGAGGTATTGTCTAAAACATAGTTATGTCCAAGCATGAAGACACAACATCCATTAATAACAAAGATATAACTAAGTTAAGCAATGTCGAAGTCATTTATAGGTCAAGATCATACTTGAATTATTCAACATGTTCGTTTAATTCGCAGTGTTTTTTCGTCCCAGCATGAATCAAATCCATCCATGAATAACAAAATTTGCTATTTAAGCAAATTTCAATAATTTCATTTTGACAGTCAAGATCATTTTAAGGTCAAGGTCATATATGAATAAATTAACATGCAGGTTTTGTCAAAATTGTCCAAGAATGAAAAAATTCAAATAAAATAACTAGACCTTGAGGGTCAAGGTCATACCTGAATAATTAAACCTGCCAGTTTTTTCATATGTGTTGTTTTGTCCAAGTATGAATCAAATCTGTAAATTGACAAAGTTATTACAATTAAGCAAAATTCAATAATTTGACCATGATGGTCACGGTCATTTTAAGGTCAAGGTCTCACTTGAATTATTTAACATGTAAGTTTGTCGTGTTGTTTTGTGTTAATTAAAAAGAACTAAAAAGTTATGGTCAATTTTAGCAAAATTCAATAACTTGACCTTAAACGTCATGGTCATTTAAAGGTCAAGGTTATACTTGAATGATTCAACGTGTCAGTTTTGCCATAAGTGTTGTTTTGTCCTTGTATGAATCAAATTCAACCATGAATAACAAAGTTATAGCCAATTATAGCAAAATTCAATAATTTGGCCTTGACTGCCAAGGTCATTTTTTTAGGTCAAAGTCAAACTTGAAAGAATCAAAATGTCGGAGTTTTTAAATGTGTTGTTTTGTCCAAGTATGGATCAAATCAATAAATAAATGACAAAGTTATGACAATTTAAGCAAAATTCAATAGTTCGACCTTGACGGTCAAGGTCATTTTAAGGTCAAGGTTAAACTTGAAAGAATCAGAATGTCGGATTTGTCATAAGTGTTGTTTTGTCCCTGTATTACTAAAATCCACAAATAAATGACAAAGTTATGACAATTCAAGCAAAATTCAATCATCTGATATTTAAGGTCAAGTTCACTTTCAGGCCATGTTCATACTAGAATTATTCATCATGTCGGTTTTGTCATAAGTGTTGTTTTTTTCCAAGCATGACTCAAACCATAAATAAATGAGAAAGGTCTGACAATTTAAGCAAAATTCAATAATTTGACCTTGCAGGTCAAGGTCAATTTTAGGTCATGGTCATACTAGAATTGCTCAACATGTCGGCTTTGTCATAAGTGTTGTTTCGTCCAAGGATGAATCAGTCACAGCCATAAATAACTAAGGTATGGCCAATTTAATCAAAATTTAAAAGTCGATGTGACTGTCAAGATCATTTTATGGTTAAGTTCACTTAAAAGAATCAAAATGTCGGATTTGTCATATAAGTTTGTTTCGTCCAAGTATGAATCAAATCCATAAATAAATGAGAAAGTTATGACAATTTAAGCAAAATTCAATCATCTGACCTTGACGGTAAAGGTCATTTTAGGTTATGGTCACACCTGAGTTATTTTACATGTCGGTTTTGTCATAATTATTGTTTTGTCCAAATATGAATCAAATTCAATCATAAACAACAAAGTTATGACAATTTCAAAAAAATCAATCAAATGACCTTGACGGTCATGGTCATTTTAAGGTTAAGGTCACACTTAAATAATTTATCATGGCGTCTTTGTCATAAGTGTTTTTTGTCAAAGTTTGATACAAATCAAACCATAAATAACAAAGTTACGACCAGTTTTAACTGTCAAGGTCATTTAAAGGTCAAGGTCAAACTTGAAAAAATAATAATGTCGGATTTGTCATAAGTGTTGTTTTGTCAAAGTATGAATCTAATCCATAAATAAATAACAAAGTTACGACAATTTAAGCAAAATACAATCATCTGACTTTGACGGTCAAGGTCAATTTTAGGTCATGGTTATATTTGAGTTATACAACATGTCGGTTTTGTCATCAGTCTGTTTTGTCCAAGTATAAATTAAATCCATAAATAAATGAGAAACTTATGAAAATTTAAGCAACATTCAACCTTCTGACCTTGACAGTCAATGTCATTTTAAGGTTATGGCTATACCTGAGTTATTTTACATGTCGGTTTTGTCATAATTGTTGTTTTGTTCAAATATGAATCAAATCCAATCATAAACAACAAAGTTTTGACAAGTTCAGAAAAATTCAATCATTTGACCTTGACGGTCATGGTCATTTTAAGGTTAAGGTCACACTTGAATAATTTATCATGTCGTCTTTGTCATAAGTGTTGTTTTGTTCAAGTTTGATTCAAATCAAACCATAAATAACAAAGTTATGGTCAGTTTTAACAAAAGTCAATAATCTGACCTTGACTGTTAAGGTCATTTAAAGGTCAAGGTAAAACTTGAAATAATCGTAATGTCAGATTTGTCATAAGTGTTGTTTTATCCAAATATGAATCAAATCCATTAATAAATGAGGAAGTTATGACAATTTAAGAAATTCAATCATCTGACCTTGACGGTCAAGGTCATTTTTAGGTCATAGTCATACTTGAGTTATTCAACATGTCGGTTTTGTCATAAGTGTTGTTTTGTCCAAGTATAAATCAATTCCAACAATAAACAACAAATTATGGCCCATTTTAGCAAAATTCAATAATTTGACCTTGAAGGTGAAGGTAATTCATGAGTCAAGGTCAAGTTAAGTCTGGTCTACTTCAAGGTCTTGTCCAAATGGTTGTTGTGTCCAAGCACGAAGACAATCCACCTATTAATAATAAAGTTATGGCCAATTTTAGCAAAATTCAATATTTTGACCTTGAAGGTGAAGGTCATTTATGAGTCAAGGTCAAGTTTAGTCTGGTCTACTTGAAAGTCTTGTGCAATGGGTTGTTGTCTCTAAGCATGAAAAGAATCCACCGATGAATAATAAAGTTATGGCCAATTTTAGAAAAATTTAATAATTTGACCTTGAAGGTGAAGGTCATTTATGAGTCAAGGTCAAGTTAAGTCTGGTCTACTTCAAGGTCTTGTCCAAAAGGTTGTTGTGTCCAAGCACGAAGACAATCCAATTATTAATAATAAAGTTATGGCCAATTTTAGCAAAATTCAATATTTTGACCTTGAAGGTGAAGGTCATTTATGTGTCAAGGTCAAGTTGAGTCTGGTCTACTTGAAGGTCTGTCTAAAGGGTTGTTATTTTCAAGTATGAAAACAAGTTATTAAGGAATCAAAAAAATTATGATCAATGTTTAAGTTTTTGGACGGCAACGACACCATGACTATAGCAATAACTCGATTTCTTCGAAAAAAAAGTCGAGCTAATTAAAATGTTATGATCAATGTTAAAGTTCTCGGACGGGAACGGCAACGGCAACGACACCACGACTGTAGGAACAGCTCTTATTCTCTTCGAAAAAGTCGAGCTAATAAAAACTGTGTCAAAATCAGGCATCGAAAGACTCGTCCGTTTATTTGGACTGTTTATACAAGTATCATGAGTTCTGGAAAAGCTCGTAAAATTATTATCATAGACATTTTACAATTTATATTAAAATAATATTGAAACATTTTGTTGTTTCAATTTTGCTTAACTTTAGTACGCGAAATACGCATTTTTCACCTGAACATAATACCATTCCGCCTTCGATAACAAGCATGACCTGACGTGCCTGATAGCTAATAAGACGGGCCAGTCTTTATTTACGGATAGTAATGCGGTCAAAAAGTAGTTCGGACTGAAGAATCAACAATTTCATTCGTTACAAATGTTGGTCAAAATCAATTTTAATACAGCTGCGCCGATAAAATAAGCAAATTAGAAATGAAATATACGTGTAATTAATAAATATTATCTGTACTTGAAGATAGGAAACAGATTGACCGGAATTACATTATGTAATGCGAACATAAACAACGGCAATTTCACCTTTGAAATTCTTTGAACCAGGGCCTTAATTAAGGCCCTGCTCAATTAAGGCTCTGTTTTAAGATTTCGATTTGCATATTTCTATTTCTATTCGAATTCTTTTTCTTTCTTTCTATTTTTTCCTTAGAGTCCTAAGAATAGAAAAGAGGTATACATTACACCAATCAATCAATCGGAAGGCGAGCTAAGAAAAAAAAAGAAACAAAAACAAACGAACGAACAAATGAAAGGGGAACCAAAAGAACAAACGACTGAAACGAGCGTTATATCACGGGCATTTTTTCTCCGCTAATTCTAAATATTATAATTCTTTTAGCTGACTTCAACAGAACTATCTTCTGAAGACTTTCTTGATTTCAGCAATGGCGGTCGAACTATGACCAAAGCAAAATATGAGTCTCGGCATAAACCGGCCGACAATCTTTCTACGCTTTAGGAGCGATTGACCTCTTACTAAAAACTGTGGACGTGATAAGAATGTTCAAAATTGTGGTTAATGTGCCAACCACTATCAACGCTCTTTCGAAATCACACTTGAAAGGTCAAATGATAAGAAATTCCATGGTAAAGATCTTTTTTCTCTTAATGAAATTTCTAAATTTCCAGCTCAAAGCACAGATTACTAAGAGTATAACTTTGACCCTTTACATGTGTATGTGTTTGAGTGAAAAATCTTTTAATTCATATTTTAAATAACCAGCTTTAAATGACAGCAAGTCACTTGTAAATCAATGATTAGTTTATTTCCATTATGAAGTACTAGTATTCAATAATGATTACTCAATTTCCATTTGGTAACATTTGTTTTTCTTTTTTCGTATAAACATTTTTAAGAATATATAAAAAGAAGACTCTATCTGTCTTTATCCAAGTGTTCCCAAATTGCCAATGTGGTCATACCTGAAACGTAAGTAGATGTGTATGTATTAATGTTTATATTTCAGGCTGTTCTAATGACTTGAAACAGAACCAGTTTCCCATTAAAAACCTATCTAGTTCAAACGCATCGGTATATATATAATTCATTTCAACACTTGTTCTCTAAAATGTGGGAAAAACCAACTTATGCGTAACCTCGGAGGTCTGTCGTAAAATCTAACATGAAGAAGCGAATAGTGGATTTCAAAAGATTCCTTTTACGACTCATAAGTTAAAATAAAACCAATGAAACATTTGAAAGAAAATTAGAGAGAAATATGCATCATTCGGCGTGTTCAGCGTTCTGCAGTATTTTTCTCTCTTATTTTTTTAGTACAAACTAGAACTGCCACTGTCCTGGTGCCAATGCTTAGTAGGATATTGATATTTGGTAACATGTTACATTATGCCCCACACTAAAATTATGTATCAAAGAAAGTTGCGAAATCCTGATTATGTAAACAACATACCCGTATGTTTGATATTAATATGTTGCCGATCGACGTGTTTTCGTCTCTTCATGATTTCGTCATTTCGATAGCTTCAGGAACGAAATGGCGAAGTTTAAACATGAATTATGATAACACAATATAATAAAAAGGGGAAATATATACGCATGTTTCAAACAGTAGTCCCGGATATCTTGCATCTCAGGGTCACTGTAGGATAGAGATCCGTCCAGCCCTCTTAGTTTCATCTGCTGCATTTCACACGCCATAAATGGTGTGATCAGCTGGCCAATGCCAATGCCTAAAACGTAAGTAGAATAATTATGAATTCATCATCGATAGATCAGATCCATTTTGAGCATGGAGAGGTTTTAAGAAAACTAAGGATATATTAAGGATACTTGTTCAGCATTGTCCCTAAAACACATAAGATTCTCAGGTCAAGGTCACACTTTAAGTACTAAGACATGTATCTGATATGGTTTCATACAAAGTTCTGGAACAATCGTTCGAATTCAACGACATCTCAGTTTAAGAACACAACTCTAAATCAAAGAAAAACGCGAATTAAGTTTTATAAAAGTGGCAAAAGTATTAACCACACTCGCCTTACATTTAAAATGTCTTACCAAGAAGTGAAATTCCAATAAAACAGATGTATAATTTCCACATGTTGCCTTTGCTGTAAAGAACAGAAATAACTACAATTTGTGATTAAAGTCACCTTTGTAATGCCTTTATCAATCAGACCTGGTTTATAGACAAAGTGATAAGTATTTTTGATGTCGGTGAAAATTTAAACTGAACACTAGATATTGCCGTAAACATTTTTCCTTCTCTCTTTTCTCTCAGAAATATGTAAAATTTGAATTTTTATTCCTTGAAGACTCCGTTTCACGATTTGAAAAGACAAACATTAACAGAAGTACGGTGGTATGTTCCAGCCAATGATTGTAATTCATTTTAACTTCAAACTGCTCAAAAGTCAGCGAACTTTACCTTTGAGGACACAAGGATGTCACAAGTTTTTAAAATTGATAGGGAGGTCTCTTTGTATTGCTTCACTACAACTTCATTGAACAAACATGAGGATATGACTCCATGTGTACCAGTTTCAAACATCAAACATTCATTGGACCAAAATATGACCTCATTAGTGTTCTCACTGTTGTGAGCTGGTGACCCTATTCCGACCCCACATGAACCAGTTTAATATTCGGCCTCGAATGTTTACAATTTCCCACAGATCTGAAATTTTTATCTAATTTTTGACACCACGCGACACAGTTTCATACTTATCCAAGAGAAAACAAAAACAGACATTCTCAGCAGCTTTCATAAAGATGTGACCTCTAGTGTTCAAAAGACTCCTTGCTGATCTGAGCTATGACCTTGTCTTTGACCCACTGTGACCTTGTTAAAACTCATTTAAAATGTGACGGACATAAATATCATCAAAGTGAGTTTTATGTAGATTTCATCAAAATTGACACCGACAGTGTGTCAAGGTTTTCCTTCGCTTTAAGCTTGTGACCTAGGTTTCGGAACCAAAAGACCCAGTTTCGAACTGATCCTAGAGTGATCAGGGCTAACATTCTTGGCAGGTTTCTTCAAGACTGCATAAAAATG
Organism: Cyclina sinensis; assembly: GCA_012932295.1. Lineage (NCBI taxonomy): Eukaryota > Metazoa > Mollusca > Bivalvia > Venerida > Veneridae > Cyclina > Cyclina sinensis. Next base: position 6,207,742 of record JAAONU010000009.1, on the reverse strand, counting down.
TAGTCTCTGGAGTGCCAGTTATCATTCAGTCAAATTTTACCTGCCCGTCGGTAAACTTAGACTTACAATGAAAACAAAACAATAAATGTGTCAGTCAGGAAAGTTTATAAATATTGTCATTTTAAAGATTGAAGTATATTGTGCTTTGGTCTGTGTGACACTGCTGAACATATTTCATGTTACATTCATTCATAGGAAGGACACATTCGCACAAGAAACTGTAGTTTGTTTTTAAAGCAAAAACAACAACAACAACAAAAACAACAAAAAAACAAAGAACAGCAAAACAAAAAAAGAGCCAGGATGACCCTATATCGCTCACCTGAGAATGACTACTTGACTACTAATAATAAAGTTGTTTTGGACCTGGTTAATTGACCCCAGATGACCCATATTCAAACTTGAGCTAGAAATTATCGAAACAACCTTTCTGACAAATTTCCAGGATATTTGGACTGAAAAAGTAGCCTCTAGATTGTTAACAAGGTTTATCTATTTTTGGGCCATGTTACCTTGTTTTTCCTCGGAGATAACCCATGTTCGAACTAGTCCAAGTAATTACTAGAACAAACATCCTGACTAAGTTTCCTGACAAGTGAGGAAAAATGTGACCACTAGAGTGTTAAACAAGAGCCACCGCAACTGGGGACCACGCTCGACTTTTTTCCTATTTCCAATGGCAAACACATCAGACGATGCAAATTGTGGTGAAGGGATTACAAATTAAACATCATTTGGAAATATAATTATCAAATTCATCCATAAATAACAAAGTTATGGCCAATTTTAGCAACATTCATAAATTTGACCTTAAAGGTCAAGTCAAGTTCAGTTTAACCTTCTTTGGGGGAATTGTCTAAAAGGTAGTTATGTCCAAGCATGAAGACACTACATCCATTAATAACGAAGATATAGCCAAGTAAAGCAGTGTCAATACTATTTATAGGTCAAGGTAATACTTGAATTGTTCAACTCGTTCGTTTTATTCTCAGTGTTGTTTTGTCCCAGTATAGATCAAATCCATCCATAAATAACAAAAAATGGCTATTTTAGCAAAATTCAATAATTTGACCTTGGCAGTCCAGGTCATTTTAAGTTCAAGGTCATACTTTTATTATTCAACCTGTCAGTTTTGTCAGAAGTGTTTTGTCCAACTATGAATCAAATCTGTAAATTGATAAAACTATTACAGTATAAGCAAAATTCAATAATTTGACCTTGACTGTCAAGGTCATTTTAAGGTTAAGGTCATACTTGAATAATTTTACATGTAGGTTTTGTCATGAGTGTTGTCTTGTCCAAGCATCAATAACAAAGAACTAGAGATGATGTTATGACCAACTGTAGCAAAATTCAATAATTTGACCCTGACGAACGTAGTCATTTGAAGGTCAAGGTCACACTTGAATGACTCAGTGTGTCAGTTTTGTCAAAATTGTTGTTTTGTCCCAGTATGAATCAAATCAAACCATAAATAAATAAGTTATGGCCAATTTAAGCAAAATTCAATAACTTGACCTTGAATGTCAAGGTCATCTAAAGGTCAAGGTCATACTTAAATAAATTAAAATGTCGATTTTGTTGTTTTGTCAAAGTATGAATCAAATCCATATATATAAACAACAGTTATGACAATTTAAGAAAATTACAATAATTGGACCTTGACTGTCAAGGTTATTTTGGAGTCAAGGTCATAACTGAATTATTCAGCATGTCAGTTTTGTCAAAAGTATGAACCAAATCAAACCATAAATAACAAAGTTATGACCAATTTTACCAAAATTCAATAATTTGAAATTGCCTGTCAAGGTCATTTTTTAGATCAAGTTCAAACTTGAAAGAACCAAAATGTCGGATTTCTCAAAAGTATTTTTTTGTCCAAGTACAAATCAAATCCACAAATAAATGAGAAAGTTATGACAATTTAAGCAAAATTCAATCATCTGACCTTGATGGTCAAGGTCATTTTTAGGTCATGGTCAAACTTGAGTTATTCAACCTGTCAGTTTTGTCATAAGAGTTGTTTTGTTCAAGTATGAATCAATTCCAACCATAAATAATAAAGTTATGGCCAATTTTAGCAAAATTCAATATTTTGACCTTGAAGGTAAAGGTCATTTATGAGTCAAGGTCAAGTTTAGTCTGGTCTACTTGAAGGTCTTGTCCAAAGGGTTGTTGTCTTCAAGCATGAAGACAATCCACCTATTAATATTATAGTTATGTCCAATTATAGCAAAATTCCATATTTTGACCTTAAAGGTGAAGGTCATTTATGAGTCAAGGTCAAGTTTAGTCTGGTCTACTTGAAGGTCTTGTTGAAAAGGTTGTTATTTCCAAGTATGAAGACAATCCATTAAGGAATAAATAAATTATGATCAAAGTTTTCGGACAGAGCTAATAAAAATGTTATGATCAATGTTAAAGTTCTCGGACGGGAACGGCAACGGCAACGACACCATGACTGTAGGAATAGCTCTTTTTCTGTCGAAAACGCCGAGCTAATAAAAACTGTGTTAAAATCAGGCATCGAGAGACTCGTTCGTTTATTTGGACTGTTTATACAAGTATCATGAGTTCTAGAAAAGCTCGTAAAATTATTATCATAGACATTTTACAATTTATATTTAAAAAAAAATATTAAAACGTTTTGTTGTTTCAATTTTGCCTAACTTTAGTACGAGAAATACTCATTTTGCACGTGAACATAATACCATTCCGCCTTCGATACAAAACATAAGCTGACGTGCCTGATAGCTAATAAGATGGGCCAGTCTTTATTTATGGACAGTAATGCGGTCAAAAAGTAGTTTGGACTGAAGACCCAACAATTTAATTCGTTACAAATGTAGGTCAAAACCACTTTTAATACAGCTGCGCCGATAAAATAAGCAAATTAGAAATGAAATATACGTGTTATTAATAAAAATTATACTGTTCTTGAAGATAGGAAACAGATTGACCGGAATTACATTATGTAATGCAAAAATAAACGACGGCAATTTCACCTTTGAAATTCTTTGAGCGGATAGTTAAGTAAACAATCTTAAGATTTCGATTTGCATATTTCTTTATAATTCGAATTTTTTTTATTTCTTTCTATTTTTTCCTTAGAGCCCTAAGAATAAAAAAGATGTATACATTACATCAATCAATCAATCGGAAGGCGAGCTAAGAAAAAATGAAACAAACAAAAACAAACAAAAACAAACGACTGAAAGGAACGTTATATCACGGGCATTTTTCTCCGCTTCTTCTAAATATTATTATTCTTTTAGCTGACTTCAACAGAACTATCTTCTGAAGACTTTTTAAATTTCAACAATGGCGGTCGAACTATGACCAAAGCAAAATATGAGTCTCGGCATAAACCGGACGACTATCTTTCTACGCTTTAGGAGCGAATTGACCTCTTATTAAAAACTGTGGACGTGATAAGAATGTCCAAATCTGTGGTAAGTGTGCCAAACACTATCAACGCTCTTTCGAAATTACACATGAAAGGTCAAATGATTAGAAATTCCATGGTAAAGATCTTTTTCCTCTGAATGAAATTACTAACTTTCCAGCTCAAAGCACAGATACTAAGAGTATAACTTGGACCCTTTACATTTGTATATGTGTGAGTGAAAAATCATAACTTTTAATTCATATCTTAAATAACCAGCTTTAAATGATAACAAGTCACTTGTAAATCAATGCTTACTTTATTTCTATTATGAAGTATTTCAATAATGATTACTCAATTTCCATTTGGTAACATTTGTTTTTCTTTTTTCGTGTAAACATTTTTAAGAATATATAAAAAGAAGACTATTTCTGTCTTTATCCAAGTGTTCCCAAATTGCCAATGTGGTCATACCTGAAACGTAAGTAGATGTGTATGTATTAATGTTTATATTTCAGGCTGTTCTAATGACTTGAAACAGAACCAGTTTCCCATAAAAAAAACAACATAACTAGTTCAAACGCACCGGTATATATAATTCATTTCAACACTCTAAAATGTGGCAAACCAACTTATGCGTAACCTCGGTGGTCTGTCGTAAAAGCTAACATGCAGAAGCGAATAGTGGATTTCAAAAGATTCCTATTACCACTCATAAGTTCAAATAAAACCAATGGATTAACTTTAAACATGAAACATTTGTAAGAAAATTAGAGAGAAATATGTATCATTTGGCGTGTTCAGCGTTGTGCAGTATTTCTCTCTCTTTTTTTGTACAAACTAGAACTGCCACTGTCCTGGTGCCAATGCATTGTCAGTAGGATATTGATATTTGGGAACATGTTACTTCATGCCCCGGACTAAAATTATGTATGAAAAATTACTAAGGACAATAATTCCAAAATGTGGAAGAGAGTTATGGTTTTTGGGCAATGTACTTCTCTTTAATGAAATCTACCCATCTGTGAAGTTTCAAGTTGATATCTTCAATACGTTTTGATTTATGCTGTGGACAAAAATTAAGTATGAAAAATTTCAAAGGGCAATAACTCCAAAATTATGCAACAGAGAGTTATGGTCCTGGGCATTGCACTTCTCCTCAATAAAATCTGTTTATCTATGAAGTTTCAAGTTGATATCTCCAATACTTTTTGAGTCATGCCCCGGACAAACAAAACCTAACGGCTGGACTGCCGGTCGGACAGACGGAGAAGCAGATTCCAGTATATCCCCCTTACAACTTCGTTGTGCTGGGGTTAGAGGGGGGTGGTATAATGAGGCGACATATAAAAACTCAGAATGTCCAAGACAGAAATGTGTTGCCAAAAAAAGTTGCGAAATCCTGATTATGTAAACAACATACCCGTATGTTTGATATTAATATGTTGCCGATCGACGTGTTTTCGTCTCTTCATGATTTCGTCATTTCGATAGCTTCAGGAACGAAATGGCGAAGTTTTAACATGAATTATGATAACACAATATAATAAAAAGGGGAAATATATACGCATGTTTCAAACAGTAGTCCCGGATGTCTTGCATCTCAGGGTCACTGTAGGATAGAGATCCGTCCAGCCCTCTTAGTTTCATCTGCTGCATTTCACACGCCATAAATGGTGTGATCAGCAGGCCAATGCCAATGCCTAAAACGTAAGTAGAATAATTATGAATTCATCGTCGATAGATCAGATCCATTTTGAGCATGGAGAGGTTTTAAGAAAACTAAGGATATATTAAGGATACTCGTTCAGCATTGTCCCTAAAACACATAAGATTCTCAGGTCAAGGTCACACTTTAAGTACTAAGACAGGTATCTGATATGGTTTCATACAAAGTTCTGAAACAATCGTTCGAATTCAACGACATCTTAGTTTAAGAACACAATTTCTAAATCAAAGAAAAACGCGAATTAAGTTTGATAAAAGTGGCAAAAGTATTAACCACACTCGCCTTACATTTAAAATGTCTTACCAAGAAGTGAAATTCCAATAAAACAGATGTATAATTTCCACATGTTGCCTTTGCTGTAAAGAACAGAAATAACTAAAATGTGTGATTAAAGCCACCTTTGTAATGCCTTTATCAATCAGACCTGGTTTATAGACAAAGTGATAAGTATTTTTGATGTCGGTGAAAATTTAAACTGAACACTAGATATAGTCGTAAACATTTTCCTTCTCTCTTTTCTCTCAGAAATATGTAAAATTTGAATTTTTATTCCTTGAAGACTCCGTTTCACGATTTGAAAAGACAAACATTAACAGAAGTACGGTGGTATGTTCCAGCCAATGATTGTAATTCATTTTAACTTCGAACTGCTCAAAAGTCATCGAACTTTACCTTTGAGGACACAAGGATGTCGCAAGTTTTTAAAATTGATAGGGAGGTCTCTTTGTATTGCTTCACTACAACTTCATTTAACAACATGAGGATATGACTCCACGTGTACCAGTTTCAAACATCAAACATTCATTGGACCAAAATATCACCTTTAGAGTGTTCTCACTGTTGTGGGCTGGTGACCCAATTCCGACTCCACATGAACCAGCTTAATATTTGACCTCGAATGTTCACAATTTCCCACAAATCTGAAATGTTTACCTAATTTTTGACACCCCATGACACAGTTTCATACTTATCCAAGAGAATACAAAAACAAACATTCTCGGCAGCTTTCATAAAGATATAACCTCTAGTGTTCAAAAGACTCCTTGCTGATCTGAGCTATGACCTTGTCTTTGACCCACTGTGACCTTGTTAAAACTCATTTAAAATGTGACGGACATAAATATCATCAAAGTGAGTTTTATGTAGATTTCATCAAAATTGATACCGACAGTGTGTCAAGGTTTTCCTTCGCTTTGAGCTTGTGACCTAGGTTTTGGAACCAAAAGACCCAGTTTCGAACTGATCCTAGAGATGATCAGGGCTAACATTCTTGGCAGGTTTCTTCAAGACTGCATAAAAATGTAGTCTCTGGAGTGTCAGTTTTCATTCAGTCAAATTTTAACCGCCCGTCGGTAAACTTAGACTTACAATGAAAAAAAAACAATTAATGTGTCAGTCTAGGAAAGTTTATAAATATTGTCATTTTAAAGATTGAAGTATATTGTGTTTTGGTCTGTGTGATACTGCTGAACAGATTTCATGTTACATTCATTCATAGGAAGGACACATTCGCACAAGAAACTGTAGTTTGTTTTTAAAGCAAAAAAAAAACAAAAAAAAAAACAACAAAAACAAAGAACAGCAAAACAAAAAAAAACAGAGCCAGGATGACCCTATATCGCTCACCTGAGAATGACTACTTGACTACTAATAACAAAGTTGTTCTGGACCTGGTTTATTGACCCCAGATGACCCATATTCGAACTTGAGCTAGAAATTATCGAAACAACCTATCTGACAAATTTCCAGGATATTTTGACTGAAAAGTAGCCTCTAGATTGTTAACAAGGTTTTTCTATTTTTGGGCCATGTTACCTAGTTTTTCATCGGAGATAACCCATGTTCGAACTAGTCCAAGTAATTACTAGAACAAACATCCTGACTAAGTTTCCTGACAACTGAGGAAAAAGGTGACCACAAGAGCCACCGCAAGCGGGGACCACGCTCGACTTTTCCCTATTTCCAAAGGCAAGCACATCAGACGATGCAAATTGTGGTGAAGGGCTTACAAATTAAACATCATTTGGAAATATAATTATCAAATTCATCCATACATAACAAAGTTATGGCCAATTTTAGCAACATTCATAAATTTGACCTTAAAGGTCAAGTCAAGTTCAGTTTAACCTTCTTTGGGGGAATTGTCTAAAAGGTAGTTATGTCCAAGCATGAAGACACTACATCCATTAATAACGAAGATATAGCAAAGTAAAGCAATGGCAATGCTATTTATAGGTCAAGGTAATACTTGAATTGTTCAACTCGTTTGTTTTATTCTCAGTGTTGTTTTGTCCCAGTATAGATCAAATCCATCCATAAATAACAAAAAATGGCTATTTTAGCAAAATTCAATACTTTGACCTTGGCAGTCAAGGTCATTTTAAGTTCAAGGTCATACCTGAATAATTTAACGTGTAGGTTTTGTCATAAGTGTCATTTAGTCCAAGTATGAATCAAATCCAAATAAAATAACTTGACTTTAAAGGTCCAGGTCATTTTAAGGTCGAGGTCATACTTGTATTATTCAACCTGTCAGTTTTGTCAGAAGTGTTTTGTCCAAGTATGAATCAAATCTGTAAATTGATAAAACTATTACAATATAAGCAAAATTCAATAATTTGACCTTGACTGTCCAGGTCATTTTAAGGTTAAGGTCATACTTGAATAATTCTACAAGTAGGTTTTGTCATGAATGTTGTTTTGTCCAAGCATTAACAAAAAAGAACTAGAGATGATGTTATGACCAATTGTAGCAAAATTTAAAATTTGACCCTGACGGTCATGGTCATTTGAAGGTCAAGGTCACACTTGGGAGGTGCAGACCTTGTTCTTACCCATGACATATTGTCTCATGGTGGTTAACAGTTCTGACAAATAATTCCAAAATCAATCAAGGAATGACAAAGTTGTGGTGCAGACACGTAAATAAACCCCTATTTTTGACCTTTGACCTCTTAAAAAGTGTGACACTGATTGGGGGTACCTACCTGGTTCTTGCGCAAGACACAACGCCTCATCGTGGTTAACATTTCTGCAGTTATTCTAAAATCCATCAAGGAATGATAAAGTTATGGAGTGGACATGATTTGTGATATTCAGACATCCAAACAACATCAAAATGTCTCACCCCTACCACTATGTGGGAGGGGACATATTAATCAACTTCCTTGTTATGTATTAACGATCATCTTCATATGGTTAAAAACAACAAATACACAGTATTCAAATTATTTTAATTTTATTTTTCAAGTAATTCATTTGACTTCACTGAGGTTACCATAACAACAATATGATCACAATAATTTGTTGAGTCACTTGATTAGAGATCATGTGACTACACCATGTGATTGGTCACATGACCAATGTGTGTAAGATCATGTGACCGTCTGTGAAAGATAAAAGGATGGCAAAATATGTGAAAGAATCAAGCACTTTTATAACAAAACACTTAAACAACAAAAACGTTACTTAAAAACAATAGTGAATGCATTATTTCCTGAACCAAATTATGTTTTCCTGGAATATTAAACAAAGGTCTTGGAAAGGGTTTAACTTAAAACTTTAAGAAGTTCTATCCAGTCAGAGTCAGCTTTTGAAGAAGAACTTTGAAAAAATAAACCACACCAATTACGTAACATTTTACTTGCATTTAATAATTATTTCATGTCCTTTGATTCTAGACATTCATCCAGAAAACTCTGCATAATGCAATAAATCAAAATAATGTGATACAAATAAAGTCAAATATACATATTTTATCTTTGTAACAGCCAAATTTATCATATAATATTCAAAAGGTCATATGTAAGCAGGATGTTTCTTTTTATTAAGCCCAGAAACCGGACCATACACTATCAGGATTAGTTTGTTAGTGTTTTCTCGCCTGTTTGCCATCCTTTCATCTCCGGTTAGGTAAACAAACTGGTATAAAATATGTATCAAGTTGCTTGCCTACAGATCTACAGAGAAAAAAAAACTCAAACAAGACTGAAGGACGAAATATTAACAACACTTTGAACGAGAAAATGGAAAATTAAATTTATACTTCAGTCAACAGTATATAACCCATTTATAATCCAAACTTGTCCAAGATAAAATTGTTTTACAGATCAAAACTTTTGGTGAAGATACGGCTATAACTATTGAAATTATTCCACAAACAGAAGTGGAAAATTTTAAAAATGTCAGTATGTGTATACACACAATAGAAAATCCAAAAAGTTGACAGGAAATGAAAGAATTAGATTCAAACAAAATATTACCCTTCAATTTGAAACTAAATCACAGAACAATAAAAAAAAGTCAGTATTTAAAACATATCACTAAAGAAATGACATATTTTAAGGGCACGAAATACCTACTTTATAAAAGTCTTTCAGCCCCCCAACCACCCCTGACCCACCCATCAAGCAAAAAATTAAACAGGGGGACTTTGTTACCTGAAGGCAAGCAGCTTCTGTGGTGTTTCATTAATGCAACAAATGATGATCAAAAACTCTTAGGCACACATGTAATGGTAGAAAAAGTAAATTGACTAAATAACAACAATTTTTGTAAAATATAAAAATTTCAATGTATGTATGGATTTTTCTTAAAAATAACATGATATAAATAATGAATGGTGATATTTTCTATACAACTGTGATTTTTTTTATCTCTCTCTCACTCTTAAAAATTCCAGTTAAATTTACAGAAACTGCCAAATAAAAGACCCAGTAAAAATGTACAAATTTTAAAGTACCATGACAAAACTATAAAAAGTAAAAATATTTGAGATAGATATACAAGCTGAATTCTTTTTCAATTTAGTATAAAACTGAACTTTATAAACACTGAATGTCAATAATTTTATCTGTAGTGTTTGTGTTAAATTAAAACTGGCATTCTGTCTACAATATATATATATTTTTTTAAACAAAACATATTTATTTTCTATCAAATTTTTAAGCAATACCAACTGAATTTCTCTGAAATAATAATAATGCTACCAAGTACTTTGAAATTAAAAACTATTTTTATGTTAACAGTAATTCAGTAAGATTAAATCCCCGTCCAATAATAGTCTGCATTGTAAACTTAAGTTGTGTTTATAAATTAAGTATTAACTCTGGATTCTTACAAAATAATTCACTTTGGACACCCAGAATCCAGCGAAAGCCATTTTTACAGATTAACAGCCACATTAGGCCTAAAACTCAATTTAATTCTAAAACATCAAAACAAACTAATTTTTCAAAAGATTAATTTTTTGTTCCATGGTGGAAACTTCAAACAAGTTAGTTATATTTGTAAAAGCAGGTCCAACTTTTGCCTTCAGCCAGAATTTAACATGTATGACGAAGGTCTATTAAGCCGGCTTTGAAAAAAAATTCGAACTTTGAACAGTACATGAATTGGCATAATAATCTATTACAAAAGCAAATAACAAATTACTTGATAACAATCATAATAATATTTAACGAATTTAATACTTTAACAAACATGGGTACGAACATAGCTCACAGCTATTCAAGATAACAAAATAATTTGTCACTCCATGGAAAAGGGAGACAAACATGCAATTTTGTTAAAAACAAGATCAAATTTTTTTTTTCAAATTCCTCTTTTTAAATCTTAACTATAAGATGTCTTCTTCCTTACAGTGTAATCAACTTATCTTTTGAGTGCTAAAAGAAAGCTTAAAACTTTACTAAGCCAATATACAAGCCAAAATAAGTCTTTAACTGTTTTTTCAAAATCCGTCTTTATACAAAAGTATGATTTCTTATCATGAATTGTTGAAAAATAATGTATATGTATTAAATAAATCAATACCTACAATAAATATTTAATAATGTACATGATGAAGAACCACATTTGATATTCAAGCCTTATAAACGAAACCAGTCTTTATAAATGTACAGTTCAAAATACATGGCTGAAAACAGGCAATAAAACAAACAACCATCAGAATACTTACTTAGAAATTTTGTTAATGTTTGCTTGGAATACAGTCTTCTCCAAATATTCCATAAAAAGCATAATTATCATCATAAATCTAGCTTTAATGAAAAACTAAATGTTGCTTAATGAAGTAACACTTCACATAAGTAAAAATATTTAAAGATTTCCTGACAGAGTCTGCCTCCCTTTACCAGTAAGTACAAATATGTCATAAATTGGTGGCCACAATCCACCTATAAAAACAATAAAACCAAACAAAACATGGGCTTAAAGCACTTCTTACAGGATAGCACTTCTAAAAGACTAATTTCGTAAATTAACTTAGATGTCCCTAAAAACATAAATTGTTCAAATTTAGGTTGATGTAACCATGAACAATTTAGGTAATGAAACCACAAACCGAAAGCGACTGACATCAAAATATTCATGTCCTCAGAAAGCATGTTTAAACAAATCTAAGAAGTAACTAATTAAACTTTCAACAATTTTTAGATACACTTCTGTAACTTCATCACACTCCGATCGATTAAAAGTTTAACCTTGCATGAAAGTTATCATAACCTGAAAACTGCGTGCTTATTTTTGAAAAAAAACTGTTTATTGCTTAACCTATTTAAGAGACAATTTGCTTAACCTATTTAAGAGACAATTTGATATTGAGTCACTTCTGTATTTTGCCGGTTTATTTTTCAATAATCTCACAGTCAGTTATTACTAAGAAGCTTTGTATACTGGTGTTCACTAGGCCAAAGATATACAAAGAAAAATATCGATGTTCAAGTTTGAAAATCTAATGTATCAATTCAAAAACATCAAGAAAATGAAGTCAAGCATATTTTCAGTCAGTAGCTTGGAAAATGCCTTTGAAAGTGAGTATCTTCTAACTTCAATGACTAATTAATGGGACTGGAATGTATGTCTTGATTCTGTTATAACTATATTATAGTACACACTTGAATACTTCTTGAAATATACTGGTAACATGGCATCAACATCTAGTTTTGTCGCTTTAACAATCAATCGCAACATTAAATGTCTTAATCTGTTTTTCTTTGCACAGAAAAAACAGCAACCTAAAACAGCTGTAAAAGATTTAAACATTCATGAAAATGACTAACATGTCTATATAAAGCAAAACAGTATTTTTCTCACTAAAATTCACTTGAGAATATTACACCCAACAATAATGAGTCCTTTTTTTGACAAGCATTTCTCATATTTTGAAAACCATTAAAAAGAAACACTGACTACTGTTCATTCTCTACTATGTGTGGTAACTAATTAATACTGAAATTGCTAAGGCACTAACACTACTAGTGGGCAAAATATTGAAGCCAGATATTTTTACATGGTCAAAACATTTTATGGAAAGTAACAGACCACATCAATCATAAAAACTGAAGACATTTTCACTCAAAGATTTTGATGAAAAATTCAGTGCTATTCAAAATTTACAGTCAAGAGTAATATATACTACAGATATACCTGGAAAGTATTCTGCAGTCGTGCTATTCCCCAGAAGCAGAACAGCCGTATGCTAAACCTTTTCAAATCAAGCAAAATTATTTCTCTGTACCTAGCCCTTTGAAAAGACCTTAAACTGTTTCTGTTATTAAATAATTCTCCATCCTTTAAAGAATTTGGCATTCTGCCTTTTCAAATTATATTGTAAACTTTTTTAACAACCCCCACCTAAAAACTGGTATCTTCTTAAATTTCTGAAGATTTCATTCTATTTTACAAAATATGTGATCAAGCAGAAATTGTGATTAAATACCTTTTTTCTCACACTGCCTTCAAAGAATTTCAGCAAAATTTGTAATTTCAGCAAAATTTGTTAAAAAGCAAATTTTACCAAAATTTTAGATCAAGCAAATTCCAGCACACCTTTTGATTAAACAAACTACACAAAGTTTATGATCAGGCAAATTACAACAAAATTTTTCATCAAGAGCAAGAACAGGTATAAAAGACCTTTGTACAACAGAGATTCGAAATGTCGTAATAACAAAAATTAATACTGTCACTAATCAATAACAAGACAAAATCTATTTATAGTAACAATGTCGTTGATTGGCTGAATGTGAAACCGGGATACTGAAGCATAGTTTTACAACATCTAACATGAAACGCACTGTGTTGGACAAAAAAGAAAACAAACAATGCACATAATTATAAAAACGCATAACTGTTAAAAATTCACTGTGCAAAAGATACTTTCTTTCTGTTGTAAAAACATGTAATCAAGGCAGGTAAAAAATTACCACAAGGAAATTAACATAAAAATATTTAAGAAATTAAAAGGCAGATATCTGTTTCATTTCGAACAGCTTTATTGGATAAAAAAGTGTCAAATTTTCTAGACTGAAAAAAAACACAAAAGCACAGACATGACTTGTAGCAATGTTTGTTTCTCTCAAACATATCGTTCAGGGGTTCCAAAGACATTAAACAAAGTGTATTTTAACGTGAGTACACAATTTGATTACAATACGCAGAACACAAATGAAAGCTGGAAGCAGACCTTTTGTACATAAAAAAGTACACCAGCTCTGCACCCAACTGGACAAACAAGAATTGAATATGATAAGATCTGAAATTCTGACTGGTCTTTTAGATTAAAAAGTTTAAAATCTAATAAATAAAAGTATCATATTCGCTACTACAAAGCTTAAACATTTAAGTTCCTTGATAAACAAATCAAAATGGCCGAAATAAGGTAACAACATAAATATAATTGTTTTGAACACATTTTCTTTATTTCTTTTTTTTTTACATATAGAAAAATTAGCAAAAATGATGATTGTACTTCAAAAAGTTGTCTGTTCCCATGGTTGCAATAATAACTAAAAGAACTGTCAGAAATTCAATAATTCTGGTCCCATAAATATATAGCACAAGTTCTGAACTTGCAAATAAAGCACTTCTCTGCAAGAAAAGAAACATTCCTTATATATAGTAACCTCCAACAGCTTAGAAATTCCAGTTTGTTATTCTCCCTACAACTCTGTGCTAAATGACACAAAATTATTTTTAAATTAACTGTAGACCCATGAGCAGAAATGAATTTCAGAAAAACAATCCTTCTTCTGAAACAGAACCAAAACTATTAAAATACCATAAATTGTGGCTATTTCATTTTTAATATCTGTGATATGTGCATAACTTTACAGTCAAAATAAAAAAGCAAAAACAGAAGAAAAAAAATCAAGGTAGGCAACTCTTATCATTATACCATGAAATCATGAACAGTGATTACCTCCCTTGAGAGATATAGCTACCAGACACAATAACATAACTTGCAAATTTTCATTTCCAACAAATAATGAAAACAGAAATGAATTTAGAATACCTCAAACAATGAAACCAAAATGTTGGGTGGAAATGAATATGTTCTGTATAAAAACAACAGCTTGAAAATTATGAAAAGTAATCTAACAAAATGCTTTAAATACAGTTTTGGCCACATTAATAATTACATCAATATGAACAAAAAGCTAAATAAAAACTACTGTGTAAATAAATAAAAAATATTTTTTGAAAGACAAACTTCATTTTAAGAGAAAAAAAAAACAACAACTGAATGTTACGGAGCCATACAAAACAGCGGAACCAGAATTTTTTATTTCATGAAACTTTTGTTTGAAATACCTTTAAAAGTCACTATGCCCTAATAAAAATATATAACCTTCGACAAGACTCATCATCTAAAACAAAAGAATGCATCATAAATGTACATTAAAAGGTGCATACTTTAACCATTAACTTTTCTATTCATCTCCTTGCTGTCAGTTACCTGTAGAAAAAGTACAAAGTGCATGTTCCTTTATCAGGTTACAAACCTTAACAAATGTACTCTCTAGAAAGAAAAAGTGCAAGTGTACCAGTAACAAGTACACAGTAGTGTACAGGTAAAAGTTAGTAACATCTGTGCACCCTATTAGAAAAAAAAAACCAACATTCTGTATTTTAGGGTGTATTTTTGCACTTTAGGCCAGGAATTTCTTTCAAGTCATATATATAAATGTTTGAGTGGTATAGAACAGTGTTGAAATATTTCTGCGAAAGGCTTTGTTTTTCTATTCTTCTCATTGTCAGACCAGAATTGTTTTTCTTGGAATCTTACTTTATCAAAATCTGTTTCTAGGTTATTGAAACTGCCATAAATACATGCTCTTAATCATATTTACCAAGAAAACTGCACTTTGGTCTTTCTCCAGTAACCCACACCTTTGACATTTGCGTCACAAAGTAAAGCTGTTTCACCGAATCAAAGTCAATTCAAAGCGACTGTACTGGCTTCCTACATATTACTGGACAATAAATCGTATCTTTTCAAGATTTAGTTATAGCTATAAGTATGAAAGTGAAATTTTCATTCCATATCAAATCAATGCTAAAATACATACTAAACTTAAAATACATACTAAACTTCACCTTTTACCTTTTGAAAATGGGATCAAATCATCTCTTAGTACACCCCATTGCTAATAAAACGTGATTCAATAAATTATCCAGACGTTTATTAGTCTGTGTTAAAATATTACTATTGTATTGTTATTTTATTTCAGTCACTGACATGTAAGTTGAAAAATAACATAATGCTTTTTTTTTTTTTAAATAATGAAAACAGTTTTATTTCCTGGAAACACCCTGGTCTTCTATTCATAGCTAACAATCGGTATGTACAGTACCATAGTCAGGCCACTACGAGACAAGGACTGTTTATAATTTATATACAACAGATGAGCTAAGCCATTAAAAGCCTTGCTTAGAATGTTGTAACTTTGAAGAAATATTTTCAGTACACTGAAATGGAGAATGGTTCCCCCGATACTATTGCTAACATTTCAAATCCATATCAAAAGAAAATAAATATTTAAAGTTCATTTGTAGGGTGTTCATCCAGTTAATTGATATGATGCCAGTACAACCCAGTAAAATCCTCGACAAGTCATGCTTGATGAAAAACATTTTCAAAACATTCCAGAAACCTTCCAGTGACATTTGGAATTTTCTTACAATATTTCTGCATGGAATGACTCTTTTAAGTCCTTGGAGAGGTCACATTCAAAAGGTAGGCAAAGAGAGTCTGAAGATGACATTATACTTGTTTTCAGCAAAAAGAAAAAAAAAACATCTTTAAATTTTGCAATTGATTCATTATGTTTTTGTTTTGCAAGGTCAAACATTCATCTCAGTAAGAGCTGTTATGAACTATACTTCTAAACCTATTTGCCCTTACAAAACCCTTGATCTTAGAAATGTATCTTCAGAAAATTTTGCTTTTGAACTTATCTTCCTTGAAACAAGTTTGCTCTTGGACTGGTCTCCATCTTTAAAAGCTTTCTCTTGGACAAGTCTACCTTCAAGAAGTTTGCTCTTGGACTGGTCTACCTTTAAAACTGGTGCTCTTAAACTGGTCTACATCTTAAAATGTTTGCCTTTGGACAAGTATACCTTTTAACAAGTTTGCTCTTGGGCTAGTCTATATTAAAAAAATACTCAAACTGATCTTCCTTAAAAACAACTTTGCTCATGAATCATGCACATTAATACAACTTGGCTCTTGAATTTATTTTCTGCTAAAAATTTACTCTTTCACCGAAACCTTTAATAAATTTAAGGAAATTATAACAAATACATGAACAATCAAAATAACATAGACTATAGCATTCTAAGAACAATTCTAAAATTGTCTGGTAATCAACTATCCCCTGTTCTCTCTGCTAGTGAACATTTCTCCAGGGACTCTGGTTCTATTGGCAAAGATGATGTACCATCAATGCCTTGGGATTCACCTAATTCTGATATTGTATCTTCTGCTATAGAGTCTGTCTTGGATAAGATGTCATCGTGTGATTCAAAACTTTCGAAGCTTGTTGAAGAAATGTTTCTCATTTGTCTAAAATGTTGCGCTGCAAGGAATTTCTTTCCCTCATACCTACTTTCAAATGACCTTGACTGCGATATCATTTGACTTTTGACCTGTCCAACTTCAAATGACCTTGACTGTTTAATAAGCTGACCCTTAGAATGACCTGAACTTTGCTCTTCAAAAACACCACTTTCTGTGCTTGTAGCTGACAAGAAAGGTGACTTGCAGTGTGCCAAATCGATTTCAGTACTGTCCATACTAGCTAGTGATTTACTTCGTAATTTTGATTGCGAGAAACCAGGTCCAATATCTAGATCTAAGCTATCACCAGAAGATGCAGAAAATGTCCTTGTCATTTCCTGACTTGAAGTTGTATCTGTACTACTAATACTACTTTTACGTACTTCGTGACTTTCTCGTTCTGGTACACTTAGATATTTTCCACGTTTTGCTGACCTCTTGGTATGTGTACGCATGTGACGTGTAATCATATCTCGTCTACAAGCTGCATACGGGCACTGTGGACATCGATAGGGCTTTTCTCCAGTATGTGTTCGCTTATGAGTGTTCAGGTGATCACTTCTACTGAAGACTTGCCCACAGTCTGTACACTCGTAAGGCTTCAAACCCGTATGGAGACGCATATGTCTCGTTAGCATGTCACTTCTTGAGAACGATCTGTTGCAAACTTTACAATAATGAATCTTATTATTATCACCAGTTCTAACAGTTTCTGTGGGTAAATGTTTTGCCATATGCTTAGCAAGATTGTCATATGATGGAAACACCTGACCACAAACTGGGCACAAGTACGCATCAGAATCAGAAAATGTCCTACGTGTTTCATTAATCATGCTTTCCCCATATGATACTGAATGTGCACGATGAGGCACACTATGAACCGGTAGTGCTTGGCTGTGGTAATACGCTCTCGGTGAGACTGGTACTGGTAACCGGCTAACCTCCGAGTTGGCATTAAGCAATGCCCCTCTAGGCGGAAATGTGAAGTGTAAACCTGGTGACATTGGACTTGGTGTACCAAAGTTTTCTGGATCTGAATGGATATGTGCTCCTTCAAATGGACTAGTAAAATTGAAATGGAAAATGCGATCCCCCTCTGGAACAGAACACAAGGGTGACTGGGGTGACTGGACTAACTGTTGTTGCAGGTGTGGAGACCGCTGGAACACTGATGGAGAACTTGCACGTATCATTAAGGGGCTGAGCAAATCCGGATCACTGTGCGCATGATGTCCTAGGTGAGACTGGGCTGACAAGGTGTGAGGACTCAACCCAACTGAACTGCGAGATCTTGGGGTCTCAACAGACAGTGTCTGACCTTGACCTGACCCTGGTCCTGGCCCAGGTGGTTCTCCAATATCTTCTGAGTATGACTCAGGTAGACTCTGTGAAAGATCCAATGGCTGCTGTTCTGAACTGTGAGACTGCAGCTTTGGGCGTGGTGACTTTATAACTGAGCCCATCTGTACATCGCTGTCATCACTTTTATCTGAACTTCCATTGCGACTCATTGAATGGGGTCGTAAATATATTTCATTTTCTGTACTATCAAAAACATCACTAGAGGAACGATTAAAAGAATCAGATCTATCTTGAGATAAGTACTCTTGAGATGTATCGGTGGAGGATGATGAATGCCGCATTCGTAAACTTTTTAAGTAACGCGCATGTAAATGCTTTTTAAAGTGACCAGGATGCATCTGTCGACGAGGCAGACCTTCAGGGGTTTCAACATCTTCTGTCTTGCATTTCACACTTTCCCCTGTTTCACTTGTGATAACAATGTTAGCAACATAATCTGGGAATGTTTGACTGCAACTTGAACCAGCATCTGAGGAGCCCGATGAACTTTGTTTCGTCAGTTCATAGCCAATTTCAAAGGCCTCTTTCTTCACCTGTGTTTTTATAACAGGTGTTGGAGCAGAGAGTTTATACCTCTCCTTACTGTAAGGGGAAACTGCACGTACCGATTCTTTCCTAAATGGTGAAGGCTCCCTACTACTGCTAGTTCCTGGGGAGTCTTCAGACCCACTTGAAAATCCCCGCTGAACACGTAAAGTGTCTCTTGGTTCTAAATAGTGAGATCTTTTGAAATTAGACGAGATTGCAGATTCATTTGATATGATGTTGATTTTTGGTTTAATTTGTATATCACTATAGTCAGGATGCACAGCACTTTCACAAGGGGTTCCTTCCTGTTCCCTTCTCCAGAGAGACTGTGAAGGACTTTCCCTAGCAACCCCACCAGGGGGTGTTCTGATGACAGTAACATGTTGATGCTGGGATGTCTGATGAGATGATGAGTATGAATCAATGTTGTAATGTGATATGACGCGTTTTTCCTCTTCAGCTGTTAAAGATGCTCGTGGAGAAAATTTTCCAGAATCCAATCGACTTGGTTCTTCTACATCTATCGCAATTTGCTTTTTCAAAACACGTCTTGGTTCTTCCCCTGAGCTTGAATGTCTCATAGTGAACACACTTGCTTCCAGTTTTTCCTCATTTCCACTGAAACTATGTCTACGTCTATCTAAAGTGATAGGTATTTCTAACACATTACTTGACTCTGATTGAAATTTTGATTTATTTGCACTTAATCCCGACTTTTCTGGCACCTTAGGTTCTAAGAAAACACTTCCACTTTGAGCATCAAGGGTCTGCTCAAAACTTCGGTACCTGGGAAGGGTACTCTCGAAGCTATGAGAGATGTTTGCGAAATACTGTCTTGCGTTTTCTTGTATTTGTCCCTGACGTTGCCCATCATTTGATAAGGCACTTTCGAAACTCTTTGCTTGAGGAATGAATTTTGATCCAACACTCAGCAAATTGCCTTGACATTCTCTAGTTTTAATAACTGACTCTGCTGAGTCGGTCTGAGCTCGTTCCGCATTCAAGTTTTCTTCTGACAACGATAACGATACATTTATTGAGATCGAAGCTGACTCCATACTCGGAGAGGTCACATGACCTTCCTGACCCTGACCTCCCATCATAGTTTGTGGTGGGTTGTTAGAATGCCCACCTATATTTTCTGGTGTTATACCTTCATTATTAAATTGGTCATCATCCAAACGTCGCATGTTAGAAAAAGATGACTGTTTAGCTCACCTGAAAAACATAAAAGAAAAATTCAATAGAAAAAAAAGGAAAGGATGTTCATGCTGTTCATTACATTCGCCAACTGAATAAAGTCTTCATTTATATAAAAGCCACACACAGACGCACACTCAAAATAAAGCAAAATGTTTAAAACAGAGTTTAGGAAAAAGGCGATTTGAAATAATGACTATTAGAATGATAAAAAAAAAATCAATCAATTACTGCCCTTGAGCAAAACTCTTCACAGAAAAACGAACATCACAGCTTGCTTTTTTAGTTTTCAGATACTGTAAATATCATAGGCAAAATCTGACATTAAACAGATTTCTTAGGGTAACATAGCTTCTATCTTTGGTTTTAATAGTAATTCTGTAATAGAAACCAACTTTTATATTACTAATCTTCACACTTTCCAACCAATGCTGACCATGAACAGAGTGCTTGTATGATTTGCACTGTTACCTGATAAGCTTTCTGTTCAGTCAATAAGCTATCAATTCATATCCCTGTAACTCTAGGTTAGCATGACCCCAGTAGCCGAAGTAGCAATAGCTACTAAAGTTTCAAAATCAATTGAAAATGACACCTGTATTTCACAATTTCTGGTAAAATTATACAAAACTGTCTTGTTTTGTTTTTTTATAAAATAGGAAACAGCTTTATTTCTCATCTCCAACCTAACTATAACTGATACATGAGTTTTTCTAAATTAAATGATGGAGCAATTTTAAGTAATTTAGCAGGGTCAAGGATTAGGTACAGCTTTGGAAGAAGTCACAGAAATCCAGCCAAGAATGTAAGGATAATTAACTGTAATTATTCACAGATTATACTGAAAAGGGCATGATGGCATTTAATAATAGATAGATAGATAAACAGACTGCCTGAGTGTGCCATTCATAAATGAAACACTCCCCCGCACTGTTTTAAATTAACTACTGCAAATGTCAAATGTTAATTCTTTTAAAGGTAAAAATACTATATTTAGGCCTATAATATGCGTCAAGAAGGACGGCCTTGGGCAAAACATCGGGCAGATAGGGCAAAAAAAGAACTGTTTTGAATGACAGAGTAACCTTTGTATAATTCTCACATAGTACTATCCTGTATGTTTCAGCTCTCTTCTGTTATAACTGCAATCTCTGATATAACTTAATACAAAAAAAAAGGATATTTATATAAAAACAGCAATTTCAAAGTCAATGTCATTTTAAAAACTAAGCATTTACATAGTTAGTACACAATCATAACTAAAGAGTTCATTTATTAACCATTAAACCTGCTGCAGGCAACTGACTGCCTTAACAATCAGTGCAGACCATGCAGTCAGATCATGCCATTCAGTCAGTAAATTTTCAATAAGCACCCCTATAAACCATAAATGGATGTGTCAAAATTGAAAGATGGACAAGTCCATTTTAGATATTTAGCATGGTAAGGGTTCAAAAGTAAAAAATAAATAAAACTAAAACTTATATTTTACCTTTTTTTTGTTCCATTACAATCATTAATTAATTCTGGCAATTAAACATTCACAGAAAATTTAATAGCCAATGACTATTTGGCTACAGCATAACATTAAGAGAGGCATTTTTAAAGGTTATCATCCCTCTAAACATAGCAATCAGTCTCTTTTACCTTTTAACATTAAAATATATAGACCAGTGTCATAAATACACTTCAAAGAATACAACAAAGTTCATTGGCCACTGTCAAACTTTACTCACCAAAATCAAAGTTTGCCCAAGATGTACTAAATTAAAGTCAAAGAATAATTCTTAGTCAGTAGTTAAACTGACTTATATTGTCCGACAACCTAATAGTCTAATGGGGGTAACAGTTACAGCAAAATGAATACAACTGGACCTGACCTTAAAGCTTGTACGTTATGCTCTTCTGAAAAAAGTGTGGCGTTACCAATAAATACAGAGTACATTCACATTCCTGGTATATCTAATTATAAAAAAGTAGTTCTCTTCTATAAGAAGTGGTCAGATTTGACCAAACAAAACCTGGAAAGACTTAAATTTGAGCAGAAACACAAAGGTTCCATCTCTCTCTTTAAATAATAGCAGTTACAACCTTTCTGCTTTCACCTCTCATAAATAACAATCGTCACCCACTCAATTCAAAATGTACTCTTCCCACCAATGATGAATACCTTTTGAAAGATCCATCTTGTTTTTTAAGCTTCAAAACAAAATCCATCTAAGTCATAAGCACAGAAATAACAGATTTTAATGATGCAATAATTTGCTTACAAAAATGATGCCCTCTCATACATGGATGTTTTATTGCTATATAAAATGTATTTTTTTGACAATAAACTAATTTTAACCCAATTGTCTAATTTCTCAGTTTTCTCTATGTGAATGAGAATATGATGTAAAAATTCTTTATTTTAAAAGATTTTACGAGAAAAACCATCCATTCATAAAATCTAAACATAATGGGGAATTAGTAAGTAAATATTTAAGGAAAACTTTATTCACAGCCAAGTGGGTTACTTATAAATTGAGAACTTATCAAAATAAGTAAGCCCTCGTCTGTAGAAAAATGACAGAAGAATTTCTAACACCCTGTGAGTAGTTCATGACATATTGTCACGTATATCTTTAGTGGGAGTTGGCGGGTGGAGGATGTTGAGGCTAACTTGAAGATGAGAGAGAGAGAGACATGGTAAATCATTACAGTTAATGCCTATTTATTGACTTCTAAAAACAAGAGACGTGCAATATCAAAGGTCTTTGGTGGGAGGTTCTAAGTGATTTTGAACAGGAGAGCAGACAGAACCAATTTTTTTGCTTTCAATCATTAAGAAATATATGATATATATTTCCTATGAAATTGATTTTCTTAAGACTTACAAGATCAGATGGCATTTATTTTATTAACAATAACAGCACGATATATAGCATGACTTTGTTGTTTTTTGTTCAGGTAAAAATATCAGTTTTGCCAGGTTCTGATCAGTTCCAAATCGGTTCTACAGACTATTTCACTTGTTCAGAGGCTATAATTATGAATAGTCTATGCACACAGCATCCCCTCCACGAAAAAAATGAACCTATGTACTGTCTGTACAGTTTACTTGGATTAAAATGAGTTGAACCCCCTTGAACTCAACTACCATTCTTTGTATGAAACCATCAATTTTTCACATAAATGGTAATGACTGACAAAGCACAGTTTTAGTAAAAATGAATACTTTTACACATTTCAAAGATGGAAATCACTCAGTTTAGCTTTGTGCATGACCATCTCCCACAAACAGTTGTGATACGAAACATTTAGAGCATTTTTTCTTGTGTATACGATTTACACTGCAAACTCTGGCCTACAGCCCTCATAAAGGAGTATAAATTATGTACACTTGAAAAAATTACTTACCAGAACAAAGATGGGGAGGGGCCATATTTTGTAAATACGCCTTTTGTCAGGGTTGGTTATGGCTTTTTTTTAAAATTTGGTTGTATCATTAGCCTAAATATCAATATTAAAAAATTAAAAACAAAGATTGGCCATATTGATACATCTGCATTAACTCGTGAATTTGGTACTGTGCAGACTAACTGATCTTTTTGGAATTCAAATAACTACTGAGAAGCAGTAGACTGGGTTATTGCATTCTTTTGTAACTTGTCATATAATTCCAATAACTAGTAATCCAGTCTAAAAAAATGTCAGCACGTATTGCTAGGTGGAAGAAGCAAACAAGGGGCCCATTGGTCCCAGGTCGCTAACCTTGGGACAGAATGGTACTGGTGTATAATGCTGTAAGCTTATTAAAGCGTTTATCACAAGAATTTGAACAAGAGCCACTGCAAGTCAACTTTTTCCAATTTCTACAGGCAAACACATCAGAGGAAGCAAATTGTGGCAAAAGGTTTTCAAAAGCAACATCATTTAGAATTATTATTACCAAATCCATCCATTAACAACAAAGTTATGGCCAATTTTAGCAATATTCAATAATTTGACTTTAAAGGCCAAGCTCAAATAAAGGTCAAAGTCAAGTTCAGTTTAATCTTCTTGAAAGTATTGTTTAAATGGTACTTATGTCCAAGTTTGAAGAAAATACATCCATTAATAACAAAGATATAGCCAATTTTAGCACCATCAAGGTCATTTAAAGGATAAGGTCATACTTGTATTATTCAACACGTTGGTTTATTCTCAGTGTTGTTTTGTCCTAGTATGGATCAAATCCATCCATAAATAATGAAGTTATGGCAATTTAAGCAAAATTCAATAATTTGACCTTGACGGTCAAGGTTGTTTTTAGGTCAAGGTCACACCTGAATAATTCAACATGTCGATTTTGTTGTAAGTGTTGTGGCCAATTTTAGCAATATTCAATAATTTGACCTTGAAGGTCAAATAAAGAACAAGGTCAAACCTGAATAATGTCAGCATGTCGGTTTTTTCAAAAGTGTTGGTTTTTCTAAGTATTAATCAAATCTGTAAATAAATGACAAAGTTATGACAATTTAAGCAAAATACAATAACTTGACTTTCACGGTCAATATCATTTTAACTAAAGGCTAAGGTCATACTTGAATTATTCAACTTGTCGGTTTTGTCATAAGTTTTCTTTTAGTAAAAGTCGAGCTAACAATGTTGGTAAGATGAGGTGAAGGTTTTACTGTATACATATAAAAAAAACACATGACCCGACAGAGTGGGGCCATTTTTGACCCCAGAGCAATAATTTGTTTTGGTACAGGTCCACTAGACAATGTTTCATGCAAAAATTCTAACCCCTAGCCCATGGGGTTGCAGAGAAGAAGACTTTTTAAGTATATACTATATACATATAAGGAAAACCCATGACCCCCAGGGCAGAGCCAATTTTCATCCATGAGGCATAATTTGAATAATTTTGGTAGATGACCTCTAGATGATGTTACATACCAAATATCAAAGTTTTAGGCCCTGTAGTTTCAGACAAGAAGATTTTTGAAACTTGTACTTTTGAACCCCTTTTTTGGCCCAGTGACCTACTGATGCAACTGACCCAAACCATTTGAACAACTTTGATAGGGGACCACCCAAGGATCATTCCTGTGAGGTTTGGTCAAAATCCAGTAATTGGCTTCAGAGGAGATGTTGTTTAAAGAAATTGTTGACGACGCACAATCCATGACGATGAACGGCAGGGGATCACAAAAGCTCACCATGAGCACATGGTGCTCAGGTGAGCTAAAAAGGCATTATTACCTGTCAATAATTATTGGCATGGTTTAACTTTTTGGATGACTATTGACTATTCATTAATACAATTTTAAGACTTGTGTTAAGAACTAAATTCATCGACTGTCAGTGCTATGCTTGAGTCATATTGACATATCACTCTGATACAGACTGGTCACCAGTTAACTATAAGACTGTTCATATACTTAGTTGTTTTTAATTGTACTTTCTGTAGTGTACACATTTATTGAAATTGACAGTCTAACTGTAACTCTAATAACTGTATTTCATACCTTTATATTTTTACTCAAAAAAAAAGGTTTTTAATATACAATGTACACATTCCTATGAAATACTGTATATACTCGCTTATTAGACGCCCTCGCTTATAAGACTACCCCCACTAACTTCAGGTTGAAAATCTGTACTTTTTGCATTGGCTCTCTTATAGATGGGTATGAAATGAAGAAAATTTGAGGCATTGATATTGGATGATTTAAATGTAATTTATATAGATTCTGGCCACATCTGCACTCCCAATCAGCTTCTGCAATGATTCCAACCACAAATTATTAAGTTGCTTTTGAAATTTTAAAGAATATTAATGGCTCCGGAACCATTATTGATATACCTACGTTGGCTGGTGGTGGATAATGGTTCAGCAAAAGACGTTTTTGGGGTCTAGAATATTTTTTTCACTTGCAGGACCTGCTTATAAGATGCACACCAAAATCTAATTATGAATTTTCGGTTTAAGAGTGTGCCTTATAGGTGAGTATGTATGGCATTTCTGTAAAAGAAAGTCCAGTTCAGTCCAGTCCATATTTCTGGTGGTTTTTACCATCTTATCCTCCAACACAGGAAGTACAAATACTACTTTTTTTTCAGTGTTACTCCTTTTGTCTGATTTATGGTAGTACCCTTACTAATTTCACAAACTCTTAGCTAGAGCATTGACTTACACAGTTACATGGCCTTGAAGCAAATTAGCATACTGTTATTGATTCAAAATAATTTTATTTTCATTTAACTATTTTGTATGCAAAGCAATATAAACATTTATAGTCATACATTTAAGATGTCACTCTGGAGCAAAAGTTTCTTGTTTTTTTCTTGAACAGAAAAAATCCCCTTAAATAAACCACGCTTTAATCAAATTCATCATTATGTTACTATAACCGCAAATGTAAACATCATTTGTGTGTCTGTCATGTTTTAAAGATCTCTGTTTAAAACAAAAAGCATATTATGTAATTACCAGTCCCTGTGTATAAATTTGAATAATTTTATTTCATTCATAAATCACTTAACATCCCCTGTAGAATTAAATTAATGAATAGTGCTACTACAAAGACAGACTGTGTGACAGAAATATGTAATTGTTAAATAATTAATTTATAAAAAAAGGCCCAAAATAAATTTCCTTGTTTTACTTGATGATCTCGGCTGTTGTTTATCTAGTTTTGTATCATGTTGCTGATTACCAAGGCTGTTATTTCCCTCAGTTTTATATCATGTTGCTATTGATCTATGCAGATGTTTCACTAAGTTTTGAATCATGTTTGTGATCAAAGCTGTTGTTTCCCTCAGTTTTGTATCATGTTGCTGATGATCTATGGAGATGTTTCAATAAGTTTTGTATCATGTTGGTGATGGTCTGGCTGATGTTTACTTAGTTTTGTATCATAGTGCAAATAATCTAGGCTGCAGTTTCACTCAGATTTGTAACATGTTGCAAATGATCTAGGCTGTTGTAAACTTAGTTTTGTATCATAGTGCAAATAATCTAGGCTGCAGTTTCACTCAGATTTGTATCATGTTGCAAATGATCTAGGCTGTTGTTAACTTAGTTTTGTTTCATAGTGCAAATAATCTAGGCTGTTGTTTCACACAGTTTTGTATCATGTTGCTAATAATCTAGGCTGTTGCTTACTAAGTTGTGTATCATGCTGCTGATGACCTAGACTGTTGTTTACTTAGTTCTGTATCATGTTGCTGATGATCTAAGCTGTTGTTCACCTAGTTTTGTATCTTGTTGCTGATGATCAATGTAGTTATTTGACTAACTTTTGAATCATGTTCCTGATGATCTAAGCTGCTGATTCCCTCAGTTTTGTATCATGTTGCTGATGATTTAGGCTGTTATTACTTAGTTTTGTATCATGTTGCTGATGATCAAAGC
The DNA here is from genome assembly GCA_012932295.1 of Cyclina sinensis. Taxonomy (NCBI): domain Eukaryota; kingdom Metazoa; phylum Mollusca; class Bivalvia; order Venerida; family Veneridae; genus Cyclina; species Cyclina sinensis. Next base: position 6,180,312 of record JAAONU010000009.1, on the reverse strand, counting down.
TGTTGTTTATCTAGTTTTGTATCATCTTGCTGATGATTTAGGCTGTTATTACTAAGTTTTGTACCATGTTGCTGATGATCTAATCTGTTGTTAACTTAGTTGTGTATCATGTTGCTGATGATTTAGGCTGTTGTGTACTCACTTTTGTATCATGTTGATGATGATATGGGCTGTTGTCTCCAAGTATTTTATTGTGTTGCTGTTGTTTCCTTAAGTTTTGTATCATGTTGCTGATGATCTAGGCTGTTTTTCCATCAGTGTTGTATCATTATTGTGATGATCTAGGCTGTTGTTTACTAAGTTTGGTATCATGTTGCTGATGATCTAGGCTGTTGTTTACTTAGTTTGGTATCATGTTGCTGATGATTTAGACTTTTGTTTACCTAGTTTTGTATCACGTTGCTGATGATTTAAGCTGTTATAAATTAGTTTTGTATCATGTTGCTGATGAACTAGGCTGTTGTTTACTTTGTTTTGTATCATGTTGCTGATGACCAAGGCTGTTGTTTTACTCAGTTTTGTATCATGTTGCTGATGATTACAGCTGTTAGTTACTTAGTTGTGTATCATGTTGATGATTATCTAGGCTGTGTACTTACTTTTGTATCATGTTGCGGATAATCTAGGCTGTTGTCTCCCTAAGTTTTTTTTATTGTGTTGCTGATGATCTAGGATGTTGTTTCCCTAAGTTTTGTATCATGTTGCTGTTGATCTAGGCTGTTTTTCCATCGGTTTTGTATCATAACTGTGATGATCTAGGCTGTGGTTTCCCTAAGTTTTGTATCATGTTGCTGATGATCTAGGCTATTTTTTCCATCGGTTTTGTATCATAATTGTGATGATCTAGGGTGTGGTTTCCTTAAGTTTTGTATCATGTTGTGATGATCTAGGCTGTGGTTTCCCTAAGTTTTGTATCATATTGCTATGATCTAGGCTGGTTTTTACTTAATTTTGTATCATATTGCTGATGATCTAGGCTGTTGTTTCACTCAGTTTTATATCATGTTGCTGATTATCTAGGCTGCTGTTTTCCTCAGTTTTGTACCATGTAGTGATGATCTAGGCTGCTTTTACTTAGTTTTGTATAAATGTTCCTGATGATCTTGGCTGTTGTTCACTTAGTTTTGTATCATATTGCTGATGATTTTGGCTGTTGTGTACACATTTTTTTATCATGTTGCTGATAACCAAGGTTGTTGTTCCATTCAGTTTTGTATCATGTTGCTGATGACCAAGGCTGTTGTTTTGCTCAGTTTTGTATCATGTTGCTGATGACCAAGGCTGTTGTTTTGCTGTTTTGTATCATGTTGCTGATGACCACGGCTGTTGTTATGCTCAGTTTTGTATCATGTTGCTGATGACCAAGGCTGTTGTTTTGCTCAGTTTTGTATCATGTTGCTGATGACCAAGGCTGTTGTTTCACTCAGTTTTGTATCATGTTGCTGTTGACCAAGGCTGTTGTTTCACTCAGTTTTGTATCATGTTGCTGATGACTAAGGCTGTTGTTTCACTTAGTTTTGTATCATGTTGCTGATGACCAAGGCTGTTGTTTTGCTCAGTTTTGTATCATGTTGCTGATGATTTAGGCTGTTGTTTCATTCAGTTTTGTATCATGTTGCTGATGACCAAGGCTGTTGTTTTGCTCAGTTTTGTATCATGTTGCTGATGACCAAGGCTGTTGTTTTGCTGTTTTGTATCATGTTGCTGATGACCACGGCTGTTGTTATGCTCAGTTTTGTATCATGTTGCTGATGACCAAGGCTGTTGTTTTGCTCAGTTTTGTATCATGTTGCTGATGACCAAGGCTGTTGTTTCACTCAGTTTTGTATCATGTTGCTGTTGACCAAGGCTGTTGTTTCACTCAGTTTTGTATCATGTTGCTGATGACTAAGGCTGTTGTTTCACTTAGTTTTGTATCATGTTGCTGATGACCAAGGCCATTGTTTCACTCAGTTTTGTATCATGTTGCTGATGACTAAGGCTGTTGTTTCACTTAGTTTTGTATCATGTTGCTGATGATCAAGGCTGTTGTTCTGCTTAGTTTTTTATCATGTTGCTGATGACCAAGGCTGTTGTTTCACTCAGTTTTGTATCATGTTGCTGATGATCTAGGCTTTTTTTTACCTACTTTTGTATCATGTTGCTGATGACCAAGGCTCTTTTTTTACTCAGCTAAGTATCATGTTGCTTATGATCTAGGCTGTTTTTTAGTAAGTTTTGTTTCATGTTGCAGTGGCATAGCTGCAGAAATAAGCATGAGTATACACTTTGTTCCAGGAAGTAGAAATTTCTTTATAATGATCATAATTTATTCAATCCTAAATGAAAAAATCTGTGGAGCTTTCAACATCTTCCATCCCTGGAGTGCCATGAAGGTTCAACCCTGATCCTGCCTGACACAACCACCTTGACCCTACTGTAAGTTTGAGCATACACTCAAATTTGGCCTAGATATGCCCCTGTTCTTTCAGGATTTACTTGCTGCTATACCTGACCAAGGGTATTTCAGGTCATGACCTGGTTTTGTTACATAGAAATACTGCAATTCTACATGATGTTGCTGCAAGATGATGGTTTCTAGTTATCATGTTAGATAATGTATTGAAAATATTTTAGTTTCATTGCTTCTCACTATGATATTTTTTTACAGAAGCAGATAACAGCATTGCAAGCTGTGAAAACCCTAGTGACTATTTGTGGTTTGTTGTTGATAAAAGTACAGAATATTTTTTGTCTGTTTTATAGAACACTTTTAAAATAGATCTATAATAGTATAAACAGCATGTAGCCAGTTAAGGAGACAATTTCATCTATATTTAGAGTCACCCACTAGATTTCTAAACTTTGATTTAATATGATTCAATGTTTTCTTCCTGTCTGGATTAAGATCTCTCCTATTACAATAATTTTTATACACATGAACCAGTTTATTGTAGTTCTCTTATCTGTTTTGTTGACCATAATCAAACATGTAACATACAGCCATGGACACCAAATTTTGAAGATGCAATTAATAACAATTCAGGCACTATTTGTGCTCTGTGATAACCCCCTCTGGCATCTGAAAATGCCAGCCTTGGCAGATCTGAAAATGTGACCCCTGGTGCATTTGAACACGCATCCTATTATCCTCTTAGTTATACAAGGAAATAGCGAATAACAACCACCTTATTACCTACTCTCTCCTCAGAGCAAAGGTAAAAATATTACATACGTAATTAGAACATTTGCTACCGCTATTTATGCGAATATGATGTATTTCTCATGCATGACCCATCACAGTATTAGTGGTCAACATAAAACACTGTAAACCGGGACAGCTAAGCCGCAATAAATATGTCATGTAAACGTGTATTTTATATCTATAAATTACTAAGAAACATGTGTAATAAAATGAAAAATCAATAATAAAACAGTGTTTTTTCTGTCACCATAAACACTTGTGTCAGTTTTAGACTATGCAAGAATTTATATTAAATCCTATATTTCTGATATAATTAGCAAATATAGAGGATTTTGTATAAATCAGCCATGACCACAAATTCGTCCACGCATTGCCTTAAAGCAAATGACTCACAGATGGGTCGACAATGCATAAAAAAGAAAATATTTCTACATATAGAAAATTTAGTTGTGATTGTGAAGCACATATCTGAACTACATGTAAGTTACTGTTTCATTTTTTTGTTACAAATACACACCATAATACAAAGTTAACAAGTCCCTGTGACTCAGCGGGTTAGCTCGCAGCTCTTTATTTTACTGACTGGAAGGGTATGGGTTCAAATCTGGGTGAAACCAAATTCTTTTTTTTTCTCAGTGTTAATGATGTATAGAAGTATAATATTGTGAGTTTTTCTATAGATTATTAACTGCTTAAATTTAAAGAAAAACATTTTTAAGCTAAATTCTGTGAGTCAGTTGCTTTAAGAAGTGATGTCATTCAAACCCATAGAGTCATAAATTAACCTTTGATAAAGAAATTGGTACTTTTTCAACACCTTAAACTTATACCACAAATTACCAATTTTTTTTTTAACTTTGAAAGATTTTGCTATTCTTACATTGATGATTACCTCTTGGAGAATAAACCTCTATACATTTGATGTATAGAAATTTACGCGTTTCAGGAAATTTCAACTACAACTTGACAGGTATAAATTTTGACTATCAATATCTGAACAAGACCTGTCACTGTGAACAGACATATGCCCCCAAAGCTATACTAAGGACAAGAAAATGTTTTTCACTGGAAATGGAGGCCAGATAGTATAAGGAAGTGTGAAAGAAGAAGTGTGAAAGGAGAAAGGAATGTTAACAAACACATATCCAGGGGTAAAAGTGCAGAATTGTGAAAATACTGAACATAAAGCTTTGGGCCTTGGGCTGATAGGGCCCCTGGTGGGGCCAGGGTGTTGCCCTGGCCAGTGGTCCAGGGGGCCGGTAGCTCCTGCGTTTTAGCTATTTAGGAGATTAAAAATCTCATTTCCATAAACTTTCTTGGAGCCTTATTTCTTGTTTCTTTCACTTAATTTAGCGTGGAGGCATACTGACTTCTATCCATTAGATTTATAGTTAATGGGCTTGGAGCAAACATCCGAAAAAGCCATCCCCATTGTGCCGGTTTTTTTAGCCATTCTCTCCATTTTACACCCTAAGCATCAACTTCTGACAGCCACTCCAAGTGCCATTTATTTTTCACACCCTTTTCCAGCTCATTCGTGTTATACCTGGGCAGAAACTTCATTTTCACTTGTTTACAAACTTCTGTATGAAGGCGGACATATTAGAAGCTTTGCCTAAAGAATTACTTATGGGTGATTTTCATTGGCTAAACAATCTAATTTCAGCCAACCAAATTTCTTGTAATTAGGTATTCATGAATAACAAAATTGTTCTCGTAATTTAGCACAAATTTGAATGCACAAAAGCTAGCAGAAATTACCAAATTATCAATATTTTGTCAGTATTAGCTCTCGTACATCTTTTAACGTTTATTTGTCGAAGGATCCGGTCTCGACACCCCCCCCCCCCCCACCCACCCCCCAAAGCATAGAAAGTAAATGGGGTTACCCACTGTTAAATTTGTAATACCATAATTAATTATACTGATAATAATTATCATAAATGACAACAAAATAATTAAAGATATATATTGTTTGTCAGTTGAGATAAATGCTCTGATTATATAATAGCTAATAAATTCTTTTAGAACAAAATATTATTATTCATCATTTAAATGTTGCTACATATACCAAATAACTTAAAACACTTATAGCATATTTTTTCAAGAAATACTTCATGAGAACATCCTAACTAGGTATTCATGAATAACAAAATTGTTGACAGGAACAACCATCAATGTACTTTTACAAAAAAATTCCTTTCCAGTTAAGTGTGAACTTTAAGCTACAAAACTAGGATTGTCTCAATTTTCAACACATCTGCCCATAATTATTTCAAAATCCACCTATGAATAACAAAAATTATGCACAAAACATGACCATCTAGTCACAACCATATCACGACTTTTGACATACAGGTGTTGACTTGACCTCTGAGGTGGAAGCCTGGTTCTTGTGTGCTACATATCGTCATCATGTCAAAGACATTTATTCATGTCTGACATTGATGTCAGAATTATTGACCGGACATGACCATTATTGCACTTTTATGAATATCATATCATGACTTTGGATGTACAACTGTGACCTTGACATCTGAGCTGTACACCTGATTCTTGCATGTGACACACTGTCATTATGTCCAACACATTTATGCTAAGTCATTTTAAAATCCATCCAGGGATGTCAGAAATTGTTGACAAGACATGACCATCACTGCACTTTTATGAAATATTAATATCATGACTTTGGACATAAATGTGTGACCTTGCCCTCTGAGCTGGACAGCTGATTCTTGCACATGACACGTCGTCATCATGTCCAACACATTTATGCCATGACATTTTAAAATACATTCAGGAATGACAGAATTGTTGACTGGACACAACCATCAAAGCAGTTTTATTTCCTTTCAAGTGTGTGACCTTGACCTTTGACCTACAAACCTGGGTCTTGCATGTGACACATCATCTCAATGTGCCACACATTTATGCAAAATTATACCAAAATCCATCCATGAATGACAAAGTTATGGACTGAATAAAAAGTGGACAGACATATGGATGGACAATTCAAAAACTATATGTCTCCTTTCAGGAGCATTAAAATGATCTGTGAAATTTACACATCAGCCTGATATAAAAAAAAGCAGGTTTTACGAAACTGCAACAAAAACGTTACCTACTTTCAACCAGGTATGAGTTTCGACTACTAATACTTCATTACGAGTACACATCAGGAATAGTTAATTCAAAAATCAGAACAATTTTTTCCTGACACAATGACAGTACTGATCATATTTTCAACTTCCTGACAATTCACAGCTTTAAATGCAAATCAGTTTGAGAGGCCTCTAAATATACCTGAATTTATACCCCATCAAACAATTAAGAAATCTTCAGGTGTCAACATTTAATGAAGCATCTTTCAAAATGACATGAAGTTTTCACTGAACAAAGTCAGGTCACCATACTTAATGTCGCATAGGTATACAGGTTAATGGTGTAAAAAGCATTTTAGTGTTCTTGTTTCCTTGAATTAAAGACTGATCATTTCCCCTAAGCTATAGATGTGACAGGTGTGCTAGAAGACATGTTTCTTCTTTTAAAAAGGAAGGGGATAGGCCAATGAAGTAAAAACAGCTGAAAAATACTTGATAAACATGTACACTATTACTGTACCCAAATGTCTCAATAGTCATACAACTAAAAAGATCAGTCAGGGAGTGCTATTATTAATGAACTAGTCTTAATTGCAGACCTAGTTCTATTCTAGACTTTCATTATCAATAATTACTGCTTCATTCTGAAACAACTGTAATGGTCTTATTACTGGAACTGAACTCAGTACAGCCAATCGAAAAATATTAAAATATCGAAACATCTCTTAACCCATAATGCCTTATGGATTATGCCATCCTTGTTGGATGAGTTCATTTTCAATTAAAAGGTTTCTGGTATAAATTTTCAAATTCATTCTATTTCAGGAAGAAAGTCCTTTATGCAAACACTGTGTAGACCCTGATCAGATACTTCATGTTGTGGCGTCTGATCTGGGTCTGCACTGTTTGCCTATGTCTAATTTTGTAGACGTTAGGCATTTATGGGTTAATATCTGAGACGAATATGTTTTTGACTTTTGACCTTCTAAGTCATGTTGTTTTCAGTAGTAATAGCCATCGATGCTTATGAACTAATTCTGCTGAAGAGAAATCCAAATACAAACTGAAATTTATTCTTTTTTTATGGACACTGGATTTCTAAATAGTAAACTGTCCTATCCAGAGTGGGTTAACATAAAGATAAGGACAGTAATGGGTCAGTTCTGCCAGGTTATGGTCTAATCAACCACAGGAAGTTACAAGATCACCAGCTTTATACATTATTCCTTAGCTATTTAATAGTCATCTGTACTAGGGGACTTTTTTTTGACCAAGTACCCAGCTGGAAAATCAGTCCTGGGTGAGGTCAAATATCTAGATCTGCACATTAAACTGTTGTATATAGGTTTGTCCGGATACCTCTCTTTTCATATGCAGTTACAAGTCTGTCCATCTCAACCTTGAATATGTAAATTACTGATTAGAAGTTCAGGTACCAGTTAAATTCAAATGAAGCTAATTGGACATGAAAAAAAGGGTGAAAGTCTAGAAATTCTCATACAAAATAATATACTGAAAGCAGCCGTAAGCGCTCACCTGTAGCAACCAAATTGTATACACATACATACAGTGCCACTTGCACTTGGTCTTGTGACAAGCCAAAACTGGTCATGTGACCAGCCAGAATAGGGTCATGTGACCTGTAATCATATACTTAATGGACATTTTTATAGCCAATATTATGAAAGAATAACTATTGTTAATACAAATGTAATATCAGAAACTACTACTTTATTGCCTGGGCATGTTAATGTCTAACATAAGTTCAGTTTATTGACAAGGTCATATGTTGTGACTGATCATATATGTATGCATACCAGTTTTGATTTTTGAAGTTGTGCAAGATAATATGTCGTGTGCCATAAAAGCTTGTCTACCTTTGTAACCAGGCCACACCACCATCAGCCTTTACATCCATGCAGTCTGATCATGATCTACATTATTTCCACCCCCTAACCATGGTCTGCATTGTTCTCCGATCATGATCTACACTGTTCTGTCTGTATATTTTAACTTAAAACTCCTAAAAAGTCATAAAAGGTTCTGACCAAACTACATTATAAGAGGTTCATTTCGGAAAATCAACACAGCCACGATTTAGAAGATAATTTCTTAATGAGGGACATTCCTGATAACAAATTATCTCCCTTACACAGATAACATCAAAGGTAGACCAAATTGTACATTGGTCCTACAGTTGGAATTCTCTAACTTTATCCTTGTTTCTCTTTTTGATAGTCCTGACACTTAGTTCTGAAAATTGTCACTTATATATTTAATAAAAAGTTAGGATTATCAAAAAACAAACATGTTGCTAAACTTAATGTGTAATCTGACTACAATTGATGCAAATAATATGGCTTATAATTTTCACCAAACAAAAGTAAGGAAATTGCTATGAAAGCAGAGGAATCCTAAAGACCAATGTTATATCAGAGAGTATTCAGGGTAGATAATCCACTAATGCCCCCCATTGGATAAATCCAGAATCAAATTGATTATCAAATAGCCATCCTAAGAACCTGACTAATGGACCATACTTCCTTTAAGATTTTTGTGGTTAACTAGATGTCAATTATTTTACAAATGGTGAAGAAAAACAAATATAACTTCTTTAACTTTCATTGTTTAGAAGAATGAACCGGACTTTCCTCAAATACGTAAAAAATACCTTCCCAAATTTTTTTTTTTTAATCAGAGTAAAACCCTTTTAAATGAATCCTGTTCCTGATAATTTCTTATTAAGTTAATCAACCTGGTTCATGAAATATATTCTTAGAATGTGCATGAAGGTAATGCCACTAACTTTTGAAGCGACTGATAAGACCATGTACTAAGTGTTTCACACTGAAAAATTGATGATATCTGCACTCATGACCTTTGACCTTACAACTTATGTGACATGCCAAACTGTAAAAAAAAAACTGCTTCAATGTACATGTAACCTGCATATTACAGTAATTTCAACCAGGCATATAATACCAACTGGTATAGAACTGACAAAACATTTAAACTTATAAGTTACCTCATAAATTACCTCATAATGTAATCGCCTGATTGTCAGAGGTGCAGTCCCACCAGAATCCATCATACCCTGTCACTTCCTGTAACCACACCACACTGAAAATACAAAGTATGTTTGTTTACTAATTCTTATATATTAATATTAAATAGATATAATAACTGCTCAGCTGCAACAGAAGTCACCTTTGTGTAGAAAAAAAAAAAATTATGAAACAAATCACTTTTGACAGAAAGCCAGTAACTCTCACTACTTGTTGCTGGTTTGAGTCCTACCTTGCTGGACTAGAACAAGTGCAATGCTTAGACAAACTCTTTTGGACACAATGTGCCATTTGCATTCCAAATCTAAGGCAAATATGCTCTGATCTATCTATTCTTTGTGTTTACCTTAGTAACTATTCATCGGTAACGCTAGCCTTGGTCTTTAGGCCACTGTTCGTTGATTTTTCGTTTCTCAAACCCGCCGACCCTAATTTTTGCCAAGTTGAAAAAAAAATAAAATGGAAATTTGTAAAAAATGAAACTAAATCGCCAACTTATGTGTCCGGAATTCATGAATTTAGTACACTTTTGCCTCTGGATATTTTCATATATTGATTTTTTTACGTGTACCGTATAAAAATGGCGGCGCCCGGTGACAATGCAGCTACATTGTGGTTTGGTTTAAATTTCGATTCAGCACGCTGTTGCACTTAAAACTGGAATCATTTAAAATTAGTTACTTTGAGTATCTTGTGTAAATCATAACATCTCATACACTTTTAAAGTGTATATAGACAAGTCAGAAGAAAAGTAATGTTATTTTCCACACTATTCAGTGATTTTTTAAGGTCTTTTTGAGGCTGAAATTCGGCCCCATAACTGCCTATGCACTCCATTATTCTTCACGATATTTTCTTTACGTTTTACGTCAATGCCAGCAAAATACTTAGTTTCCCGAGTGAAATTCTCGGATAAATTCCATTTGTCATATATTTCCGCGACCCCGACGTATTTTAGTATTTATAGAAAACATTGTCTTGGAGACTCTTTACAAGGTAAACTTACAACATTCAATTAATTTATTTAGATGAGTGGTGATAATTTGATTATAAGTACCAATTTGCATCTACTTAAATATAAGCATACAAAGTTTTAACTCCATAAATTTTGTTAAATATTATGTCATGATAATATCTAACCTGCCTAGAAAAGTCAGTATTGAATTTGGCAGTGATAAGTTGAAGTTGAAACCTAAAATAAGGGAAAGAAAGAGAACAGCACCTGGTCCAAATGCAATTACAAGTTTTTTTGTGAGGAATAGGAGTGACAATCATAATGATAGTAATGTAACTGTGAGTGATAGGAAAGTATGTTCTGTTGTTGTGAGTAATTCTAGTGATGTGATTCAGCCATCTTCCGTGCACTGTCAAAGCAGGTAGACAGATGTTGCAATGACAAACTATGATACATAATAATTCTCCTGTGAAAGATTTATCTGTTTAAAATATCTTAAAAACAACCACAGAGCTGCATTTTTAACCCAAAACTGCAAAAATTTTCGACATGTGGAAGAGGTATACCCCCTCCTGCATCCACCCCTGTCCAGATGATTACCGCTTATTAAGTTCCTGTGGAAATTTGTTTATTTTAAAAAAAATCATTATATGCGTAATGACCAAATTAAATGCTGGGAAAGATATTTATTTGTTGTTGCTTGTGTGTTCACGTTGTTAAGGAGACCCACATTTATACCTTTTTGACAGTATTTTAACCAAACAAAATTAAAATTCCCCTTTTTCGACGTTTACGCTCTATTTTTCCCCACCCAATGGGCACTGACCCCCTTCCCCCAAAATTGGAAAGGAACACAGCTATTATAAAAGGTTGAAGGTCTATTTTTATTTTTTTTTTATTCCCTCCTCCTACCCTATGTTTTTGCCAAAGGATCTTGAGAAACTAAAAATAAAAAAACAGTGGCCTTAGAACACACAAATCATTTGTTACTAACATCAGAAAAATAGTAGTTCTCTAGTCTTGTATATTACGACACTGCTCTGGAAAAAAGACAAGCAATAATATATGCACAATCAATTTTCTTTTGTAAATGGAATTCACCATCTGCGAGCTAACTTACACTTGTTCAGGTCATGACCTGATTTAGTAACCAAATGAAACAGGCACAGGTTATAACGTCTTTAAATAGCTTTTCATCATTTTTCAATTATTCAGACATTATACTGCAAGATGATGATGAATCAGTTTTTATATCATAGACAATGCTGTGGGCGTGTAATAAAGCTGTGTAATATTTTTGATATTACAATAGTGAAATATCACTTGGACATCAACGTCATTAACGCTTATGACGTTCTCGCTTAAATGGATGAAACATAAACAGTTTATGTGCATTTCTGTCATGATTCACTTAAAAAGTGTCTATTACATTACATTCTTGGTCATGTTATATTGGATTTATTACACTCATTATTAGAACACGATAAAAACTCAGCAGAGCCTCATTTAAATGGTTTTCAAATAACCTGTGCAATAAATCCAGGACCTGTATTACATCATCTCTCATTTAATATCCTCTATATCCTCTTCCATAACATAGTTTTAAATTATGACTTATGTGAGAGCAATCGACTTAGAATAACATAGTAAAATACAGTATGAATTTAGTCTGCAGCATGTGGATTAAAACAAAACAAAAAATCAATAAATCTGTTTTTTCTAAACTTTGATTATAAAAAAAAGTTCTAGTACAATATCATAAAGCATTTAGCATTAATCATCTTTCATTTCAAGCTTTTTTCTGCTTTATCTTTAAAATCTTGAAAGTTGTTGAAAACATTTCAATTTACTATATCAGGGTGTGTGCACAACTGTACTTGGTGTCAAAATTAAAATGAAATCGTACATAAAATAAAATTAACTATCTGTGCTCTAGTAAATTCCCAAACTGCACACTGCATGAATTGATAAGAAAAAACATGTGAATCTTCATGTAAGTTATATAAAACCTGCACACACAAAAAAATTGCCTATTTTTGTTTTATCGATCAAGCCATAACAGAAGAAGAATCACTGACTCAGACTTTCTTTTTTGTTCTGAAGTTTTATATCTCTACTCTAGAAAATTCTGAATTTTTTTTGCAACATCCCCTTTTCTTTGACAATCAATTACTGAATAAAATAAAGCCTCAGTCTAGTGTATAGTGCTATGTCTGAAAACAAGAGGGTCATGATGGCCCTGGATCACTCACCTGTGTACTTTGGCTGAGGGTCTACTGTTAAGCAAACATCAGATGCAACATTAACATTTTCTCTAACTGAAGATTTACAAAAACTTCAACTTGCAAATTAATGTCAGTTTGCCTTTCAACTATAATTCTGATGTCATCAGCAATCCTTTCAAAAATTCAACTCTGAAGTGTTATGGAGATATGTTGGAAGGAAATTAACAAAGACATTCTATTTTACACAAGGAAATCACAGAACAATTGTATTTGTAATGTATTTTTCCACTGTTTTATCAAAGAAGTTTCTTTTTTGACATATTTCTGGAGATGACCACCCCATCAAGTATAAAATTTAGGTACTCAATTCCTTAAACCAGCATTATATTAGTTGAGGACATTTAACGATTTCTTCTTCCTTTCTAACAAACAAGGACATACATGTATTTGCAATTTTGTGTGTGTACTGTTCTTACACTCAAGACTTAACCACAGAAATATCTTCAAGGAAAACTTTTTCTAGTTCACTTTATAATCGTACAATCCATTCACGCCTTTCACAACTAAAAAAACATGCTTTTGATAACAATTCCTGAGATACACAAGTCGTAAGTAATTCACTCAAAAATTTTTCTCCCTCATTCTCCTGTTTATCAGAAACATTTTCTTTTTAATAGTGACCTTGACCTTTGCACTGCAAATCTTTATGTAAATAGTTTTTGTTCAACCATTTGATGGAAAGGAACCCAAATACAACAGAAATCAACAACACAAGACTTATTTTCTCAGAATGGACCTTGACCCTTGAAAAAACTATAATCATGTATACATTTTACCTTCGATCTTGTTGTCGCTTGAAGAATCTACAAAGTTTCACTGAAATTTCTTCATTCATTTTAACAAAAAGGCTTGGCCTTAAAAATATTTGTGTATTATAGTTTCTCAACCCAGAATTTTAGAGATGAGTAGGTGGGTAGGGCTTTTTAAAAAAATAATAATGTTACATTACTAGATTCAAGAAATTGAGAAAAAAATTAGATCAGCATGGATTCCCCTGTCTCGACAGGAAAACAAAATTTTACGGTCAGCCCAACTAACTGATTCTGCATCTGATACACCACAAGTTTTGGCAAAATCTGATGACTCAAATTTGTTTGCCAGGGTGTAATTAACAAATAAAACACCCCTTAAAGATAAACAAATACTTCACTTCTTCCCATATGAGCAAACTTAATCCACATGTGCATAAAAATATCCCAATCTTAACTAATTGTAACATGTAAAATGCATTTAAACTTTCTAAACCACTGATTGAGGTGCAATCTTGGAGAACACAAATATTTGATTAAGTCAACATCCTATTGACGACAAAGAATTGTTGAGTCTGTATTTTTATCTTCCTAGTTGGGGGATGCAAGTTCAGGACTTGAAAAAAACTCACAACCAATAAACCACAACTATTGTAGACAATTGACATTTTCTCATGTGAGTAAATATTTTTTTTTATTATTTTCTTTATGAGGAAGTCAATTGCCATTATAATGCTCTACCAATACATAATGTTTTATATAAATTGTACTTTTCCCATTATAAATTGGTTCTCATTTACTTTAATTTATACAACTAGTTGCAACTCCCCGATTTTGCTTTTGTGACCAGTGCAGACTATGATAAGCCTGCTAATTCCTTGCAGTCTAACTATGGTCTACAGTGTCTGCTTGTCAGTCTTACTTCTAAAGCATCAACCCTATAAATGATGAATAGTATAGTCCAAACTGAATGACAGTCAATTCCATTTCAGAAATATAGAAGGATAGGGGTAGATACTCTTTAAAAATACTTCTGTATTATAGGAAAGAATATTTACTTCACCACTAGTAGTTCTTGGAAATCATCAATTCAAAACATTTCAAGCCTTTAAACTAAGAATTTAATTTTCTTGCAAAATTGATAGTTTAAATTTTCATAATAATAGAAATAGGTATCTTACCAATCAGTTATATATTACAAAATAGGATTAAGCCAAACTAATAGAGGCAGAGTATAGAGTGACATTTCAACTACAGTACATGCTGCGCCGACTTTGACCTTGTTAAAATTGTTGTGGGGGGCGGTATCGTCTCTGGGTGGCCAGTCGTGGTGGACAGATCACCCGAAATTTCGGGTGTCCGCTAAAATGACCACCGCGACTACAACCGTGGGGTATGATCACCGCGTGTCAGGGTGATAGAACACCGCGCGTCCCTGCGATGTTTTGATTTGGAGATAACTGCATTTAAACATACTGTGTGTACAGTACGTGTACGTGGTTTTCTTTTTACTCATACTTATTTTACTTACATGTATTTTGTGGCCAACTTCAGTTGGTCAAAAAAAAACCAAATTTCAAAAACATTTGTGGTGTAGGTTTATTGTGTACTTTCGTTTTTGGATTTTTTGAAAAATTCTTATTATTATATAGCATCAATAATTTTTGCCAAGCGCCTACGATACGGATGTCGAAAGCAGTTAAAAAACACGTGTTGATTGATTCATTTTCTGAAAATATGATCAGCTGTTTCTGGAAACAACTGCTTTGAATTGTCATTCTTTGCATAAGTAGGAGCGTTCGTACACAAATGCATCAGAATTAGAGCGGATTTGTTCGAATTTTGAATGTTTAAATTAGATTATTAACTTTTCACAGTTTGATTATCATTTGTAATTTATTTGCATGTAAGGTTTATTTGTGAGTGGATTAACACAAGCGTGGCACTGATTGAAGACTTCAAAATATATTAATTGCAGCAATTAAAGTGTATTAACAAGATTTCATGTAGGGGTGTAAATCTATTCATAATCGGCTGTTTCTTTTCTACAAATACCTTCAATCATACAAGCAAACACTAAACATCAACAAATAAAAGTTTAACTGGATGGGGTATTAAAAAGAAAAAGAAACAACTTCAACTGGTAATAATTACGTGTACTTTGTAACTCATCTGAAAAAAATTAAAATTTTGAGAAAGAAAAATTGTGATGTGACTTCGTTTTTTCAGACAGCGCAAACCCCGCAATTTGATGCCGCGACCCAGTGTGGTACTTATCATCACAAACGGCCATACTGACCACCGCATTTTATCATATGAACACTCAACGCGGTAGTCATTTTGGTCCTCAATGCGGACAGTAAAATTGTGGGGACGGGTGCTCGTTGTCAAAGTCCACGCTGCGTGTACTGTATCTATGTATCCTTACAAAAAGAAAGGAGTGACTTTACTTATACAACCACTATACTGAAAGGGAAATTGAAAAGGTGGAGTACTAAGAAACATAGCAATAAAGTGGATTTTGCAATTCTTTGTTCTTTGACTGTGTATAATTTTCAGAGATACAGATTCAGCTGTACCTAAGCTGCTGCTACAACTGCAGATGCAGGACGTGTCAGTTATTTAATCCTACCTTCCCAAGTACAAGTCTATATAAACTGAATATTCTTGAAAAAACAACAACAATATTCTAAATATTATATTATCTGCAAAACTTGATTGTATTTTGTAGTATTATCAACATAATTTGCAGTGTGGTTTAATATATATTAAATCACTTTAGCAATTGGTTAACTCGCCTCACCTCTAGAACTGTTAAGCTATTAATTATGAAACGGAACTGATAACTGTTATTTAACACCTGTTTAATGACAGTGACACAATCATTTCTCTCTGGTTCAGTACTGTTTTTTCATTGTGAAATTTTCTTTATAATCATTTGAGAACAGATATGTGAAGAATGTGCTTACCAAACAATATTTTGACATTAAATTACTATGCACATTATCTCAAACACTATTAAAATTCAAGGGAACTTTTTATAAACATGACCTGTTTCTATTTAAAGAACAAACTGCTTTCATTCAGAAATTAATTCAGTGATATTTCCGAGTCAGAAAAAGCAAAGGTATAATAATACAGAAAATGACTTCTAACCTTTTTCAGAAACACATTTATCCCTCCGAATAACTTAATTTAATTAACACCGGTAAAAGTACAGAACAGGACTACATTCCATTCTTAACATTTTCCCATGTTTTAATGAATGACAGTAACGTATTATACACCCACAAACTTACTGCTCACTCATGAAAAACCATGTACTGTATCTACATACACAATTTGTGACAAGTCGTAAAAATAACACATTGTGTTAGCTACATCTATTAGATAACATTCAGCGTTTATTATACATTTGACTAAGATCATTCAAAATATATGTATTACAAACACATTTATTACATAACAATTATGTATTATTGTATTTAATATAACTTACTTAATCAATACTATTGTATTTAATACTTAAACATACATCATTATATACTTAACCCATTTACGATTATTTCAAGTGTAATTTAACCTTTTTCATGTGTACAACAATTCAATTATCTATTACCCTTTTTGCACTCATTTGATTTTCCATGTTCATAGCCATTTTAGTTATATCTGTCACCCTGACCTTTCATTTTTAAGGTGCTGTTGAGGCTTCTGTAAAAACTGATTATTCATAGCACACTTTGAAAGTATATAAACAATTAAAGCTGATTTAACATGACAATATTATCAAGGTTAGGGCATTTTAAGCATTTAATACTAGATAAGGTAATTAAATTTAATATTGCATGATTATATTGATATACCATGTGACTCAACGGACCATTATGCCAAAATGTGTAAACTATAGGTTTTTTTTTACAATTAAAGCAGAATTTTTCAAACTGGGTACAGACCTAATCATTTAACGCAAAATATAATTTTCTTCAACTGAGCTATGTTCAATTTTTTACTGTACAAAAATCATATGTTCCTGATTCAATAATACCAAACTGAATCTACCCTTAACCTGCTGAATTTTAGTAATGGATTTGCCCAGCTTTGACTTTGGAACAGTCTATTTAAAATTTAAGGGATTTCAATATCAAAATACAAAAATCAGGCTACCTGGTCAGACTGCACGGATGTGCAGGCTGGCCTGTGGCTCTTTAATACTGGTAGCAAAGGCTAATCACTTTCGGTTTAAGCAGGTTAAGGGGTAATGCTTTCTCATGCAGCATTCAAGATATGAATTATTAATTCAATTAATGCACTGCCATGCTTTAAATTCCTGAATTCTGCCAAAAATATGGCTGCAAATAAATGAAATATTCTATAGCAACTACAGAGTATATATCTTAACATCAAGCCTCATGTTCACTATAGGACAACAGAAATTACAACTGTTAACATCCAAGGGCCATAACTCTGCCAGGCAATAAAGCAACATCAAACATGTTTTTTTCTCTATAACAACATTATATTATCAGGGTAAATATCTGTCTTAATAAGAGTTATCCATAAGACAGCTAAAATGCTTGACTATTCTCATTATACCAATAGAAATAATTCTTATATACAATATACAAGCCTCGGTCAATATAACATATCACATCATATTATATGACACACTAGTCAATAACTGTTTTATTATATGACTACATACAATTGTTTCTACTAAGTTTTCTTCCAGACTGATTTTACATTCATTTATGATTACAATGTGTTAATTTTTTGTAGGACTATTTATACTCATTCTCACATTACAATAATACTCAGAAGTCTTGGAGGTGATTTTGAAATCCAATATAACATCAAAAAATAAAACATAAAAACACACACCAGATGCAATTTCTTAGAAAAAGTCTAAGTGCCCAAATATATTTTGATTATTTCCAGGCATTAGAGTAATTTTGTTTTTAAAACTGAGTGTCGGGCACCAGACAGCACTACTACGAGTATCAACAGCAATCTATTTTTAGACCTAAAATATAACATGAGAAAAACCCAGAATGCAGGAATATAATAATACATTGTTGGTCACCGACTGCGCTTGGAACCAATGGGATTGCATCTATTTATAGGTCATATAATAATAATAATGATTATAAACATCAGCGGGGGGAAGTCATTGGATGATTTGTTAATGGACAAATTACAGACTTTAATTCATAAACTTACAACCTGAAAGAAGTATATAAAGCTTTAAATATCTTTATTAGTTGTGAAGATGGACACTATTTCTTAGCATTTTGCATGGTGTTGGTAAGTCCAACAAGAGGGCCATGATGGCCCTGTATCGCTCACCTGAGTTTGACTGCTTTTAACAAAGTTGCTATGGACCTGGCTTACTGACCCCAGATGACCCATTTTCGAACTTCATCTAGAAATTATTGGAACAATCTTTTTGACAAATTTCCAGGTTGTTTTGACTGAGATGTTACCACAAGAGTGTTAACAAGGTTTTTCCATATTTGGGCTCTATGACCTAGTTTTTGAACCTAAATGTCCCATATTCGGACTTGAGCTAGAAATTATCGAAACAATCTTTCTGACAAATTTCAGGGATATTTGGATTGAAAAAGTAGCCTCTAGAGTGTTAAGAAGGTTTTTCAATATTTGGGCTCTGTGACCTAGTTTTTCAACCCAGATAACCCATCTTCTAACTCGTCCGAGAAAACATTGGGACAAACATCCTGACCAAGTTTCAAGACAATTTAGGCAAAAATGTGACCGCTAGAGCGTTAAGAATTAAGTGTGGACGGACGACAGAAGACGGACATTAAGCGATCCTAATAGCTCACCATGAGCCTACGGCTCAGGTGAGCTAAAAATGATCGAAGGACCACTTCATCACAACTTTGTAAGTCTTGTCCATCAAGAAAAAAGAGTTGTGGAAATAAATCCAATAACAAAAATGACTCAAATGCCTTACTCATATGCATGTAGGTCAAGGTCATTATAGTTTGCACAAAAATGCCCAAATACAAAATTCATGACTGTCTCTTTTAGCAAAAACATATATCCATTATCTACAAATTTATGGAAAAGGTGAGGAGAGTATAAATTAATATTGTTCTTTCATCTGAACAAACTGAAATGACAAAAAATACAGGTACCCTATTCAACCCATCTATCACCAACGGCACTTAGAAAATTCCAGAGAAGTTGCGGGGGAGGGGGGGAGGGGTGGGGACTTAAAAGGGTACTTATTTATATAAACCCTACTGTCTAGTTCAAGACGCAAGAAAATTCGAAACAGGTAGTTTATTTTGCAAGACAGTAGTAAAGTCTATATGTGCCATTACAAAACGAAAAAGAAACAATGATGCAAAAAGATGTTTATTTACAAATTTCCAACTGCAAAAAAGGGGCACCTATTCATTTGCAGGTCAATTTAACAGACACATGAGGGGCACTTATATGGGCATGAGCACTAGATGGGGCAAATATGGTACTTGAAAAATAAGGAATAATGTGGCAGTAATATGGTTCAATTTTGCCAGTATGAACCAATCAAGTTCTTTATTTCACTCATTATGTATGATATACATGATGTTACATATAAGTAAAAGGTTTATGTAACAGTGTTTACATCAAGCCCAAAGAACAACTCCTGCATACATATACACGTCTATCTTTCCCTACAATCGTAATCAATGAAGGAACACTTTCGGCACATGACAACATGACCTTCTGACCCTGTGTGTCAGAGCAGGCTTTCAAAGCATGGTGTGTGAGACTTGAAGTGTAGTAGAAATCTCACTTCTCCATAATTTGAGAACTTTAACCTAAAAAATATTACGCAGTCATGGTAAACAAGAAATGTCTTTAAAAAAGACAATCAGCGGAGTTTGTAAAGAACATTTTGATTTATTTCTAATCCGATTCGTACAAGTTTACATGAAGTTGAAAGGTACCAATGATTTTGTTTTAAGTGGGTTTTACGACCCACCAACACAAATTTAGAAGTGCTCAGGTGAGCTAATAACACACAAAATAAGAACTGTATTCACTTTATTTGCAAGATCTTTAAATGGAAACCAAACTTCATAAAGGTATAAGGTATACTGTAAAATTTTGAAAATAAGCGCATGTGCTTATAATAAAATTAGTGGCTGAAATATGCGCTTATTTTCCATATGCGCTTATACTTTAGTGTAAAGGTATGCGCTTATTTTCAGTATGCGTTTATACTTTCGGGTAGCTGCTTAACAATGCATTAGTAATACTACACAAAAAATAATCCTCTATGTAACCAAAATAAAAAGAATCATCCAAACAGTGTATCATTTTCTTAATGAAGGGAAACACAACTGATTTCCTTAAAAATACATATTAATTTGACAAAAAAGCTAAGTTTTCATAAAAAAATATTTCATTTACTGAAAATAAATTAGTACGCGTATTAATTTGGTCCCTTCAAAATCATCTGTGAAGCCCGCAATATTCCAACATATTTTAGGCCAGTAAACAATAATCTATCGTCTGAATCTAGATTAATTTCTTGTTGTTATGCGAACTTTTTGTGGCATTTTAACAATTGGCGGTTTATCACTATCGGGTTTAATGTTAAGTTTCATACTTGAGCATCATTAAATGCAGTTTTGCCCTTTTTAAACATTTCAAAAAATGGTGCAGATTGGAAGGACATAGCTCATAACAATATTTATTGCACTGCCTTATTTTCATTGCGCCACAAAATATCGGCCAATAAAATGCTAGTTTTTAATTTTCCCGCTGAATATTTATGTTTTGGCGCAGCATTTCATTGGTCTAAGCTTCTGCAAATCTAGGTCAAAATCAATTTTAGACAGCTCCGCTGAAAAATTGGTATGGGGGAGGGAGTGGTGCTAAGTGGGTTGGGGAAGGTGGTTGGGAGCATAAATCTGCCTAACACTGGTAATTTGCCATCATTTTATAACTGATTAATACATTAAATTTGATAGCTTTATAAGGAGTGTAAATTAGACAACAATTTAAAGTATCAAGCAAATGATCTTATAATCAATTCCTAGAAAACTCAAGATTAAACATTTGATATAAAAAATCTGAATTTTTATATATGTGATATTAACATGAAAATTACTTCACTGACCATTTCTAATACTAGAAGCCATTATATTGTATTCATATACAACTGAAAAATGCAAAAAAAATAAACAAACCAAGAAAATGTTCAACTGTTACTGTCTCTTCTTAATTAAGGTTGGGCATTGCCCTCAAACTTACGACTGATATACTGTATAATGTATATTATTAATGGCTCATTCTCTACAACAAAGCTCCAGAAAACTGAAAATTTGTCATGTTTACCAAATTTCAGTTTCCTAGACCAATTTCATGTCCAAAACTCCTTAAATCGGTCCATATATATATTTTTTAAAATCAAATTTCGGTAAATCAACTTATCATTAAGTCAAATTTTCCAACCTAAATACATTGTGTACCAATCAGTCCATAATGCTGTCCTTCACACATAGATGTATCATAAACACATAAAACTGCCACTGTGGCCAGTGGCCTGAGGCATTTGCTGCCCCATCAGCTTGACTGGCAAGTAATCTATTGATTATGTTAACCTTCATCGAAGAATTATAACATCACGAAATTTGCACTAATTATATAATTCAATTTTTTTACATTCATTTTGAACAAAATGTATTTTTGGCAATGTCAACAAACCAACTAAAGTTAGCATTATAATCTAATTTTAGTTGTCAGTGAAAATAAATTGTTCATTTTTTTCAGTTAGTGAAATTCAGAGCCTTGAAAGCATAGATTAGGCATACTTTGGCCAACTTATTTTCATGTCTGTTTTAAGGGGGTAAGGCCTCCGACAGATTGAGATTTGAAAATTTCCATAGCCCAGCTCTTTACATTTATTAGATAATTAAAAACACTTTTTCCATCTGGGATATACACCCAAACAATCTGTTGAATTGTATATTGCCATTCACTTAAAAATTGTGCAAAAACATATAAATACAATTTATAAATATTAATGCGGTTAAGTTTACCTCTTGTCCCGACACCATGAGTCATGACATGGTGTAATGACTTGTTTTCATTTATCATTCACATTAATTAAATATGATTTTGTAGGAACAGAATGCTGTAAATTTAAGAGAATAAATATCTCTTCAAGAGTTAAGTGTCCAGTCTCAGCAATGAAGTTTCTGAGTTTTTCAGAAGATCAAACAAATTGTACTTTATAACAAAACTTCTCAAATGATGCAGATAATATTTATGTCAATGACAAACTTCCTTAATATTTAAAGCGTTTTTTTTTAGGATCAGTAACTCTTGCACAGTCAATGATGTAAACATTAGTAAAAGTTGTCTCCCATATTAGCTGGAAAATTTATACTCTTTTCTATGCACTTATAAATATATGTTTCGTACATCCCCCACAACCTAAAATAACTTATCTCTGGAGAGGCGTTGGTCATACTGGCAACTGGTACAGGCAGTAAACAATCTCAAAATAGATAGACTAGTAACTGTTACATTGTGGAACACTATATATCATAATTCCTTGTTGACAATACTAAAATGTGTATTGCACTTCAATTCTCTCTCTAACAAAATCATTTTGAATGCTAAAAAAAAACTCTAAAAGCAATAAAACAAAGAAGCAGCCACTGCATAATCCATTAAATTTCAGGATACTTCACTACAGTTTAAGTTCTTGATTTGCTCAAGTACATGTACTTTAATAGTCTAGTCATAGAGCTAAATCAAGCCTATTTTTTCTTGCACTTACAAGATTTAATAAAAAAATAAATGGAAAAACAGCCAGTTATTGCTGCATAACAATAAAAAACAAGAGGGCCATTATGGCACTGGATCGCTCACCTGAGTACTTAGGCTGAGGGTCTGCTGATAAGCAAATATCAGATGCAGTATTGCATTTTATCATTGAAGATTTTCAAAAATCTCTATTTTATACAAATAAAACCCATGGGGCAGAGGCAATTTCGAGATAGCAGCTTGTGAGGAGGTGTCATATGAAGCAAAATATTGACGAAAATCTTTTTAGCTCATTTTGTTCAATACAGCAGAACCTTTTTAAGCAATTTTAATAGAAGGCTATGTAAGGAACATTTTTGTGAAATTTTGGGAAAATCACCTTGCCATTTAGATGAGGATGTTGTTTGAATCTTTTTCCTATTTTTAGCTTTTGCAGCTCCTATGTGAATTGGAACAGAACGGTTTGAGAAGTTTTAGAAAAGGGCAATATAAGAACATTTCTGTCGAATTTGGTTTGAACTGGCCATGTGGTTTTGAAGGAGGTGTAATTTGAAGCCAAATATTGACAAAAATCTATTTTTAGCTCTGCTAGCCATTTTGTTCAATGAAGCAGAACCATTTTAGTAATTTTGATAGAGGGCTATATAAGGAACATTTGTGTGAAATTTGGTGGAAAATTACCATTCCATTGAGGAGGAGATGCTGTTTCAATTTTTTTCTATATTTAGCTTTTGCAGCCCCTATGTGCAACAGAGTGGAATGGTTTGTGCAATTTTAAAAAAGGGCAATGTAAGGAACATTTCTGTCAAATTTGGATTAAAATGGCCGAGTGGTTTTGGAGGACATGTCATTTGAAGCCAAATATTGACAAAAATCTATTTTTAGCTCTGGTAGCCATTTTGTTCAATGTAGCCAAACCATTTTAGCAATTTTAATAGAAGCCAATGTGAGGAACATTTCTGTGAAAAAAATCACCTTGCCATTTAGGGGGAGATGTTGTTTGATTTTTTTTCTATTTTGAGCTTTTGCAGCCCATATGTGCAATGGAGCAGAATGGTTTCAGCAATTTCAGAAAAGGGCATTATAAAGAACATTTCTAGAAAGTTTGGTTAAAAACAGCCTCGTGGTTCAGGAGGAGATGTCATCTAAAGTAAAATGTTGATGACGGACACAGGGTGATCACAATAGCTCACCCTAAGCATTTGCTCAGGTGAGCTAAAAACTATTAAATCACAAAGCAAAAATGTTAAAGAGGCATTATGAGTCTCAAATGACTCATTCTAAACTGGACATTTTTCTTATCAGAACATACCCAAAAATTTACTGTCCTCAACTGACTATAATACAGTTTTGGAATTTTCTAAAATCATTTTGATTCATAAAAAAAATCCCATCCTACTCTGATTTAAAATATGAGCAGAAAACAGTCTGTCATCACTGATGCTGTGTCTTGAACACTTTAACATGTCACACACACGGAAATATCATCAACATTGTGCCCTACAATGTAATTTTGTAGATGACTGTTTTAAAATGGATAGCAATGCCTTTCTTCAAAATTATAAAGATTTCATTGCAAGTACTATCTTGATTCTTTTCAAACCTTACAAGATTCTGATGTCAAACTATTATAAACAGTTCAATCATTTCCCTTTACATTCATATTTTCAAGGATGACTTCCATGTACCGCCTTTGTTGTGGTGGTTGAATTGGGTAAAACATAGCTGATACAAATATCTTTATAACATTAAAGGGATACATAGGCAAATGAATGCCAAAAAATTAAAACTAATATTATTTGCTCAAATCACATTCAATATGAAGAACTTTAAATTCCCAGTATGTTTGTCCATATAAATAAAGTGGAATGTGGGCTTGAACGTAAATATTTGAACGTTCTTAAACTGAAAGTAAAACGCGAACGGTTATTTTAAATAGGTCACAAAAACAGCCAATCGTCGTTTCTCTTGGGTTGCTTTTGGCCGTATATCAGGTGACAGGTACTTTAACCTTCCAATCATTCACAGCAAAATTTAGCGTGAAATGTAAATTTTCTATCTAGACCAACGTGGGTCAAGTTAGGAAACCACCCGGTTTTTCATTTAAATAGAGGAAATCTTTGTTACTGGGACTGATCACTGTATTTATTTCAAGCACATTTTATAGTATATTGAATCATGAAAGAAAGCATAAAACTTTTGCCTGTATATCCCTTTAAGCTGGAACACAATTTATGAATTTTATACTTAACACAATAGTAATGGATTTAAAAAAGGAACTGAATTACTGAAAAAGATGGAATTATTTCCCAATGTCAAATAAATAAATTTAAACTACCAGTAAACATTATATGCCCTTGCATATACATGTACTAACAGCTTTCATCTGTCAATTAAGCAATTAAAACAATCGAAGTAACTAAAACCATTCATAAATGCATTGGTCTTGTATACTGGGTATATCTATATTCCATATAATTCTCATATGTATATTAACATACCTGCGTGATAACATCTCCTTTTCAAAACAGACATCTCCTTCCCAAAACAGATATAATTTCTTAATGCCAAGTCTTAGTGAAGATGTACACAACTCTGGTTCCTATACGTGCCAATAAACACCATCGGTACATTATCTAATGTGACCACATTTAGCGATTCTCGCGGAAAATTACTATATTCATATATATACCCAACAATTGCACAAGTTCACAAATGATTCCTACCTTTAATAAACAGATCTTATAACAGCAATTAACAGCCAGTCCCTTCAAGTCTTTTTATAACTTTAATAGTAACCAGAAGTTTCATGTAAAGTCCAGTGCCCACCCTGGAGGCAGGAAAGTTATAGATCATTTAGTATTTTTTGAGAGGAAAATAAACCTACTTTAAACAAGTTTTGGTCAAATCTTGTTGGAAATTAGAATGTCAATGATACCATATATTAACACAACTGACGAATAATTACCACCCTCGCACTTTACCAGTCCCCTTTGACTTTCAATGCCATAATAAATGTCATGATCTGAAGAATTACTTTCAACCCTTACTAATAGGTGACAGTATCACTGAGCATAAAACTTCTACATGTAAAAACAAAAAAATATTTTTTCAACATTTTACTAATATATCTATATTTGTAAAATGTTAAAAAAATTTTTTTGATTCTATATATTGTATTCTCAGTGATACTGTCACCTGTGCCCTTACCATGCTAAATATGTAAAATGGACTTGACGATCTTTCAATTTGAATAGATTCATTAATTGTTTATATATTTAAAAAAAGTAATTGTATGCTTTGTAAGCATAACCTGCAGCCAAAATAGCCAATGGCTACTAAAATTTCAGAAATCATTTGAAAACGATAACTATTTTCTTGATTTCTGGTAAAATTACATTGATATGACATAATATATTTGAAAACAGGGACATTTTTTTTACTCGAATTCCTAGCTTTTTTTCACTTTCAGGGTCCTGGTCTCCCAGTTTCAAAATTTTAATGTGAACCCTCATCTGTTACAGACCTGATATAAACAAAGCAAAAATTTCAAGACAACTTCTGTGAACATAAGAATGACAAAAACAAATGACCAGAAATTTTTGTACCATAATATAACAAAGGGAGACAACTCAACAACTGTGATAAAACAGATGGAAACACTTTAACTAAGGGAAACAACTCAAATTCAACTTACTCAGTTATAAAGCTATAACAATGGTCAACAGAGTGACACTGAAAGCAAATTAATCTGAATCTGTATATTCCAA
Organism: Cyclina sinensis; assembly: GCA_012932295.1. Classification (NCBI taxonomy): domain Eukaryota; kingdom Metazoa; phylum Mollusca; class Bivalvia; order Venerida; family Veneridae; genus Cyclina; species Cyclina sinensis. The sequence continues at coordinate 6,153,414 of JAAONU010000009.1, read as the reverse complement.
AGTAGGTTTACTTAGAATTTCAACAGATCACCTTTAATAGTTTGACAATATTTCTGAGAATGGTTGTCTACTGATGCATGGAGAAAAAATGAAAATTTCTGCAAACTAGTGAGTGCTCCTGAAGGACACTTTTCTGTAATCATTTTATTCCTATTTTGGTGTCAAAACATGAGAAAAGATCCTTATTCTGTTTCAAAGACTATCATTAAATTAATGTCATAACTGACAAATAATTAACTTACTTGAAATTAAATTAAGTATATTTATTTCTTAATTTTAAAATTTATCACCTTATTTTCATGATGTAAATAATCAAAATATAAACTCCAAACTTAGTCAAGAAAGCCTTACTTCTTTATCTGAATGGCCCTGCCTATTTCTAAAAAGTAATCAAACATTGCTTCAAAGGATAACAGTCTTGCTGGAAATAAAAAGAAAGAAACAAGGAAAAAATAACCCATTATATTTCCTACATTCTCAAACACTATCAGGATATTTGCCATAACACTCTGACTTGAAGCTGTTTAAATTTGCTATCAAATTTACATTAAGGTTCATTAGTGGCCAGTGACTAAAATAAAAGAAAAAAAAGAGAGAGAAAAAAGAGATGCAATTTGCAACAATGTGCATTTGTAGAAATACATTAATAACATAGCCAAGTTTTCTACTTGAACATATTCTTTGAGAAAATATTAACACACTCCCATTCAATACTGAAAGAAAAACTCTTGTCCCGGTCTTTAATCTCACTAAAACCTGTATCTCCAGAAGTGATGAGGAACTGCTGATATTGTTCTTTGAAGTTGAGGAACTCTTTGCTATTTCTAATTCCAATGAACAGTCACAGTTTTCAGCACTGATCTTGCCTGTTACGCATCTCAGGCATTTTGACACTAAACTGACTAATATAAAAGGTGATCAGGCTTGTGAACAGAATTATATTTAAATATACAAAATTAGAGAACTTTTCACAAATTCTGAGCAACGAGATCTCTCACTAAATGCCATGGAAGTACAGTGAGTGTAAAAGTTCTTAGCCACTATGCTAGGAAAGCTAAAAAGTTAAAGATGATAACAGATTTTCACTAACAGCCAGAAAATACCACTTTAACTCTTCAGGCTTGTGAATTGTTTTAAAAATTAAATGACTTTTATAAAAAAAAATTCTCACTGATTTTTATTTTTCTGTCAAATAACCTTTAGTCTAGAATTATTCATTTTACATCAGTACAGAAGCAAGTTCTTGCAACATATTAATATCTCCTCATGTACTCGTGTCAAAAGTGAGGAATGCTGAAAGTCTTTGTAAACTCTCATTCCTGGTGGGATTCTGACGCTCTAACTGACTCAACCACTTCTCCTCCTCCTATACCTATAACAACATTTAACCATCTGACAAAGAATTCTACAGCTTAAAGTTTGAACAACTAAAAAGAGATCAGATCTATAATAGCGGTTTCAACTCTTTAAGCAGAATTTTGGACTTAAACTGTTAGAACCTGCAGCAAGGCTTATTCATAGTCCAACTAATTGTACCAAAGTCGAGATATTGTGTAATTTTTTGAATGGGTCAGTATCTCGCCTCCGCAAGATATAGCAAGATTCTGACCTATAACAAAAATATCTCAGAATTGGCTCAAGAAGTCACTTGAATTACTTTGACGAGGCTTATTCAATGTATCCTTTCAGCTTTAAGATACTGGTATCTACATATCTTGCTGTTTTCTTTCAGGATTTTGTGGTAATTTTCAACCTTAACAACAATCAACATAAAAAAATGTGTCTACAGAATTAGCCTGGCGGCTGGTCAAATGCCAAGATAGGCTACAACAGCTCTATATAAGCACTAAAACTAAGTCTTCTGTCTATCTATCTATTTGAGTTTATTTATCAGCGGTACTGGCTGCCCATATGACTGACGGCCCCTGCAGCGGTTAGTTATTTCATGTTGTGGGGGATAGTGCAAGATACAGAAAACATCCCATTCCAGAGACATTCCTGGTTCTTCTGAATGCGCAGTCAGTCAGTGTAAAGTACATGGGACCTCGGTTTAACATCTCATCCAATAGACAGTGGAGGAGCAGGGGATTCTGTGGTGAATTTTAGGTTTAAATATAGCTACACCTGTCAAAAAGATTTTAGGTACGACTGTACCACTGACCTAGATTTACCAGGTCAGCATATCAGAAAAATTGTAGGTGGAGTTGACCTTAATTGGGGGCAACGCGTCGGTTCCTTTGATCTCGGGTCGTCTTTTTTCCACAAATAACCCCGACATAAATACTTATAATCTGATTACATAGAAAAAAAATCAACATATTCTTACCTTTTGCTTTTGGCAATTCCTGATCTTGAATGCTAACGAGAAATTTTCACAAATTTTACAAAAAAAAATTGTAGATTGTATACTCTTTCCCTTTTTAATTGATTGGAAAATCTAAATCAGTCTAAAACTGCATTGTCTTGTAGCCAATCCTATGCTACTTTTATTAGCTTAACCAGTCAAGCATTAACCCGTACACTATCAGTTGATTTAACTGTAAAATGTTTGTGTATTCACTCCCACGCAAAGATGTTCGGCCATTTTGATTTTCGAGAGCAGGTGCGCGTTTGATTGGTGCATTCCCTAAGTTGACTTCGTGTTGCTAAATTTAACACATTGTTTACAAATCGTGTGAAGTTCTTTTCACTGGTTCTTAGCTTTTAAATCTAGTTCACGGTACCCAGACATCGTAAATTTCTACGTTTACTATATTTTAGAAATCATAATCGATCGGGTTTTTCTCGGTTACTAGGCAATACCAATTTACGCAAGAGTGTGACGTCATTCTTTTATATACTAAGGAGAAAATCGAAGGCTTTTGCAGTTCCAATTTGTCGTGTGGAGAGACAATCAAAAGTGTAATGTCACGGCAGAGAAATTACAAAATGTAACACTTTCGTGATCGCAGAAGCTACTGCGCTCACTTTTTCTTAGCAAAAACGTTAACATTTTGCCATGGCATTATTTTTTTCTTCTATCAACACCAATACATTTGCTAATCATGAAGCTGTGCAGCACTCTTTTATTCTCAATGATTTTCTAGATGAAAGTAATCAATAGTAGGCCTAAAATTAAATTCATAGATCTTTCAAATGACTTAAGTCGAAAGTACAATAAGTTTCGATTATTTTAAAAGATTGTGTTACTTATTTTTATTTTCACAGAGTTTAAAAACAAAGATACCTTGAAACTTGCCATTAACTGTTGAAAAGTGCTACATCATATTACAATGGGAAAAATCCGATTTGCATAATTAAAATGTTAAAAAGTTTCTTTCAGATTATTCTCGATAATCTAACGCGAAAACGGGAATAAAAGCTGTCCAGCTTCATTAATCATTACTTCCGGACATGACAACTTTTGATGAATTCCCTCCAATTACGGCACGATGTAATCTCCCCTCGCCTTAGAGAGAGAGAGAGAGAGAGAGAGAGATTGCTCTAGAAACTTATTTAATAGTAAATTGATGTTCCAGTTAAACATTTCATAGTAAACAGAGGTAAATGTTTGTCTTTATTTCATTGTTCAGAAATCCTATTGTGTTTATTAAAGTCACTACGTCGGTTGTAACCTAGAATTTCATACAAGTTTTGGAATCAGCTTGAATTTGACCCCGTAAGTTATTTTTGTTTTTAAAAGGACTAAAGTATGTGAAAAAGCTAACCGTTAATCCACTAATCCGAGGCTTTAAATCTTATTCATTAAACAGCCACTGACTAACCACTGATATAATGATAGTCCGTTGCCTCAAACCTCGATGAAAATGTGATATTAATTTTAATCGTCCGGTTTTATCTTCACTCTATAAACGAAGACATGACCTTTTTTCTTCAGAAAAATTCCGCATCTACTCTGCTGCTTTTTTGTACTTCTTAAAATATACGTAACAATTGCCAAGGAAACGCTTTTTCCCCTTAGATATTACTTTATCTAACAGACGTAGGTCTAGTTTGGTGATAGTAAGTTGCAGGTGACACCTTTATCCAGTGATATCCTTTCGAAGGAGCGGGTGCCTGGTCTAGCAGTATCGCACAAGAGCTATTTTGCAGTTACATGGCCCTGTAGTATCCGTGGAAATAGTGGAGAGTGTCGCTGACTTGATTATTTAAACCTTTGAAGAACTGCAGATCGTAGTTCCAAAGCCATTTCTACTAATAGTCTTTGGGATGAGACGTGAATCCGAGGTCCCATGAATGGGTTCTATAAAGTGAACATGCAAAAGAACCAAATGTGTTGATTGAATGGGATGTTTCGTGAAAGCTTACTATAGTCTTCAGAGGGGTGTTTTCTGGTCAACCGTTACCGGCGGCATCGCAAGTATCGCTTGACCCTATGATAAAATCCTCTGAAGAGTTTAGTCGTATTCTTTGCGAGATAATCCAAGTTCCAGATACCTTTCTCTTGCCTGTAAACGTCTTTAGCGAAAAGGATCTGTTCATGGGATCTCAGTCCTGCGTCTCACCACTCGAAAGAGAATAAATCACAGCTGAAGTGATACTTTACTTTGTGATAGTGCTCGCTGCATGAAAGTTTTGTATGGTGAAAATATTCTACATTTTTGTTCTATTTACTTTAACTTTTTTCACACTAATGGAATTGACTTAGGCTGTTTCTCACTTAGACCTGCCATAAAAATTTGCACATTTGTGGTTATCTTCATTTCGCTAATAAAATGTAACAGTGTGTTCAGGTAAAAAAGACACCGAAATGTCACCTTTATTCTTAATTTGACACTAATTACTTTGTGGGAGACATATTGTTTTTGTACTTTTCGTCTGACTGTTTGCTTGTATGTCCGTATGTCACAAAGTTTGTCTGCGCTTCTTCTCGATTACCGATGGTTGGATTTGAAATGGAACTTGCTGAATTTATTTGTACCAAGCCTTGTTGAGCATATCGTCAGCATTTTTCCGGTCCGGTGATTTTCAAACGAGTTATGGGCTTTGATATGTCCAAATTTGAACACACACGGGCATTTCTTCATAACCGCTTGTTGTATTTCGACGAAGCTTCACGGGAATGACCGTTAGTGTAGTTACGCGTACTGTTGATGTGTTCCGATCGGCTTATTTTAAGCGGAGCTGTGACCCTTGATTTGTCCAAATTTGAACATTTAGGCATAGCCATAACCGCTGATCAGATTTTGAGGAAACTTCACAGGAATGATTATAAGCGAGAGTTATGCATATTTTCGTCGTGTCCCGGTCGCATGATTTTAAGCTAAGTTACGGCCCTTCATTCGCCCAAATTAGAATACAATTAGGCATATATCTCCATAACGGTTGGTTAGTTTTTGACAAAACTTCACAGCAATGATCATTAGCAAGTGTTCTTACGTATATTTTTGGTTATACTGGTCGAATGATTTTAAGCAGAGTTGCAGCTCTTGATTTGTCAAAATCTGAACACAGTGGGTATATCTCCCTAAGCATTTTTTTTTTAATTTTGAAGAAACTTCACAGCAATGTAGCTATTCATATTATCAGCTTGTTCCTGTCTTCTTCATGGAAAATGAGATGTGGAGAGGGGGTGGTGGTGGTGGTTTGGGGGGTTATCAGCTTGTTCCTGTCTTCTTCATGGTAAATGAGATGTGGAGAAGGGGTGGTGTTGGTGGTGTGGGGGTTATCAGCTTGTTCCTGTCTTCTTCATGGTAAATGAGATGTAGAGAGGGGGTGGTATTGGTGGTGTGGGGGTTATCAGCTTGTTCCTGTCTTCTTCATGGTAAATGAGATGTGGAGAGGGGGTGGTGTTGGTGGTGGTGGTGTTGGTGGTGGTGGTGGTGGTGGAGGGGGGTTATCATCTTGTTCCTGTCTTCTTCATGGTAAATGAGATGTAGAGAGGGGGTGGTGTTGGTGGTGTGGGGGTTTTCAGCTTGTTCCTGTCTTCTTCATGGTAAATGAGATGTAGAGAGGGGGTGGTGTTGGTGGTGTGGGGGTTATCAGCTTGTTCCTGTCTTCTTCATGGTAAATGAGATGTAGAGAGGGGGTGGTGTTGGTGGTGTGGGTGTTATCAGCTTGTTCCTGTCTTCTTCATGGTAAATGAGATGTGGAGAGGGGGTGGTGTTGGTGGTGGTGGTGGTGGTGGGGTTATCAGCTTTGTTCCTGTCTTCTTCATGGTAAATGAGATGTGGAGAGGGCGTGGTGTTGGTGGTGGTGGGGTTATCAGCTTGTTCCTGTCTTCTTCATGGTAAATGAGATGTGGAGAGGGGGAGGTGGTGGTGGTGGTGGGGGGTTATCAGCTTGTTCCTGTCTTCTTCATGGTAAATGAGATGTGGGGAGGGGGTGGTGGTGGTGTGTGTGTGTGGATGGGGTTATCAGCTTGTTCCTGTCTTCTTCATGGTAAAAGAGATGTGGAGAGCGGGAGGTGGTGGTGGAGGGGGTATATGTATTTTTTTCTCAAAGACAATCTCTGTTGTTTTATGTTGTTTTGTTTTGTCTTCTTGAAATCATTCAAACTTCATAGATGCCCGTTTATATGAGGTAAAAATTGGTAATATTCTGTGGCTGCAAACTATTTTTACAAAAGGTATAATAATTTTTAGCCCCTGATGCCAATTATGTAAGTTGGAGTACTCTGTGTCCGACAAATAAAGCTTATAAATAATAGGTAATAAAGCATCGAACCACAGCTCCAAGAATTGTTTAGACAGTTTTAAGTAAGTGATTTTTCAGGACTATGCGAAATCAGAAATACACCAGACGTATGCTTAGTTTTTTAATGTCAATGATTTGATCACTAGCAATTATTGTCATGAGTCCGAAAGATATTTGTTGAACCGAGAGCCTTCCCTACCTCCCCCCTTTTGAAACAGATTGCTACTAAAACATATGATTTTAGCACTACCATTTATGCAGAAAGACGTGTTTTCACTGTCAAGAACAACCCCACCCCGCGACCCACGCCCAACACACACACACACACACACACACACGCACACACACGCGCGCGCACGCGCGCGCGCAATTAAAAGAATTATTTTAGATATATGCGCAAAGATTAATATGTTTTAGATCCAGGCCAAAATATTTGTCTGGAAATCTATTGACAAATTTGAATCTTTTTGATAAAAGTTCTGTTGTTATCTGTAATATTTGTATTTTTGAAAATGAAAGCGACATTGTCCGACTGCCTCAAACTCTACTGAATCAAGTGAGACCTCAGATGTCTTTGTCATATGTGTATATCAAAGTTGATAAAGAATATAGTGTGTCACAGATTTAAAAAATATACAATAATACACAAAAGAATATTACATAAAACATATAAGACTTTAATCAAATTTATAATATTCTGTAATATTAAATATTTTAATTACCTAGGCTTTCACAGCTTGGCTACAGCGCTTTAAGTTTTCACTAATAACTGTTGACCAATCATTACTTGGCTCATGGCGATCACTTATAGTCAGTATAGAGTGACAACATCCTGCGTTTCCCTGTCTCCACTGTATTTTTGATAACATTTTCCTTCATTGGAACTAAATACTTTTTATCACACACAATGTTCTTTTTTTTTATCTAAATGTGATAATAAGAACAACTAGAACAGGGAGATAAGTGAACCCAGAAATTACCGACACAAGATTGATCCCCCTTGCCAGTCATTCAAGTCACTATTATGGCCGAAAGAAATCCTAAAATAAGTATATCGGATACAAAATGTTCAAAGTAATCTCCAGTATCAGTTTATGTTATTTTTAGAAAACTTGAAATAAACGACCAACCTATATTTATGACGTCAGTACTAGCATTAGGGATCTACATTTCCTTTTTTTTTTCTCGCGACTAAAGATATTTCTGAAACAATTATCGACGATTCAAAGTTTGGAATAAATGACGCAGTGGACGAATAGATACTGCATCTCCCACACGTCTGTCATTATCATATGCTATTGAATTATTCATTAACAGAATTCAGGCTGGGTACAAATATGGATCACATACATTTTACGGTTGATTAAGGAAAGTTTGCTCTCAATTCCTGTCAAGTATATCTCCTAAACTTTAAAGATACTTTATTTCCAAAATTCACACACGCACGCACGCGCGCACACACAAACACACACAATAGGTTATTATCCATACACATACCATCTAGACAAAGCAAAAATGAAGCTGATTTACCATGGGTTACTCACGATATTGTCAAATAAATTAGGAAAAGGAAAGAACTTTTCACAAAAATAAAAAAGTCTTGGTCACGGAATAGTCAGAATATAAAGAAATTCAAACAACTTAAAGCATCAGTGCAAAAACAAATAAGAAATGCTTATTGGTCATACCTAGAGTCAATAATCTTCTCAGACAATACAGATCCAGGCCATAAGAAAAAGTTCTACAACTTTATTAAACACACAAACAAAAAACTGAAAACACAGCAATTGCGCTACTCAGCATTGATAGTCATACTCACAGTGACCCAGTGTCGAAGGCCAACATATGAAACAAACAATTTGAATGAGTCTTCTCAAAGCCTTCGCCACTCATCCTTAAGCAAACAGCCAAAAGTTCAATGTCATCACTTGGCCACCCACCCATGGCTCCCATATCAATCTCAGTTCAAGGAGTTGATAAGTTATTGACAGCACTAAACCCACATAAAGGTCCAGATGAGATCCCACCTAGGTTACTCAAAGAACTACGCACAGAGATAACACCAATCCTGAGAATCATATTCTAAACATCACTAGACACAGGTATTGTTCCTAAGGACTGGAAACATGCCATCATCACACCAGCATACAAAAAAGGGTTAAAATCAAAACCTAGCAACTATAGACCATTATCACTCAAATGCATGGCATCAAAACTAATGGCACACATCTTTGTTTTAAACATGATGGATAACTTTGACACACATAACATACTCTGGGCCCAGCAACATGGATTCAGGTCAAAACATAGCTGTGAGACCCAGCTCATCGGCTTTACACAAGAAATAGCTGATAACCCAGATCAAGGTCAACAAACTGATGTCATTGTCATGGACTTCAGTAAAGCATCCGACAAAGTCGACCACCACAAACTCATACACAAGCTGAAACACATGGGAGTACACCCACACATCAGTTCATGGATACAAAACTTTCTCAAAAACAGATCACAACAAGAATTAGTCGAAAACAAGGTCTCTGACAGGCTCCCTGTGCTTTCTGATGTCCCTCAGGGACCGGTCTTAGGTCCGTGTCTCTTTCTCGCATACATCAATGACCTACAAGAAAGTGTCAGAGGCCGGGTGCGTCTATTTGCAGACGACACCATAGTTTATTTAACACTTAAATCACAAGCATCAGCACAAAGCTTACAAAATGTTTGCACAACCTTGGAATATGGGGAAAAGAATGGTCAATGGAATTCGACCGAGACAAGTGTAAAGTACTCAGAATACACCGGGAAAGGAAACCAGTCTTCTTTCCCTAAGCCCTACACAGCACTATTCTAAAACCACAGAAAATGCAAAATATTTAGGAGTTACTATAAGTAGTAACCTGAACTGGGCATCCCATATAAATAACATCACAAGCAAAGCAAAAACCAGCTTAAGATTCATTAGAAGGAATGTTAAAACACAGAGCAAACAACTCAAAGAAGCAGCATACAAAACATATGTAAGACCACAGGTCGAATACTGTTCAACCATATGGCACCTTTGGCAGAAATATCTCACTCGCAGAACAGAAATGGTCTAGAGGTCAGCTGCAAGATACGTTCATAATGATTACCACTATACAAGCAGTGTAACAAATCGATTACGGAATTAAAATGGTCAACACTAGAGCAAAGACGAAACCAAGCCAGCCTGGTCATGCAATACAAAATAATAAAAAAAAAACAAGTCAGTGTCGATCACAACCACCTTTCAGACACAAGAAACCACAAATTCCTCATTCCGCAATCAAAAACACAACACCACATGAACTCATTTTTCCAGAAGGAATTTACGACTCTGGAGCGAATTACCGACCGAGACTTAGGCTACCCCAACTGTGCCAGCTGAACAAGTTTTATTGATTTTAAATGTTCAAAATAAATGTTTAAGTAAAATCTTTATTAAAATCTTGTTTTCTTTGTTATTATCTTGTATAATTTTAATGTTTCTGACTCGCGCCTGACTAGTATAATCAGTATTGACATTCTACGTATGACTTTATAAGTTCATTGCAAAACTTATATTTTGAATCTTTATTTTTCGATATGAGAGTAATTAAGTGCGTAAGTGTAATACAACTAAATTAATACCGCCTATCGTTAGATCAGACGCCAGTGCTTTTCATCACTGTGTCGCCTAAGGAAACGTACAATTTACATTGAGGTCAGGAACTCGCTCAACACTTTGTTTCAACTGACCTTTTTTAGTTACAAGACTATTCTTAGATGTCATCCTGACTTGGTGCAAGTAAAGTGAACTGAACTACATTTAAGAATAATGCCTTTTTATGACAATTTAAATTACGTTGTTTACAAAAGAGAACAAACAAACAAATAAGCAAACAAAAGAAGAGCAGTTACTGCAAGTAGCACACGCCCAAGAAACTGCTGCCGCCAAAAGTGTTTGTTTTCAAGGAAATTTAAATGAAATAACACATCTATGCAAACTTTTGGAATGCCTTTTGTGCAGTAAGTAAAGAGTTTAGAGGACCACATAAATGTCTTCTTTAATTCTAAAATTGCAACGAGGACAACATAATTGTATGTGGACCTTACATGCTGCTATATCTAGCATATCAGTGCAAATTATAAGACAGCCCTCGTTCCATAGCACACAATTAACTTGTATTGATCAGTATTCACCACGATCAATTCAATATGTAAATGAACAATAACTTCATCCTTTAAGCTCTGCCTGACCGATTCACTGACCAATTCAATTCAAATAAAACTTAACTTTATATGGAAAAAAGAAAAAAAAAAGTGAATCAAAGTATGACAGGCGGAATCAAGACTCAACCTGCTAGTACCTTGACAGCGCTGCTTTTTCACTGTTTCCTTCCATTTTGTATATTAATTAACAAGTGATGAAATTGCAGGAAGAAATCATTACAAATACTAACCGATGTAAAGCTACCCACAGTAATTACCTACCTACAGTGAACACCATTATGCGATTGTGTTAATTTTAGAAAAAGTGAAGGAGTATATAAAACTTTACCTATGGCTTCAGTACTCAGCTCAGGCGGGAAAAGATTTATGTTCTTACTGCCTTTTCTCTACATTTGTTCCTTGTTATTTCATGATGATATTAATTGTTGTCTAGATTGAGATTTTTATATGTGCTGAAATACTACATAACAAGACTTAAAGAAATTATGCTCTTGGCGAACTGAAAGACACAGTCTATCGCCCCCACCCTTCCCCTCCACTTACATCAGTTGTTGGTAATAGTTGCTAATAAAATAACCATACAAAGAATCAAAGGAGGACAAATATGGATCTCATGCTAGTCAACAATGACAAAGCAAAATTACTTCGTTACACTTAATTCTAGTCACCCATATAATATGTTATAAGCCTTACGTTCTAAGAATGATATCGCTGCTTTAAGAGAAGGTTGTTGTGTACTGAAAACAGTCCATTGCTTTTTTGACGTGAACTTGACAACTTCAGTTATATGAAACTGAGAAGGCTACAGTCAGTGTTTTCTAAGCCATTTAACAGACCAGACGGTCGGATGCACAGCCGATACTGAGACACTATAGAATGCGTGGAATATACTTGGTATTTAGTCATTATCTATACTTTTGGCTGTTCATTTAGATAATTGTTGACTAAGCTGTCTTGGTAATTAGGTTGGTTGTTGATTTAAACGTTCATTTATTCCTATTGCTGGTAATTAAGATGCTTTTTTGACTCAAATTGTCATCAACACCTATTGCTGATTTTTTAGATTATGGTTGAACTAAGCTGTCACCTTTATTTGTTGCTGGTAATTAAGATGCTTGTTGATTTAAGCTTTCATTTATATCCCTTGCTGGTAATTTAAATGTTTGTTTACTTAAGCTTGAAATCTGTACAATTTGCTGGTAATTAAGATGTATGTTGACTTAATCTTTCATCTAAACCTGTTGCTGGTCATGAAGTTGGTCGTTGATTGATGCTGTCGGTTATACCTATTGCTGGTAATAAAGATAGATGCTGATTTAAGCTTTCATCTATACCTGTCGCTGGTAATTAAGATGGTTGTTGATTTATGCTTTCGTTTATACAGGTAGCTGGTAAAATGATATGATTGTGATCTAAGCTGTCATTTTTACTTCTTGCTGGTAATTAAGATTTTTGTTGACTTAAGATTTCATCTATACCTGTCGATGGTAACTGAGATGTTTTTTTGGCTTTAGCTTTCATCTATACTTCTTGCTCGTAATTAAGGTGGTTGTTGATCGAATTGTCATTTATTGTTCTTGCTGGTAATTAAGATGATTGTTGATTCATGCTTTCATTTATACCTGTTGCTGGTAATTAAGATGATTGTTGATTCATGCTTTCATTTATACCTGTTGCTGGTAAGTAAGATGATTGTTGACTCATGCATTCATTTATACCTGTTGCTGGTAACTAAGATGATTGTTGATTCATGCTTTCATTTATACCTGTTTCTATAATTTATTGTAGATCCTGGTGTAATCACACTTTTATAAGGAAGCTTATGTATCTTATTATCTTATCTGCATGAACTAAATCTATTACGATATACTTTTATTTGGAATCATACATTAACCATGCAGGAGTTAGGGGACCGGGCAGCAGGGGTACGAGGGGCGGGATGGACCAGACCCAAGCATATGTAGTTATTTATACGACGGATACAAAATTTTACGATTTTGTCTGTGAAGATTTATCAAAGAGTTATTTAGGCGATCGAAGACATTATTCGTTTGTCCTGAAACCGTGTGCATATGGTTCTTGGCTTCGAACACACCGTGGATATTTTGTTCTTATTTGCCAAAATGTAAAAAAAACAGAACATGGATTCACCATGCCAGTCCTTGAAAACACTATTTTTATATATTTATTAACAAGGAACACAATGTTCATAGCTTCAGTATCCGTTTATGTTATTTTTAGAAATCTTGAAACAAACGACCAATTTATATATATGACGCCAATACTAGCATAGGGATCTACATTTTTCTTAAAGATTGTATTTTTAATATAAGTAATGTTTCTGAAACAATTATTGACGATTCGAAGTTTGGAATAAATGACGCCAATGGACGAATAGATACCGCATCACCCACACGAACATGATAGCATCTATTTCAAGTGTTACTGTTATTATCATATGCTATTGAATTATTCATACACAGAACCGAAGGTGTGAACAATAATGGATCACATTCATTTTTACGGTCGATTAAGCAAAATAGAGTAGTTAGCTCTAAATTCCAGACATTTATTTCTTATAAGAATAATATACTAAAAAAGATTACGTAATGATAAATGCATAACTAATAATTACGTGATTGTTTTCGAAGAAAAAACGTGTGTTCTGGAACCAATACTACATGTATTTAAGTAATAGTAGAAGTTTTATTTAAAGAAGCATGGAGTCTGTTGATATAAATAGTAAAGTTAGTAAAGGTATAATTGAAGATGTTGTGTTCAGTTTCTTCTAAAACAATCCGAAAATTGGGTTTGAACTTTGAGTCGTCAGATTTAAAGCTATATCACACTGAAATTTTATAGACTACTGTTTGAAAAATTTAGTGGCCTTACACTTCTAAACTCCATAGCCCCAGATACATAATATAAATATTCTCACCCGTCCTTTCTTCCTAATCAAGCATTTAATTGGTATCAACCGCAGATCTACAAACAAGAAGGCCATGGTGGCCCTATATGACTCACATGAGTACCATTGAGTACAAATTGAAACAGCTTGGACAAGAAGGAAACAAAGTAAGTTCACATGTTGTTAAAAATTAAATCTACAATTGTCCTTATAACACTAAGTGACACTCAGGGCAGTGCCATTAATGACCAGGGGTATAATGTCAACAATCATGATAGAGGACCTCTAGATGATGCTCCATGCAAAATATCTCGGATCCAGGTCTTGTGGTTTCAGACTAGAAGATTTTCATTTTTTTAACATATTTCTATGCAAAAAATGTAATCCCTCGGCCGGGCCAATTTTGACCAAAGGGACATAATTTGAACAATCTTGATAGATGTCTACTAGAGGATGCCTTACACCAAATTTTCGAGCTCTGGGCTGTGTGGTTTCAGAAAAGAAGATTTTTAAAGTTTTTTCCTTTTGTTGCCATAGCAACTAGAAGTCTGCACTGAATTGAATTCCTTGAATAACCATGGAAGAGCTTCATGTTAAGAACATCCATGCAAAATTTCCATCAACTTGGCCCTGTAGTTCTAGCGGAGATGTTGATTAAAGCAAAAGTTGACGACGGACGACGGACACAGACCACCATGAGCACGTTGTGCTGATATGAGCTAAATAGCCATAAGCTGAGGGACATATCGGTCACACAACTCGGGAGCTGAAGCTCGTCCCAAACCCGTTTCATTTCATGTTGTTTGTCTGCTTGATCTCTGCAATGTCCTGTTTATCTTGATAAAAAACAATATCCATCAGACCGCTACGGTTATTCTGCTACAAGTCCGCTTCTATTAGGCCACCGGGATCACGGATCATCGGGCCAACGGCGTCTCGAACCACAGAGCTGGAAATTGTATCCTTTAGTCATTTAAGTGTCGAAACTGTATACCTAGCTTCTTTTCTGTATGCAAAACATACAGAAAAGAAGCTAGGTATACAGTTCCGACTCTTAATTGACAGAGAATACAATTTCAAACTACTGTGTCACGAACATATCTAGGGGAGGTGAAGTTCTAACTTAACAACAGGAGAAGACAAAGTCATGTTTGGACCATACATACGCATGATCAGGCTGAAAACATCAGAAACAATACATAGTATGCTATTCATAAAATTCAGGGTGAACAAAAATCTTATTGTTGTCTTATATGCTTAAAACGCCTTCAGTGATATCAGTTTCCGTACCTATTAACTACTAAATACTTAAATCCATCACCAAAGCAGGAGAAAATAGGAAGGACATAAGGCCTTACAAAAACAAGCGCATTTGTTTTTGCTTTAAAAACTGAAACAACTAATAAAAAGTAACAGCAACTAATGAAAATTTACAAAATCAAATGTACAGTTCAACTTGACTTCAGCAGCCAACCAAGAGAATCGGTCAGTTTGGCTGTTTAAGCAAGGTGACTGCGTATAGGATTATTAAAGCTATGGTTAACTTGAACATAATAAGAATTGGCTTCTTTCACATGATAATTTAAGTTTCAACATACAATTTAATCTTGAACATTTTGAAAATCAGCATCAACTTTTAGTTAGAATAGTACATGCACTCAAAAACAGTATACCCCACCATTAAAACAGGAAATGTGCGTGAAAAAGTCATAGATCTGTTACATATACATGAAGATTTATTATTGGCAAAAGTGGAAAATAGTTCATGCATTCCAATCCTTGTAGATCATTTAAACAGGTAATGTTTAAAAACAAGCCATTAATCTATAACACAAATATGTAGACTGTACATGTCATGTGCTACACCAATATTGACACTCTTTGTATGTCTTTTATATCTCTATCTATCTGAGTTTATTTATCGTCGGTACTGGTTGCCCATATGACTGACGCCGCCTGCAGAGAATAGTTATTTTAGTTGTGGGGGTAGTGCAAGATACAGAAGGCATCCCATTCCAGAGACACCCCTGGTTCTTTTACATGTCCAGTGTACAGCACTGATACATGGGACCTCGGTTTAACGTCTCATCCGAAAGACAATTAGTAACGTTAGTGGAAGAGCGGAGGATTGATCTCGGGACCCCTGGGTTACCAGTCAGCGCGTTACCACTGGACCACTGTTCCAACTGTTCCACTCCTTTTCTAGTTCATTGCAACACCTTTATTTTGATTTTTTATATATTATGATATGATATGCTAGAGAGTATTTTAGTGTGGAGGCGTCACACCTAAATTCTTATTGCCTATCGTTTGACCAGGCGCCATTGCTTTGTCATCACTGTGTCACATAAGGAGATGTAGAACTAACACTGGGGTCAGGAACACACTTAACACTTTGTTTCAATTGCCATTTTAGTTACAAGATTGTTCTTAGATGTCAATCTAACTTGATGCAAGTAATTTGCACTGAACTACGTTTAAAATACCGCCTCTTTCTGAGATCGATATGACGATTTTAAGCACGTTGTTAAAAAAGAGAACAAACAAACGAAAGAAAAAGAGCAGTTACTGCCAGTAACACATACCCAAGTAAGTTCTGTCTGCAAAAAGTGTTTGGTGTAAAGGAAATTTTAATGGAATAGAATGCTTATTTTTATAAAAATCAACGATGCTTTATTTGAAAAAAAATCATTTTAGAATATTCGAATTTGATCTTCAGATTCGATTATTCGGTAGATTTTCGAATATTCGAATATTCGTTCCCATCCCTAGAAATAGCAAATCTATGCAAACTTCTGGAATGCCTTTTGTTCAATAAGTAAAGAATTTAGAAACTCCATCCACATATTCTACTTCTTCTTCTACTTCTTCTTCTTCTTATAATGCACGATGCTCTCTCTGGAGCATTGTCGTGCATGGTTCGTCTTGATTAATGACTAAAGTTGCAAAGAGGACAATATACGTAGGCAATATTCTGTATTATCCGAAGAAATGGAGGAACAGATACTTTGTGAAAAAAATACTTAAATAAATTGTGGACACAAACATACAGGATGCCAGTATTCTATGTCATTTGGAGGAACAAAACATAGAATGACGGGCACACAGGTTGACACTTTTGCGACGTACTGTTTCAATCTAAAAAATTTGCCGCGAACATTTCTTTTCCAAGTTATTTTAAAAGCCTGTAATGAACAAATGAAAAACAAACTAGACTTGTTTGCGACGTGTCACCTCACTTTGATGAACATTTGTTGCAAGTTTATACAATTAAGTTCTATTTATTAGAACACTTTGAAAATTTCACAATGACGTGAAAATCAGTAATGTTATAGGACCCAACATAACCATATGTGAACCTTACATGCTGTTATACCAAAGATAGACCCATCAAAACATCAGTGCCGATTCTGAGATAGCTCTTACGTTCCATAGCACACAATTAATTTGTGTTAATAAGTATTCACATAATCTATTTTGTAAGTAAATAAACGATAATTTCATCTGACTTTAATTTAATTCAAATAAAGCTAAACTTTACATGGAAAAAGAAGAATAAGTGAATCGAGGTGTAACAGGCTGAAACTAGATACAACCGTTTAGTTTATTGACACTGTTTGTATACAATCAGCAAATGGAGAACATGCGGGAAGAAATCATTACAAATATTAACCGATTTTAAGCTTCGGTAGTAGTTATCCATCGTTTACAATAATCACCATTGTGTGACTGTGCATCGTCGGAAACCCACATTCGATCCATTCCGTTTCACTCTATTCATCTACATAATGAAGTTGTGCGGAATATGTACCGGGGGTAACCGACGATGGCGATTGTGTTAATTTTAGAAAAAGTGACGGAGTACATGCACAAAAACTGTACCTATGGCTTAAGTACTCAGCTCAGGCGGCAAACGATCCTTTTCTCTACATTTTTTCCTTGTTATTTCATAATAATATTAATTGTTGTCTAGATTGAGAATTTTTTATGTTGCTGAAATACTTATCTCCAAAACCAGACTTAAGGAAATTACGCAGTGGGAGAATTGATAGGAATCGCCCATCGCCCCTGTCCCCGCCTACCTTCCCCCTCCTCTAACATCAGTTGTTGCTAATAGTTGTTACTAAAATATCAATAAAAGGTGAGGTGGACAAATATGGATCTCATGCATAGTCACTGGTGACAAAGCAAAATCACTTCGTTAGCACTCAATTCCAGACATCCAGCCTTACGTTCTAAAAATAGCATAGCTACTAAAATATTGAAGACGGTTATTAGATTCATTTATACGACATTGAGAATGCCACAGTCAATTTCTTCTAAACCGTTCAGCAGACGGGATTTGAACCTTCAACCGCCCGATGCATTGCCAACACTGTGACGCTTTAGAGTGCGTGGAATATACTTGGTTACCCTATTACAAACATTCTTTCTGTCAGTTATAAAATGGGTTTTTGACTTAAGCTGTCATCCACGTGTTGTCGAAATTGAATTTCAATTTTTATTGAATATAAATCGATTGGAGCAATATTTTGTTTGTACTGATTTTGTACTTTCTGTCTTTGCCATAATTTGATTGTAAATGGCCAAAGTCATTTATTATGTTGATTGCAAATAAGTCTTGAACTTTGAACTTTTATATCTATTGGTTATGAAGACGGTTGTCACCTTTATTTGTTGATAGTATTTAAGATGGCTGTTAAATTAAACTGTCATCTTTAACTGTTACTGGTTATTGCTCCAAACATTGCATTTTAATTTATCCGTATCAGCACCTTGAAACAAGGTACCTACCGCGGCATCATCATCATTTTATCCTTACTTTTTTGGCGGAAGGTCTCATCAAGTTTGAATATGTTTATACAATGCATATCTGTTGATTTTCGTTTTTTAAAAAAAAAAAAAAAACAACAATCAAAACATCGTAGTTCTCAGCCATTTTTTATACATGTATATACAACAAAAACAAATCACGTGATAATGTCAGCAGAATTCAACCAGAAATAGCCATCTGTCTCCAGACTGACTAAAATACTGGTTCCTCGGATTTCAAATATTAGCACGTGACACATTCGTCGTAAATTCGTAAACAAGTCTAAAAAAGGTTGGTCTAATCTATTTATAGTCATATGATATACCTGAAAAATATACTAGTACTTTCATACTTCATTTCTGTTCAGGCTATTCTATTTTGAGAAAAAATGAAAGAAATTATCCACCCTCATATAAAATGTCAAGACTTACAGAATACGAAGAAAGATAAAGTTTATGCCTTAAAATAGAGCGTGGCCAATTACTTCTGAAACCTTATTTACAGGGGTTTTAACTTTCAGCCCTAAAATCTACCCACCCCCATATAATGTAGAAATTACATTACGATACTATTTTTTCATCTTATAAACATATTTCTTTCAGCTAGACATTCCTGCTTTTTAGTCAATCCTTTTGACTATTATTTTTGCAAATAAAAACAAATTATACCATAAAATGTTTTGGTGGGGGTGAATAAACTTGGCGCAGTAAAAGATGTAATCTGATATACCAACTACATTTGACTAGGCTACCATAATGAAAAAAAAAAACACTTTCCGAATTTACACCTTTAATTAACTTAAAATTGACCTAAGCATGCCTATGTCACCCTGGTTTAGGAAACTGTCCATGTCATATAGAAATATTTGAGAAACAGAAACAGTGTGAGTGAATATTGCGTATAGAATTAACGTATTACTTTAAGGAAGAGATTTCTTGTCCGTCCATCCGTCCGTTACTGATGTTGTTGTTGTTGTTTTGGTACTTTTTATTTCCATTACAATCCTTCATTCATAAATTTAGGTAAAATCATGCAGGACGAAAACACAATTAATTAATAAGTCAATAGGAAGACGGCTCCAAGAATAAACATCAGTCGCTGGATTGGCTCAGTTATTCCATTAGGACATTGTTTTTCGCATTTCTATTAGTAAGTCAATCTCGTGTCGTAAACAAGCCTGAAATAAAACGGTCGAAATTAAATTCATCCGAGTAATATAAACTGATGTTATTTTAAGAATCAGGGAAAGGAAAATCTCCACCCTCGACCGTGACGTCAGTTTTATAAATAACACATCCCCATTAATCACATATGGACTATTATTGGCAACCAAGAGGCAAGCTATAAATAAATTTAGGAAATTTCTTCCCTTCTATTTATTTTTGACGATCACTTTTCGAGTCACATTCGCCTGATGAATGAATGGATAAATCGTCATAGAGATGAAGATTGCCGCGTTTATGTATTTCAGCATAATGGTAATGAATTAATATCGAAAACATTAGTATAGATTTAAAAACCCATTAACACTGCTGTGGAAAACATTGAATAATAATAATAATAATAATAAATTGGTATCTAATTATCTAAAGCCGTGTCTCTCTCTTTCCCTCTATCTTTTTCTTGTAAATATCATGCATGGAGAAAGAAGCACGTGACTTAGTGCATGGAAGGTAAGCAATGCCTAATTTATGATTGCAACAGAGTCTTTTCCCTTTCCCTGATGTGAGAGGTTTTTAATGTTTTATTATTGATCAGCTAAGATAAGACATTTGATTTCCTTTTCCAAAGCTTATGAATAAACACTACTATTTTTTTTTAAATCATAGTGCTAAAATTCAATAATTCTAAATATAAAACACTTTCTTATCTGATCACATTAAAAAATTCCAACAAAAAATGATATTCGTCTTCCAAAAAATAACACAGTTGACAATTTTAACTTCATTGTCATCGCTTCTACCGAACAAAACATCAGTTTTTGAAATTAAAAGCATTAAACATTTTGATTTGTAAAATACACTGGAAAGTGAGAATGTAAAGTGGGTAAACATGTGGTTCATTGGGATTTTAATTTGAGAATTTCTTTTGTCTAAATGGAATGTACAAATGCTTACTTCTTCACAGTTATCCCCCATTCATTATTCAGCACATATCTCTGCCGTCACGGGATAACTTAAGCTCACTGTCAGCTATTTACACAATCATATATGAACTGTTTTAATGAACTTATATTTCATCTGTCTTTGTTTTGTTGTGATGATATTTTATTGACTTGAGATGACAAGAGGTTACAAAACTAAGAAAAGTAACTTTTAAAAGTTGACTTTTTGTTTATCCACTTTCGTCCTTCATCATCGGACATTTTTGTGGTAGTCATTACTGCATTGAGTTTGTTCATGCTATACACTGCTTTCAAAACTTATCAGTGTTCCTTGACTGGCGTAGAAATACTGTTTTTTGTCAGTTCTTTGCGATTCACTGTCTGAAACTGTGTCATTGTGAGTTCTTATGGTCGAAATTGAATCATAGCGTCGTATGTTCAGCATACTGGAGTGTTTACGTATGCTTGACTTTTCACTCGTGTGAAGATCTGATTTATTTGCAGCTTTGACTTTTGTTGAAGCTTCCTCCTCGCCTTCTGTAAACTCAGTTGACAGCCATTTATTTAGAAGAGGTATTTTTTCGACCTGAAATATTAGAGAAAAATGAACCGAAGTAGATACAAAAATGAGGCAAACTTACTTTTGAACATTAGTTAAGAATTTCAGTTTCATAAATAAAATAGCTGTATATTTGTAAGGGGAAAATATAAAACTAAAATAACATGATTAATACATTAACATGTGTTACGAATGTTCCTCTAAAGAGGATTCAGATTTATAACAGATATAGCACATTCGTTATAACAGATATAGCACATTCGTTATAACAGATATAGCACATTTGTTATAACAGATATAGCACACTCGTTATAACAGATATAGCACACTCGTTATGTTTAAAATAAACTCAGACTTGCTAAAGGTCTCGTGACTACCCCTGTGACCTTAGCTAATTTGCATTAAGTTTATGTATCACCATTGCTTTTTTCCTGAGGATTTGTATGCGTCTGCATGTGTCTGTTTGAATAAGGCATAGTGGAAACAGTCTATTATTATTTTTCTGTTTGAATAAGGCATAGTGGAAACAATCTATTATTATTTTAGTATGTGTAATCTTTGTAAGTGAAACTGGGCAAAGCTGTAAGCAAATTGCGTCCCCCCCCACTGTATATGTGTATTTTGTTTATGCGTTTTTTATTTGGTGTTAACTTATTTGGTATACTTTAACTAAAACTTTATCATTTTCGCGTCTTTCACAAGAACATGTACATTTACAGCCTATCCCCCATGTGATCTGTGTTATGTTAATGTGACCACTAATTGATGGTTAGAGAAACAAAGACAGTCACTAGACATACCAGTATGAACTGTTTGTCAGAAAAAATATCGTTCGTGATTTGACTTTTTTTATATTTATCTATTGACTGAGTGATTGATATATGCTTCATTTAATGGAGTTACAAATTTAGCAGCATGCAACCAGTTAAAAGAACCTTTTAACTGACTTTTTTGCGTACCCTATCATGAAAAACTTAAAAGTTGGGTCCTGTTTTTCAAAGTTCCGATTATTTTATGAGTCTTAGATATTCCTGGCCATTTCCCCATGGTGGTTGCTCGTCTTTTTTATATTTACTGGTCGGTCGGAATGATGAATAACTTACCCAGTCTTCGAGTTTTTCTACAGGGATTTCTTTATTTGTATGGAACAAAATGACAAGAACTGCAAGGAAGAGTATCCCAGTTACTATGGGAACTAGAACGTTGACCCATAATGGGACGCCGGCATTAGGGTCAAGGTCGTCTTCGTCCGACATTTTATCTGCAAAAAAATAAATATAAATAATGGCAAACAAATATTTGTATTTCAAATTTGAAATCTGATGACGTCATGAATTTTCGTAAGGTATACTTAATTTTAAAGATTTAGATTTGCATGTATATTTATGCTATATGTTAACATTGTGAGTGCCTAAAACAGACCTTTTTAAAATATACATGTATATGCATATAATTATACATGTTCATAATATGCTATATGCGGCGTCTCACCAGGGTCCACACTGTTTGCACACAGGACTTTCTTCCCTAAATAGAATAAAATTTAAAATTTAAACCACAACCCATTTGAATTGAAAATGGACTTGTCCAACTAATAAGGATGGCATAATCCATTGGACATAAATGGGTTAAAATCATACAAGTGGTCCAACTGGCCCTGAATACTTAAAAAGTCCGTTTGTACTAAGGTACATCCTTTAAAAAGCATTTACAATCTTTTTGTTTAAATATATTCAATGGTAAAATGTTTTACTCCCACTTAGTAAAGTTGTTTACGGTATGTATCCAACCCTTTTTCAAATTTACAAGTTAATTGAAAGATATATTGAATTTGATTATCTCTGAGAAATGAAAGAGGGCCTTGTTACTCCAAATTTACATAATTTCTGAACATGCACTGCTCTTAAAGCATCTTTTTGCGTTTAAACTTATTTATATTACATCGATTTATATTAAATCGATCAAGTTCTTTCAACTTATATTAATCCCTCTCAATGATTGCTTCCTGGATTCAAACCAGTACTCAGGCTGGGAGTGTGGAATGTGGAACGTCACTGGTGGGTTTCGAGCCTGCGACCTCCGGATTGGGAGTCCGGCGCTCTAACCACACGGGCACTGCTCTTCTACAAACATCTGTTTTGACTGTCAAACATCCGGGTCATTTTGAACACAAACGGTCCTGAAGTTTGGTTCGGTTGCAAAATCAAGTGAATTTATTCGAAGTTGATTTAAGTTGGCTTGATAGCAAAATATTCTGAGTTAATTCCGCTACTCGACCCGGTTACTGTTTGCAGTTACTTAAGGTTAACTCAGTAGCGAAATTAAGTGCAATCGATCATTTTGAGCAGTAGCTGCAGTCGAAATAACTCGAAATAATAAGTCGGCTCGGTAGCGTGATTAGTATATTCGTAATAACTTTAAAATGGTAAAGTATTGAAACACAACTTCAGACAGCAAATTAAATGAAAATCTTGATACAATGTTGTAGGGTAATTTTCAGTTCAAAAGCAAGGAAGCACTAGTATTCAGTTTATATACAATGTAGCAGGGTAATATTCAGTTTATAATCAATGTATGAGGGCAATATTCAGTTTATATACAAGATAGCAGGGTAATATTCAGTATATATATAAGGTAGCAGGGTAGTATTAAGTTTATATACAAGGTAGTTGGGTAGTATTCAGTTTATATACAAATTAGCACGGTAGTATTCAGTTTATATACAAGGTAGCAGGGTAATATTCAGTTTATATACAAGGTAGTAAGTAGTATTCAGTTTATATACAAGGTAGCAGGGTAATATTCAGTTTATATACAAGGTAGCAGGGTAATATTCAGTTTATATACAAGGTAGCAGGGTAATATTCAGTTTCTATACAAGGTAGCAGGGTAATATTCAGTTTGTATACAAGGTAGCAGGGCAATATTCAGTTTATATACAAGGTAGTAGGGTAGTATTCAGTTTATATACAAGGTAGCAGGGTAGTATTCAGTTTATATACAAAGTAGCACGGTAGTATTCAGTTTATATACAAGGTAGCAGGGTAATATTCAGTTTATATACAAGGGAGCAGGGTAATATTCAGTTTATATACAAGGTAGCAGGGTAATATTCAGTTTATATACAAGGTAGCAATGTAAAATTCAGTTTATATACAAGGTAGCAAGGATATTTTCAGGAAAGCAGGGAATTATTTAGTTTATAAAACTTTATATACAAGGTAGCAGAGTAGTATTCTGTTAATAAACTAGGTAGCAGGGTTGTATTCAGTTTATGTACAAGGTAGCAGGTAAATATTCAGTTACTATACAAGGTAGCAGGGAAGTATTCAGTTTTCATTTAAGGTAGCAATGATATATTCATCTAATATACAAGGTAGGAGGGAATTATTTAGTTTTTATACAATGTAGCAGTGAAATATTCAGTTTATATTCATGGTAGCAGAGTAATAATCAATTTATGTACAAGAACGCAGGGTAATATTCAGTTTATATACAAGGTAGCAGGGAAGTATTATGTTTATATACAAGGTAGCAGGGTAGTATACTTTTTATATACTTGGTAGCAGGGTAGTATTCAGTTTATATTCAAGGTAGCTGGGAAATATTTAGTTTATATACAAGTAGCAGGAAAATATTAAGTTTAGATAAAAGGTAGCAGGGAAGTATTCTGTTTATATACCAGGTAGCAAAGAAATATTTAGTTTATATACAAGGTAGCAGGGAAATATTCTGTTTATATACCAGGTAGCAGGGAAATATTTAGATTATATACAAGGTAGCAGGAAAATATTTAGTTTAGATACAAGGTTGCAAGGAAGTATTCTGTTTATATACCAGGTAGCAGGGAAATATTTAGTTTATATACCAGGTAGCAGGGAAATATTCTGTTTATATACAAGGTAGCAGGGAAATATTTAGTTTAGATACAAGGTAGCAGGGAAGTATTCTGTTTATATACAAGGTAGCAAGGAAATATTTAGTTTATATACAAGGTAGCAGGGAAATATTCTGTTTATATACAAGGAAGCAGAGTAGTATTCAGTTTCAACGAAGTTGTATTCTGCATAGTAAAACTGTACTGAAATTTTAGTACAAGTTGTCAGGTAAATTTGTACTGATAAACAAGTGTTACCCATGAATATTTTGATTTAATATGAACTGTCATGCTGTTATAGCTTTTAAGTTAACACAACAAAGGCTTTTGTAGCTGCTTTGGTGAAGGAACAAAATTATAGATATATGGTATATATATTGACCATGATACTGAGCATGAATCAAAGCGTGGACACACTGAAGGCGGTTAGGTTGAGCTTATTAGCTGTTCTATTACATAAACGGCTAGTATTTAGTTTTATGTGTTATACACAGTAAAATGGATGAGACTGAAATAAACAAGTTAAGTATGTTAACATTAATTCCTTGTCACGTGACATGTTTCAAAATGGATATTGAAAACAATATTACCTGAAATCTCCCTCGCTTGAATTATTGCAGGACTGGAAGTTTAAACCTAACACCCAGTCTTTTGTTAGGTACGAACATCCCAGAATGTATCCGAATCAGGCACACGAAGGGATTCTCTTTGTAATAATCCCAGTATAATTTTTAAAAATTACTCATACTCATTCGATCTTATTCTGCTTTTGGTTTTATAAGTGCAATGAAAATGTCACTTTGTCGATGATTTACACAAAATAAACACTTTTAAGCCCACTTCAAGTAACATGTATGTGTTTGCTTAATAGCGCGTGCTTGAAAAATCGTTAAGATATCATATAAATGTTATACATCGTTCCTGTGCATCTGTTTCCAACATATACATGTGCACATACACAACTTGAAAAGGTAAACAAATATACATTGAACATCGAATACCTTGTCGTAAGTTATACTCGATGTCGTTAAAACTTTAGATTTGATAAAATTATCAGTGATGTACCGGGTCATGAGATAAAAAAATGGGACGAAATCATCTGAATACACGTACTCCAATCTACATTTAAGATGGACGAATGTTTGAATATGGTTACTGTGGAGTTAAAGTTTTCCTTTAAAGTTTCAGCTATTAAATTCATACCAATTATGAAATCCAGTTAACTAAGAATGACTTCTTCTGATAAAAGTATCGTGTTTCTGATTTTTTTTCTGCTGTTTAACACGGATGCAGATGTATATTCGTTTTTTAAAACATGTATTCAATATTTGTTTTAAAATACTTCCTTGTTTACGTCATAGGCGCTTGATTTTGTTAATGGATAAATATCTATCATACTTTAAAGATTTTTAATTTGCCGAAGGGTGGTAACAAGATTTAAATTCGGGTAATCAAAGGGAGACCACTTGGATGAAAATTATTTTTTGTTCGTCACAGCTCGGTCAATTTCATATCGCCTGTATTACGAATCCTTCTTCCATCATGCCATAAATAAACGAGGGCATCTATAACGGGTTTCATTTCCTGCCATTTGTAGCCGTTTTTTTTAAAAAAAAATCATTCCATGATCTCATAAATCACTATTTTTTAAATTGTTCGGAAATCGATATCTGCTACAGGTTGACAGCGGCGAAGCGAACTAACCCGAGGTGAGCCGGTTGTAATATGCTTCAAGGGTTATCTGCCCTTAGTTCATTCGAAACATTCGGCATCTCTAGGTGATAAGAAGCGAAGTCATCTTATGCTAAACTTTTTAAATTTTTTTTACAAAGGTTATCAACCGTCTTAACTCGGCTGTTGTGGTACCTCTGGAGGACGAGGAGCGGAGTCACTCGAGAGTAAACGATTGTGGTATTTCTCATAAGTTATCATTCCTCGCAACACACCCAGATGCCATTTGGCCAAAACATGTGAATCGGCATCTGTCTGCCTTTGCCACTGGATTCTTAAACAGAGTATGGCAGCCCGGTGCAAATTCGCCATATTGGTATTGTCAAGCATATTTGCATATGTTTACTTTTGAGATTAAATTATCAGCTGAGTATTCAGCTATTAAACTCATATTATTTATTTGTGCCTTAGACCAGTTATATTCTTCTACAAGAGATCACTATACAATTACTGGCATCTGGTATACAGATATCCATTCACTAAGGCCTGCGAAATAGGTAACTGTCAACTGGCATCTAAATGCCACTTTGAGTAATGCGGACGGTTTTTTTTTCCATAAGTGTTGAAGTGACAAATGACAGTTTGCAACCTGGTGCAACTGCCCAAACACATGCAAATTGGCAATAACAAATGGTAGCCTCGTCTCTACTGAATTCCTAACATCAGACTGTTAGTTGCCAGTTTCCAATTTGCATATGACTACTGATATCTGGAGGACAGTTTCTAACCCACCATTTTCAGAGAACTTCTTACATTACTCGAATTGGCTGCTGATTTCTACTTACCAGTGGACAATTCACATAATGCTCAAAAATTGTATACAAATCCAAATGGCACTTCCAGTTTGGCTGCCAGTATCCAGTTCGATAACAATTGAAAACTCCTTACATATATTGTAATGGCGTCTGCTTGCAAATTAGTTAGGGCAGTGGTCCAGTGGTAACGTGCTCCAAGTTCTGGTGCAGGGGACGCGGGTTTGATCTCCCACTTCTTCAATAATAGAACTGTCTTTCGGATGGAACTTTAAACCATAATCACACAGTGTTGGTGCTGTACACTGAGATTGTAAAAGAACCAGGAGTCTAGAATGAAATGCTTTCTTTATCTTGCACTATCCCATGCAACCTAAAATTACGAAACTCTTCAGTGGGTGTTATATAGGAACTCGTTACCGGCGAATAGATAGATTGCCAGTTAGTTGTTGGTTGCCATTTCGCACGCTTTGTCATACTGACATTTGGCTTTCAGTTGTTGCACCTCTGTCAATTCACTGTTATCTTATTTAACTGACAGTTGCCTATTCACCACATACTAACAAGCCTTACATTTTTCAAACTTCGACTGTCGGTTGCCATTTTACACACGTCTTGGCAACTAACAGTTATCAACATTT
This sequence comes from Cyclina sinensis, assembly GCA_012932295.1. NCBI lineage: Eukaryota > Metazoa > Mollusca > Bivalvia > Venerida > Veneridae > Cyclina > Cyclina sinensis. The sequence continues at coordinate 6,125,166 of JAAONU010000009.1, read as the reverse complement.
TTAGAACGTCTTACATTGTTTGATTTGTGTCTGGTTGCCATTTGCAAATTGTGCACTTATACCCTGAGGAAAATTTGCAAGCTGCAAATATACACATATAAGCATGCAGCCGCCGTCTTCTCAAAACAATTAATGAGATATCAATAAATCAATATTTGATCATTCATATATTGCATTTGCACAATAGCGCAGGTTTGCCTGGTGATTCTAGGCTGCAAAAGTAGCGCCGATATTTCAATATAATTTTTCTATGAAGGCCGCAGCGGCGAATGCTACGTAAGTTCATACCAGTTTTCAGCCATTTGAACTGGCCATGTAGAAATTATGAATTCAACGGTAGGATTTTGTTGAAGTCTAAGTTAATAAAAACACGTGGATATGAATGTTCAAAATGGACAGAATGAGGTCATTATTGACAATTACTGAAATGTATTCAGTTTGAAGTAGGGACCTGAAAATCGAAACTAATGAAAGCTGATTATGTCACTGGTTTCGGCTAAAGAAGTTCAGTAGCAGGTCGTGTAAGTGGGATCAGGGTAGGGAGTGATAAACCGCAGTGGGTTTCAAATATTCTTCCATATATTGAATAAGGCAAATACCCAAAATATTTTAATGTTTTTTGTTTCTTTGTTTGTCTGTTTTTTCCTTCTTTCTTTACATAGACAAGCTATGGAATATTAAATATAAAACCATTTCTTTTCTGTACATCATTTTGAGACAGTTTTTTTTTATATTGATTTCGAAAGAAAACGTCCCGATACAACTCAAAAGATGAAGATTCTGTACGAATGACGTCGCAGAAGTGAGTGGTTAGATTCGAATGAGTTGATAACTATGCACGTTCAAGGTAATTAGTCCCTAAAACACTAAGATTTTTGGTGATAATTATAAGACAAGTCCTCACTTGTACTTAGCGAGAAAACCGTTTCAGACTAGCATTTCATTGTTATTGCTGCTTCTTGTCGTTAGAAAACTGAAATATCAATATTCTGGGTCAGTGCTCAAATGATTAATTAATAGAATATACGAAGACAATTACGTTTGCTAACATGCATCAGTGATTTTCCCAATCGTAACAACTCGGCCTTTTCCGACATCTTCGTATAAAGACATCGTATGTAAGTGTATGAATACACCAAATGGTAATTCGCCCCGGCTTTAATTAAAATATAAACAAACATAGCAGAACTCAAGCAGTGTTTGTCTTATGCATTAGAAACAATGAAAATAAATGTTAATTTCCAAGTATAAATAGGTAGAGGCTTTAAGAATTGGTTTCAATTTAGCAGACACCACCTGTATTATAAAATAGTCCAATATGGTGACTTATTGAAGTCGTCCGAGGTGTTCCAAATGTGATTTTCCGCCAGATCCACGTTGGAAAATCGTACACCGGATGTTGTAGCTATAAACAATCAAGTCACGTCGGCGAAACTTTCGATTACATCAGATTGGACTTCACCATATTGATGTATTATTGGTAATAATTAAGATGTTGTCAAATGCTTTGATACATTGAAACATAAATAAAATATTAAGAAATGTGTCAGTTAAGATTTTTTTATTATATACCCAAAGAGTGCATATTATGTTATGGTCCAGAGCGTCCGTCCGTCCGTTCCGTCCGTCCGTCCATTAGCAATTTGGTTTCTGGACAATAACTTGAATATTCTTTGGCCTACAGTCTTTAACCTTCATATGGTTATTGCACACGTTGAGTGAATGGCCCCTATTGATTTTGGAGTCAGCAGCTTAAAGGTCAAGGTCACATAGACATTAACATTGAAAACCATTTCCATCAACTAACTTGACAATTTTTTGTTACTTTTCAAACTTTATATCATGACTGCACACATTGAGTGGATGACCCCTATTCATTTTGGGGTCAGTATGTCAAAGGTCAAGGTCACAGTGACCTAAATGTTTAGAATAATTTACACCTTGTAACTCGACAACCATTTGCCACAGAGACTTCAAAATTCATATAATGGTTGTACACATTGAGTGAATGACGCCTATTGATTTTGAGATTATATAGTAGGACAAAGGTCAAGGTCACAGTGACCTTAACATTGAAAAACATTTCCGCCATGTAACTTCACAATCATTTGTTGTTGAGGCTTCAAATTAGTTCATAATTGCACACATTAGATGGATGACCCCTATACATTTTTGGATCAGTATGTGAAAGGTTAAGGTCACAATAACAAAAATGTTTAGATTCATTTACACCTTGTGACTCAACAAACATTTGTCATAGAGATTTCAAAATTCATGTAATGTTTGCACACATTGGGTGAATGATGCCTATTGATTTTGGGATCAGTAGGTCAAAGGTCAAGGTCACAGTGACCTTAACATTGAAAACCATTTCCGCCATGTAGCTTCACAATCATTTGTTATAGAAATTCAAACTTTATTTGGTGTTTGCACACATTGAGTGGATGACCCCTATACATTTTGGGGTCAGTATGTGAGAGGTCAGGGTCACAGTGACCTAAATGTTTAGAATCATTTACACTCTGTTACTTTACAACCATTTGTCTTAGAGACTTCAAACTTCATGTAATGGCTGCACACATTGAGTGAAAGACCCCTATTGATTTTGGGGTCAGTATGTTTGCACATATTGAGTGGATGACCCCTATACATTTTGGGATCAGTATGTCAAAGGTCAGGGTCACAGTGACCTAAATGTTTAGAATCATTTACACTCTGTAACTCAACAACTATTTTTCATAGAGACTTCAAAATTCATATAATGGTTGCACATATTGAGTGTGAGACCCCTATTGATTTTGGGGTCAGTAGGTCAAAGGTATTTTTTTTTAAAGCAAATCATTTAATTTTAAAGCCTAAATTTTCCTCCCTTGTATCACAAATGCATCATACTTAGAGAAAACACCCTTCAGGCATATAATGCTCCTCCCAGAGGTGCTATTGTTACTATTCGACAATTCACTTAAGAAATCACAAAACTACTCTCAAACACTAAGGCTCGTCCTTGAGTAACCTCAATGCACTGAGTTTTATTTATATTTCTGAAGTAAACATTTAAATTATACGCATTGACATACGTCTAGACATTTTCAATAGATGGTAAGCGTATCATTCATATGACTGCCCATGTCCTTTAAGATATTGCTGATTTATAATCATTGTAGCGCCCATAACCGTGCATCGTGATTCATCGTGTTTCTATTAGTGGCGACGGTATTTAAATATCAATAGTTTATTTTCGATTGAAAGTTTATCGTCTGCACCAGCTTGCTATAAGACCGACGCCCCCTCCGACGCCCCCACCCGACGCCCCCCACCCCCTGCAGAGTTTAGTTATTTTAAGTTTCTGGGGATTGAGCAAGATGCAGAAAGTGTTACATTCCAGAGACACCCCAGGTTTTTTCCCATGCACACTGTATAGCACTGGGATTAATGTCTTACTCGAAAGTTGTGGAGGATCGAACGCGCGACCTATTCTTGTATTATCGCTTGTTCATTGAGAACAGTCGCTTCTTGTTTCTTATCCAAAATTCCACGTCTTTTAATGTATCAATTTTTCTTCTAATAGTAAAATAAACTTCATTTTCTTTCTGATTTGTGAAAAAAGGTTTCACAGCAAGTATATATATGATCTCGAATATCTTTAGTTTTGTCGTTAATTTCGTTAATTTCCTTGAGCTATGACTATCTTTAGCAGTTAAGACATTTGAATGTAGTTGTTGTTGTGTTTGTTCTATTATGTTCTGTTCTAGATACTGGACGGTAAAACAAGTCGGTGTGTATGAATTTGTTAACTTTTTATAAAAAATTCTGGAATTCTTAGTAACCCGTAGCCACGTTTCCGATTGTTTATCCACATTCTCAGGTAAACACAATTATTGATCAATTTTAATATCCAATAATAATGCAATTTACATTGATTTCCTTCGACTCCACGTCAATTTCATTTATCGTTACTGAACAACTTCTGGCTGAGCGCGGACTGTTTGTGAGAAAAACTTGACTGAAGGATATTGAACAAATTTTTCTTTATAAATTCGTTGCTTGCAAGGTAGGCATTTTTAATGTTGTTGTTGTTCTGCCTCTCCCTGAAAGTGATTATCATTTTATTTCTAATTTGTGTTGAAATTTATAATATTATTTTCCATACTTATGATACTGACAAAAATGTTAATAAAACAGAGAAACGCTCATACCATTTGTAATTCTAAAATTCTTAATTAAGTAGACACGAAATGAAAGCGAACAATGCAGGCCAAAGTCAGACTGTTCGCTTAAACAGACTGGTTCCCGTCTAAAAGGAGTCGCGAAGTCTTCCAGCAGTCTGAATAAATAATAAGAAGAAACGTGGTGAATGGATCTCTGTGTAATAACAGTATACATGTACTTATTGACAAATTTTCAAACGTTTTTTTTTTCTTCTATTATAAGAAATGACTTATTTTGTGCACAAAAGATATTGGAAATCAGACTTGATATTTAGAACATACTAATTTTAGAATATAACCTGAAACCTGTCGCAACAACAACAATACTACAGACTTACTCGACAATTGAGACAGTTTCCTGATTATGAAAGCACTATTTTGTTGTATTGCGATCAGTTCTGAAACACAAGTTTGATAAGCTTCAACCTTTTTAGTTCGACATTATTACATAAACAGAATAGGACAGGACAGGACTGGATAAAACAGAACAGAGCAGAACAGAACAGAATCTTTTATTTGCGGCGAAAGCCTGTGAGCTCATTGTCACACGTTTACATGAATCTGTTACACCATGGAGCGCCAAGAGTGTCTTATATTAAGAACTATTTTATTGGTATGTTAATTGTTTTATTGTACGGTCAAACTCATTTCTTTTTCAAACACCCCTCTTGGTCGGTCTTAAATGTTCTCTTAGTCTCCGTTTCTGGTTTATGCTCATATATGATGACTACTATCTGTTCATCGTGAAGACAATGATCATATCAATAGTTTACTTCTGAACATAAGACAGTCCTGGCGTTCCATATTATGCGGAATTATTATGATTATTTCATTATAGATACTAGAATATTCTTTTCTAACGTCTATGAATAAAATATTACGAGAATGCTGATGTAATACATCTCCATTATTCAGTTGTGTAGACAATTCAAACCTTACACGTGCATCATAGCTCAGCTGGTAGAGCATGGGATTGTCAATACAGGGGTTCTCGTTTTGAATCCCACCTAGGCCGGCTAATTTTCTCTGTGATAATTGGCGACTTATTGATAAGCGCTGTTCACCTCTTATTTTTCTGGGGCTTATGCAATAAGTAAATTATACCGTTAACTTTCATTTGAATTCTTTTGTACTGAACGTGCATATCTATATTTTGATCAAACTGAATTTTACTTATTTTAACATATTTGGTCGAACTGAAATATCTTGGAATAAAAGTACTTTAAAATTAGTTATGACAACGGACAAACAATCTAATTAAAATTCAGGACAGTCTGGGAATGGGACATGTTGACCATTTGCTTACGACCGCTTGTATGCACTTAACTTTTTAACAAAACCACTCCAGTTAAGAATACTTAAAGGGTTTTATACTTTTATTAAAGCCTGATGTTTGTCTAACTGATTTCTATTACTGTGATGTTAACAAGTTACTGTGTGTACACTTAATGTCATTGTTTTTGATCCACAGAGATTTTAATGGAAATTCAATGTTATTTATATCTGCTAAATGGGTTGATTAGAGGCAAAGTAAACGTGTCAATTAATCACGGTGCCGATACCACGTGACTTCGATGGATATGTGCCGAAAACTATGTTGATAGTGGTTACGTTGAAATATTGCTTCCACACATATCATTTTAAAAACCTATTCCACACATATCTCTTTTGAATTATTTGGCATTATTTTGTTCACTTGTTGAATTAAATGCATTCCACACACAATGTTTATTCTGTATCAAATATTGTTCGCTCCGGTTATATAATAGGTTTCTTAACAAACTATAAAGTAGGATTTAGCATCGTTTTTAAGATATGCTTCCACATATATCATCGCAATTTTAGCAATTTAAAACGCGCCGTTTCACTTTATTAAAAAACTACAAAATATTTGCGGACAGTTTGTGTTACCAAAGGGAGCGGGCCCTCAACTCTATCCGATGAAAAATTATGATGTATTTAAAAAAATATCGTAAAAAATGTTACCCCAATCGACGTTTTGTTTACATTTTGTACACCCACACATATCCATCGAAGTCACGTGGTATCGGCACCGTGTTAATGCACACGTAGCATAATATCTGGTGCGTAAATTCAATAAAACTTTATAAGTCTGCTATTAATGAATGGAAATAATCATATCAAAAGTAGCCATAAACACTACAGTAAATATTGATACAGAAACACACACATTTGGCAACAACTCTATTGAGGTCCGAAAAACAATTAATTGCAATAAAATCTATCTATTTGAGTTTATTTATCGTCGGTACCGGTTGCCCTTATAACCGACGCCCCCCTGCAGAGATTAGTTATTTTATTTTCTGGTGGATAGTGCAAGATACAGAAAGCATCCCATTCCAGAGACACCCCTGGTTCTTTTGCATGCTCAGTGTACAGCACTGATACATGGGACTTCGGTTTAACGTTTCATCCGAAAGACAATTAGTAATGTTAGTGGAGGAGTGGGGGATCGATCTCGGGACCCCTGGGTTACCAAGGCCAGCGCGTTACCATTGGACCACTGATCCGCTCCCTTACAATGAAAGGCTTCATATTGTTCTTATATTCTCTAATTCATTTCCTATTACCCTTAAATGTTTATTGTTTCTCACGCCTACCAAATTTACGCTCCACTTCATTATGCGAACTATTGCAAAATTAGTGGACTGCAAGTCTGTAATATAACATGGCGTTACGTGTGCTCCCGGGTGCGTGCGTGCGCATGCGTACATCACTTGTGCATGAGTAAAACTGCTCCATGAAGAGAGTTACATTTTTAGGTAATAAAACACTCTTTATCAGAAACCATAAACCAAAACAAACGAACAAGAACAACGAAATAATAGTTACTTTAAAACCTAATCCAGGAAACATTTTCTTTTTTTCTGTTTATGTTTTTTTTTCAGAAAAAAAGTAAGCCGACATGGGGGATTTTGCTGCACATACGTTCGAGGGGTTGCTTTTCCTTTTTGTTGGATTATGGTGGACATTTCACGTGTTTCGCTTGTACAGTCAGGTATAGATGTTTTGCCATGAGCATACTTTCACGTAGTATTGTTTTTCTTAAAAAAAATTCTCCTGCCCCCAATTTCCCCGCCCCCGCCCTCTCCTTCCTTCCCTGCAAACAACCTCTTTTTAAATAAGCTTTTAAAACAATTCCATAATTTATCTATGCGACTATTCACTTCTACTTAAATATTTTGCTTCTGTTTAGATTCCAGCGTGAAAATTTATTATATTGATCTGCTTTCTTTAAACGCTCAGATTACAACAATAATTATCGGCGAATTCTTCGTTAGTGAATTGTTTAATCGATGAACTATGATTAGATTTTGTCTAAATGGCCTGGGCGAGTTTTAATGGTCATTTAGTTTTTATGAAAGTACAAAATGGTTACTTGGAAGGTTATATATTTGCACTTCTTTGCAGTCGTTGAAAACCATTCGATAATCTTCTCTGTAACATTCTCTGTATGTCGTCTGCTATGTCGTCTGCACCGATTACCATCTACTTCATGGGGTTTTGGTTAATATGGAAGCCCTGGAGGGACTTCTAACTTCAACACTTCTCGACTTCTTACTTATAACATCCTAACTTCCTACTTCTAACTTCATGACTTCTAACTTCCTGACTTCTAACTTCATGACTTCTAACTCCTGACTTCTAACTTCATGACTTCTAACTCCTGACTTCTAACTTCATGACTTCTTACTTCCCGACATCTAACTTCATGATTTCAAACTTCCTGACTTCTAACTTCATGAACTCTAACTTCCCGACTTCTAACTTCATGACTTCTAACTTCATGATTCTAATTTCATGACTTTTTACTTCATGACTTCTAACTTTATTACTTCTAACTTCCTGACTTCTAACTTCGTGATTCTAATTTCATGACTTATAACTTCCCGAGTTCTAACTTTCTCACTTCTAACTTCATGATTTCTAATTTCTTATGAATTTAATACTTTAAGGGTGTGCTTTAAAATGTTTGTGGACGGGTGTTTTACTCATATGAATTTATCAACTATACTTGCATTGAAGTAATCTGAAACATAAAATAAAATGGTCACAAAATATCTTATATCGATTATTCTCATACTATGTTTTACGCATTTATAATCCTCATTGAATTATCTTTATACAGTTAGGTACACACTATAATCTAACTACAACTGTTTATCGTATTAAATCACACACAATCAGTTATCTTCAGTTATTCTGAAACAATTATCTCATAAATAGTCTCCTAAAACTATTTTAATATAGTTATTTCATATACTTATCATCATTTATTTATCTCAAATAATTATCATCATAAGTTACTTTATGCTGATACCTCAAAAAATAACTCCTTCAGGAGCGGATCAGTGGTCTAGAGGGAACGCGCTGGACTGGTAACCCAGGGGTCCCGAGATCTGTCCCCCGCACCTCCACTAACATTACTTATTGTCTTTCGGATGAGACGTTAATCCGAGGTTCCATGTATCAGTGCTGTACACTGAGCACGCAGGGGTGTCTCTGGAATGGGATGCTAGATGTATCTTGCACTATCCCCCACAACATAAAATAACTAATGTCTGCAGGCGGCCGTCGGTCATATAGGCAACCGGTACCGACGATAAATAAACCCAGATAGATCGATAGAAATATCTCCTTCATTTGTCTTCTACATTTTTTTCATACCGTTATCTCATACAATTATCATGATATTGTGATCACGTGCAGTTATTCTAATTCAGTTTTCAAATATATAAACCTAACGATCTAACAGGCCATACATGTCATCATGAAAGTATATTTCATTCAGATAGCTTGTACAATTATCTCATACAATTATCATCTTACAGCTATCTCATACAATTATCATCTTACAGTTATCTCATACAATTATCATCTTACAGCTATCTCATACAATTATCATCTTACAGTTATCTCATACAATTATCATTTTACAGCTATTTCATACAATTATCATCGTACAATTATCTCGTACAATCATATTTATGTGGTCATGTCATAGCGTTATACTCATTCAAATATAATTATCCTTAGGAACGAGCTTTGATAAGATGTTGTTTTAAAAGCCCAGTCCGTACGTCAGATTGTAAATTATATGTATAAAAAATGTTATGATAGAAACAAAAAAAGTTTTCCCTTGTAATAACTTTGATACAATTATCATCATTTTTTATTGCAGGCAACCCGAGACGGTCGACCATACAGATCATATTTGTCATATCATATTATCATACACGGCAAGGCAATACCCTTCGAGACAATTTTCTTCAAGACATTTTGTCCTTTTATAGGTAAAGTTTTCAGATAAACTTTAAATAGATGGAGCGCATTCGTTCACTTATAGAACGTTCAAGATATGCAATAAATGGGTCCCAGGTTCGATTCCTTGCTCCTTAATAAACACAACTTATGGCAAGAGGCCCCATAAACATTTTCCGCTATAACATGAAAAGGAACATGGACTTACTGGAATCAGAATGCTTTCTGTATTGTGCATTATCTGTATAATCCTAAAATGACAAAAAATAAAACCCCACACATTTCAGGCTAGTTGTCTGAAAACAACAACAACAACAAACAACCTTCGTATCTGTGATGGCAACAGCTATGACAACATTCCTGAATCTGATACGCCAATAAATAAACAAAAAATATAAACAGATTCTGTACAAGTTGTGAAATTTTATTTAAAAGTCGGAAGTATTCTAACTTCCATTTAATTCAAGGCCTCATAAAAGCGTCTACGTAAAAAACAAGTTTCCTCCCTTTGAGCGTAAACTCAATGCAACAAGCCAAACAATGTCACGATAGGTTAACATTTTTCAAATGGTTTTCTTTTCCAGTTTTAAAAAGCTTTCAGACATCTTAAATTGTTGCAATTCTTATTAAGAAAGAAAGACAAATATTTCTTTTTAAAAAAAACGTCCATACATGTCTACACAGCTTGAGTTGAACTAAGGTAAGCATGAAGGGGAGATCATTCCGAAGAATACGATTTGTCTCCCTTCAAGCGTGACGTGATATGAACATACATGATTGTGGAGAAACTTTGTTGAACATAATCTGAAAGGTAAACGGACGAGATAATGAATACCACTTAAGGTAGCTTTTCACCATTTAAAATCAATCTGTTGACCCATTAATAAGCCTCAATCATTTGACCGAGGCATTAAGAAAAAGCCTCAAGAACACAGTGTAAGTCTTATAAACTAATACAAGAGTATTTGTTATGATGATTCATATCGATGACCAGTTCTAATATTATGGTAAGTCAATACAAACTAGAGCTATCACAGCCTTGTCAGAGGCAAAATTGGAAAATATCAATTAAGACCTTATTAAGCAAGGCAGAGTTATAGCTGTGTGTGTGCGGTCGGGTGGGGTCGGAGGGGGGTGGAGGGCGGGGTATGATAAAGAATGATTTACCATAGTATTGCGCTGGGCCGTCCATATGAATCTCATCTAGTTTCAGTTATGAAATATTGTCACTGGTTAAATACGTAGGTTAACTTTATCTCGGTTAGAGGGACAGGTATTCAAAATATAATTAAAATGATTTGAACGGAAATAAGAAAAAGCTGTTGACCTTTGAACTAGGAGGCTTATGAAATAATAAAACACGCTGACAAAAATGACAAGAAATTGATAAATTTCTTTAGATTAAGTTATAACTACATGATTTTTTTTTTTTTGCTTCTACACGAACTCATTAAGTTTTACTCACACTTCATAAGTTCCCGAAGTCTTTTTTTTTTTTTCGCCAAATCTATTGAAATATTCCAGTTTTATTCGTTTTTTTTTTAAATCAGCGGGTCATTTTCTCATCCGGTACATGATAAAACTCAAGAAAGAGAGAACACTATTTTTTTCTAGAAAAAGATAACAAAATAAACACTGTATAAATTTTTCATAATTTTAGTTTTAAACTCACATAAAAATAATAATTCATCTTGTTATATCATATTCACAATTATTCTTGGTTTTAACAACAGGTAAAATTGTTTATGTCTTTATGAAATTATTTCTAACATTCTCAGTATAATTCTTTTGAACTTGTCTATTCGCTGTAAGAAACGGCCATGTGACGACTGTATTTTGAGAGTGCATCCCTATCATATCGTCGGGAAACTTTCGGGGTGGCCGTCTTCAGCTCACAGACCATCTTCTCAGCCTTCGTAATCTTTCCATTAATATCAACGCAAATCACATCCCGCCCGCGCTTTCCAAATTCCACCGAGTGTCCACCAGACATCTGTATGGCATTTTGTGAAAACTGAACATTATTCGTTGGAGGTGCCCTGTTTACACGCATCACATGTTTGGCAGCTGCGGCTTCAAAATGCTCCATTATGTCTGCCATCGGTACCCAGCCCTCAATACGTACATACTGACTGTCCACAAGGAACACAAACTTTTCATACGTATAGCCTGGCCCAGGGTTGGCGACGATTTCCTCAGTAGAATATTTATAAAGTGCCATAAAACTTGCCGGATCTAATCTCCAGTGTGCTGGCCTGTTGGCAAGGAACTCTCGAAAGTTCTTTCTAGGTACTGTGATGTAAATTATGTCCCGGGGGTCGCCGGTAGATTCTACTGCATCACTGATTTGTCGCTTAGGAAAACAGCAGCTGAAAATACTTTTCAAAAGTGATGTCATTTTGCAAAATAATGTCCTCCGTGATGAATGAACTTTTGTATCTTTGTAACTATGCAGTGACGTGAATGACGTAAATCAGCTTATGACGTAACGACGTTCTCTAACATATTATGACGTCAGGCCATTTCTCATCAAAGTAATTGCAGTAAAAGTCTGCTTTTAAAACTTTTAGTTCACGATACCCCATCTTGTGTTCTTTTGGATTGGAAAAAGGTATTTTCGTTTTTGCCGATTTACTTAGAATATTTTTGCAGAGTACACAATATCAGGGTGAAACCTATGACGTCAAATCTGTTCCATTTTCTATTCTTGGTGGCACTGGGCGACTCAAAGTCTTTCAAAGTAAAGATAATATGCTGTTATGCTATTATGTTATTAGATGAGTGAGTTGCTTGAATTCAAATATTCTTGAACAAACTACATCAAATAATTCACGCCCACTAGTGAACACAAGAATTTCAAATTGTCGATCAGCCAACTCTGCTTGTCATAAGCTTCACAAATGAGTTCAGCCTGTCCACATATACTGTATTGTTAAACAGAAGTGACATCACATTAGTGACATCACTTCAATATATACACATTCTTATCTATGGGTTTAGAAAATAGCAGTCATTTAAATACAATACAATAGCATGTTTGTGCCCTGTTGTAAGAAATTATTAAATTGCTTTCTATAAGGGGGGAATAATTTTGTGGCCTAGGACCTAAAGTGCTGTTGTTTTGGCCCTATATATGAGACGGTCAACTTTGATTTAGACGGGCTTTTGGCATTTTACGAATCAGATAATCAAGAATGGTTAAGTGATGGTCAGTACAGGACCGTGACCAGTAGCTGTAATCATTTTATCAAAATTAAGCAAGAAAAAGACTAGGTTTTTTTCTTTTTAAAGCGTCTGACTCACTGGCCCACGATGAAAAAAAAAGAGAAAATATTTATACATCTAGAAATTCTAGCTGAAATTGTGAAGAACATATCTAAATTAATTTATTGACCCATTTTTGTTACAGAAACACATCACAATATAAAGATTTACACACTTTTATCGGTGAAAAATTTACCCTGTTAGTCACGGGGTAGATACTTTGGTTAAAAATTTAGTTTTCACGTATTATGACTGGTAGTCTCTGTGGCTAAGTGGTGTAGATCGTCGGTCTATATTTTACTGACCGAAAGGGCATGGGTTTGAATCCCGGTAGAAGTAAAACTTTTTTTCAGTTGTCATGGTATATAGAAACATAATATTATGTTTTTCCATAGTATATCAACTTCTCTTCAGTTTGAAAGAAAACAAATTCAACTAAATTCTGTGAGTCAGTCGCTTTAAATAAAAGAAAAAGTTAGTGTGTAAGTTGCTTGCATGCAGTGGTCGCTTTTTAGTTTGCGTTCAAGATCAAAGTTAATATTTTAAAATAACAAAATATTGGTTTTCAGTCAGTAACTTCCCTTCTGAATGTACCAATGCAATGAAACACGACGTGTCTTTAGTTTGCTTGGGATGGCGTTTTTCCAGTGATAGCAATAGATTTAATTTTGTATTATTTTCACAGGATTAATAACGGACCTTTTCAACGAACACTGGACTTTCATAGATGAAAATGGAAACTTTGAACGCATTGTGGGGCTCCAACACATTATAATACACACGTTATTTGTGATACACGGAGTTACCGATCTCATGGAATACTACAAGTTACCTGTGATCAAAGGAATGAAATATTTTACATTTGCAGTGGCTCTCATCTGGTAAGTCATAGCCATTCACGGCCATGCAAATCTAGGCAGGGTACCAGAATAGAGTGTAATTAGTACTTTGTTATGTCGTTTATCTAGTTATCCGCCCCTACATAGCTACGCAAAGATAGGCCGGGAACCAGAGTAATGAGTTGTTAGTACTTTGAGGAGTCAATGATCCTTATTCATCCTTTAAAAGATTGGGTACTATGAAGTAGTTCTTTCTTGTTTACACTTATGTATTTACACAGAATTAAATGCAACGTTTTGAAGCTTTGGTGAATTCTATAGGAGGACTATTTCTGGGAGTTCTATGTTTGATCCTTGGCAGTTCTGAATCAGCATGAACAATTACACCACATATCAAGTATAAAACACGCACAACTTTTCTAAAGCTATCATCTGAGTAATTTTTGTGATGTTCTAACTCGCCTGAGAATAACTTTGTTAGCACTCTGTGACCTTTGGCGTCCGTTCCGTGTGGCCAAGCAACCGTGAGTTCCTAGCAACTTTTTTTCTTATGCCACTTAATATAAATTGATAACTAGCGTCTGTATAATTAGACATAGGCAAACAGTGCAGACCCAGACCAGACATACGGCGTCTGGTCAGGGTCAACGCTGTTTTTATTTTCAAAAAAACTTGCTTCCCTTAATAGAATAAAATCGAAAATTTGTACCAGAAACCCTTTCAATTGGAAATTGATTCATACAACTGACAAAGAGCATAACCCAGACTTGAATGGCTTAAAGGAATTCATTCAATGTGGAACACGTGATGTCATGGTTATCAGAAAGAAAACTAACTGAAACTCATTCCGTTTCATTTAAAGGTTCAGTATAGAGTTTTACTACCACAGTGATGAGAGCATGCACAAGTCACCATTAGAGAACCAACTTCACAGGTCTGTACCTTTAAAATTATAAAACATATACATATTTCCGGTGTTTTTATTAAATCTATATCAAAACCTAGCTAATTTTCGTAAGGATATTTTAATTGATTTAAAATCAACGAAAATTAACAGTTTTAAAGAACCAAAGTCAAAACTTGAACAAATGAGAAAAGCCATTTAGACCAACTTATTGGTTAGCCCATTCTGACAGCTCAAATTAGCGGGACGTTACTCTATCTGTACTAATTTATTCTAGCTTGAGTACGACATAGTTACGTTGCGTTAAAGGCACCAGTAATGAACCAGTCGTTTGAGAGATAAGGCAGTAACATTAATTATTGGCACCTTTATACTTACGGATGGACTGCGGACAAAGACACTACCCATGCTGGGGCTGGGGTTCGAATCCCGGGACCGTCCGAACATAATACACCTAAGTACCGAGTTATCATGGCCCGTTTTTTTCACTCTCGGTACAGAAGTTAAGGGTTTGAATATTTTATATTTTTATACCCAATCTGGCTACCACTTCCTAATGTCTTTTACTTAACAGCAAAAGAAATCAGTTGTAGACAATCATTTTAGTAAATGTTTACATACGAGCATTTTATTCGTAAACAAATCAGTGTATGAATCCGGATAACAATCCTTTGCCTCATCGTGGGTTCACTGATCCGTCCATTGCAACATTGCTGGACTACTAAATGAGAATATTAAAGTGACAACCAAAATGGCTGCTTCCCAAACAAAAACTCCAGTAAGTGTAAATAACGTAAACTGACAGTGGTCGATTAGTAAATAAAACAGTTTGCTTTTTAAGAGTCCATAGTTACGCAATACCTATGTCCTATTGCTCATTCCAGACTAGGGATACCATTAACCGCGCTGACCGGCACGGCAGCTTTGGTGGAGTTTTCCAATAGAGAACAAATTTTACCACAGCTTCTGCGGTGCCTCGCTGCCCTATGCAATGGAATCTGGTATATCTACATGGCGCATGTGCTGTTTCTGCCCACACCATTCCCAGGTAAAGACAATCTTTAAAAATACTATAAATACCTGTTGTTGTTAACTTTTTAGCTATTAGAAAGAAAATACTAAAGGTTTCTACCT
Source organism: Cyclina sinensis (assembly GCA_012932295.1). NCBI lineage: Eukaryota > Metazoa > Mollusca > Bivalvia > Venerida > Veneridae > Cyclina > Cyclina sinensis. The sequence continues at coordinate 6,109,534 of JAAONU010000009.1, read as the reverse complement.
ACACCAGTATCAAGAAAGAAAACTGCAGCAATAACAATTTTAAAAACTATTGTTAGTTACTCCTTGAAAACATTTTGGATTCTGTATTATATAACAATGACATGTTAACCAGCAAGTATTTTAAATAACAGTAATAACTTTCTCCTAGTGTCAAAAGCTAACAGAGGCTTGACACACTCAATAAGCAGCCACGTGACACATGTCTTACCGGACATCTTAAACTCGATGGTCTCTTATGCCTAGTTTACAATTTGCCTATTTTAATATAATGCAAATTTGAAAAAATATGAAAATTTAATAAATGACAGGCGAATGATGTAGACCATGATCAGACTGCTAATCTTGGTCTGCACTGGTCGCACAGGTCGCAGAGTCAGTTGTCTCTATCACGGTAAGGGTTAAACGCATACCAATGTAACAGAAACAGAAAATAGACATTCATTCCATGTTTGTTGTAAATGAATAACATTTATATATCTTTACTAAGTTGGCTGCTTCCTGGAGTTCCGACAAGAACACGTACCGACAAATGGATTGTGCTTTTGAGCCTGACTTTGTACCCTTAATCCAAGACATGTCCTTAGTTTTCTCGTATCTCTGCATCTTGCTTTCGAATTTATGATTCATATAACAGATTTTTTTTTAAAATGTTGATATGAAATCTGTAAATATCACAATTGTTGACATTTCAGAGTCATCGTACAATGTTAGAATAAATATTAACTCTGTGTCTATTTTTTTGTCAGGACGTCTGCACAACCCAGCCTGGGATCAACACGACGAAAGGAATGTGCACTTCATTGTAGCCGCCTTTGGTCTGAACATTATATTTGTTCTGGTGTTTATGATTGTGGCGTACTGTGTGATGGCAGTCTGTAGTAAATGTAGTTGGTTTGACCGATTTCTCGGCGGTCAAAAGAAACGTTGTCCTTACGTTGCATTAAAGAACTTTGAGTGTACAACAGATTCTGATAATAAACCAGAAAAAGACAGTTTGTTATTGAATGAAGCGTGACAAAGTGCGTAAGAAAAGTGAAAATCATGCTTGTAACTACAAGAAAATAGTTCCTGCATTCACGAAAACGTACATACAGGTATGACTCTACTAAATCGAAACTGGCGCATTCACTGCAAATCAGGAAATGAGCGTCTTCGATTCGATAACGGTACCTTAGCTCCATTATTGGCCTAAATTTTTATACGCGGATTTTGTATTTAAGGTAGATCTGAACAAAAGTAGTGCAATTTGCCAGATGAATGTTGTGGTAAGCACCTATAATGGCGACCTTTGGAAATCTATTTAGAGGAATCATACCTAAGATTTAGTTACTTTAAGTCGCGCAATATTTTATTACTCCGCATGCAAATCTGGTGCTTATACACGTACATGTATCTAAAAGCAATACAAACAAATAAACTTTGGGCGAGTTCACGTGGAACTCTAGAGTAGGGTAAAACTCGACCCTGCAAACGCAAAATTAATTTGAACGGCACCAGGGTTTGTAGTAATCACACTTCAGGCACTGAAGAGCTGAAATCTACAAAAACACAAGTCTGAGCCTGTGTTCCATTGTTCTTTGCTTCTTCGTTCTGCACAAAGTGAGAGAGGTAACATAAATTTTACATACATGTATTTTCAGGCCCACGCTTTTCGTTGGTCAACAATTTTATAGGCGGAGTTATTTACAGCCTACCCTTCTCTGGAGCTTCCACCTGAACTTGCCCTTTTTCTTGCATACGCTTCACTTAAAACAATACAGTAAATTTTAGTGCTTTATATGTAATAGCTGGTAAGCAAAACTATTCTAGATCATGCATATCTGAGTCGTTAAACTATCCCCACAACCTACAATAAACTACGCTGGTGCGATCGTCATATGGGAAACCGGTACCGACTTTAAATAAACATATATAGATACTGGTTGACAGTTTAAATGCTTTTATGCTTTGTTTTTTTATTTATTCGGAAGTGCAATTACTTATTGCAACTAATTTGTCAGCAAATGATACAATGATCGAGTATACACTTGTCTCCAGTTAGCAGTCATTCAGTCAGATGGTCGATCGGAGTCAGTTAGCCGGTCTGAAATGCGGTCAGTCGGTCGGTCAGTTTGTCCGTCAGTTGCCAGTATGTCTTGCAGGAGGACCGTCGGTCGCTATTTGGGTCGGGAATATGGGAGATCATTCACTTAACTGGCCAGTCATTTTGTCCCTTTGTCTGGCATTCGTGAGAGGCTTATCTTATCTGTGACTTATAAAATATATACTCCCCAATGGACACATCGTAATGTACGAGTAAAAGCGACTCAACTTCTTGGAAACTTGTATATCTATATTCTCTGTTTGTAAACATTTATTCCATGTTTTGCCATTTTTAACATTTGCATGTAATGAGAATATGTTTCTTTTCTAAATGAAAATAAACTTTAAATCAAAGGATGTTTATTTCTATACTTTAACCTTAAATTAAATAGAGAGATAAATAAAGAAAAAATCACAGTGCTTAATGAATAAAACGATTTTGAAACGACGTTTTTTTTCGAAAGCTTCAGTTTCACGTTATTCTTGTAATGCTTCTTTGGTACTTACCATGGGTTTTTTTAAAACCCACTGGATATTAATAAGTGCACGGGCGGTCTCTAAAACCCCACTGCATATTGATATGTGAATAAGCGGTTTCTAAAACCCCACTCCATATTGGTATGTGAATAAGCGGTTTCTAAAACCCCACTGCATACTGATATGTGAATAAGCGGTTTCTAAGAACCGTCTGGATATTGATATGTGCACGGGCGGTTTCAAAAACCCCACTGGATATTGATATGCAATAACTCCGCTGCATATTGATATGTTAATAAGCGGTTTATACAACCCACTGCAAACTGATACGTAAATAAGCGGTTTCTAAAACCCCACTGTATATTGATTTGTAAATAACCGGCTTCTAAAACACCACTGGATATTGATATGTTAATAAGCGATTTCAAAAATCTCACTGCATATTGATATGCAAATAAGCGGTTTCTAAAACCGTACTTGATATTGATATGTAAATAAGCGGTTTCTAAAACCCAACTGGATATTGATATGTAATCAAGCGGTTTCTAAAACCCCACTGCATATTGATATGCTATTACTACACTGCATATTTATATGTAAATAAGCGGTTTCTAATACCCCACTGCATATTGATACGTGAATAAGCGGTTTCTAAAACCCCACTGGATATTGATATGTAAATAAGCGGTTTCTAAAACCCCAGTGCGTATTGATATGTGAATACACGGTTTCTAAAACCCCACTGCATATTGACATGCTATAACTCCACTTCATATTGATATGTGAATAAGCGATTTCTAAAACCCAACTGCATATTGATATGTGAATAAGCGGTTTCTAAAACCCCACTGCATATTGATACGTGAATAAGCAGTTTCTATAACCCCACTGCATATTGACATGTTATTTCTCCACTGCATATTGATATGTCAATAAGCGATTTCTAAAACACCACTGCATATTGATATGTAAATAACCGGTTTCTAAAACCCCACTGCATATTGATATGCTATAACTCCACTGCTTATTGATATGTGAATAAGCGGTTTCTAAAACCCCACTCCATATTGGTATGTGAATAAGCGGTTTCTAAAACCCCACTGCATACTGATACGTGAATAAGCGGTTTCTAAGAACCGTCTGGATATTGATATGTGCACGGGCGGTTTCAAAAACCCCACTGCATATTGATATGCTATAACTCCATTGCATATTGATATGTAAACAAGCGGTTTCCAAAGCCCCACTGCTGTTGACATGCTATAACTCCACTGCATATTGATATGTAAAAAAGCGGTTTCTAAAACCCAACTGCATATTGATATGCTATAACTCCACTGCATATTGATATGTAAATAAGCGGTTTCTAAAACCCCACTGCATACTGATATGTAAATAAGCGGTTTCTTAAACCCCACTGCATATTGACATGCTGTAACTCCACTGCATATTGAAATGCGAACTAGCGGTTTCTTAAACCCCACTGCATATTAATTTGCTATAACCAACTGCATATTGATATGTGCATAGGCGGTTTCTAAAACCCCACTGCATATTAATATGTGCACATGCGGTTTCTAAAACCCCACTGCATATTGATATGCGCACAGACGGTTTCTAAAATCCCATGGTATATTGATATGTTTACACGCAGTTTTTAACTCCATTACATCAAAACATATAATCAAAACAAGTCAAAATCCGGATGCGATATACATCTGCTTCATGCATTTAAACCAACAGGATCTCAACACTTCCGCCAATCAAAATTGTCTTTACCTGCTGAGGATTTTGTATATTTTGCAAAGTAATTTGTCTGCAAAATGGAATATATTTGGACCCGTATTGTCACCCTGTTGACTGTCTTCATGAAGCACACAGCAGCTGCACTGACAGGTGAGATTTCTTTATAATGGCAAAAGAAAAATTACACTATTTAAAAGAGGAAATCGTCTGCGTTAGAGATAAACTAACCATTCAAGTTGATTTAACACTAATCATTTTGACTTTTAATAGAATAATAACTGTTTTTTTTTCGTGTGGATTTGGAGCTGCCAGACATGAATGTCTCAAAACTATGAAAAATGAATTGATTTTAAAGATTTAGTATTGTTTAATGAACAAAAAATAAGAAGTGCTTCTTCATGACAACTTGTCAAAGTAAATGAATAATGATGATGATGATGATGGTGATGATAAAAACACAATTTCAGCGAGAAGATTGGCAAAACAGGAGCAACAAAACAATAACAACAACAACAAAAATACGCTAGTTTAGGCATGTGAAAAGAAAAGTAAACGTGATAGCCTTAGAGATAAACAGTACGGAAGGTTTGTTTTGTAAACGCCATTTTTAAATATTTTTGTCTTTTCCAATGAATTACTGAATATCTCTTTGTATGTTTTGTTATACTCTGAAATGATAACTACATTTATAAGAAATGCAGTAAGGATGGCTTACACGCGTGACTTTCACACGTGATTTTCTGTCAACAGATTCTCAGAGCAATAATACATTTACGTCATGGAAACAGCCACTTATCAACAGTGGGAATGGTGTTGGAAACTGCACTGTGGTTTTATTAGATGGAACTTTTGACCCTAACATCACTCTAGAGGCGGTCGGTGGTACTGGGAGAGTTATATATTCTATTCTTGATCAAAACCCAAGTGGTTTTTTTCGTCTTAGTGGGAGCAATTTGGACCAACTTAAAACATACCAGTCTTTGGACCTGGAACTAAACAGGAATTACTTTTGGGAACTTATCATACGGTAGTTGAACCCAACAGCTAAATACTTCGGCATTCACTGATCTCTTTTCATAAATTTGCATATAAACAATTTATAGTCTCGATATGAAAATTTCAAGAATTTTAGTTCAATTTGACTATAGCTTCAAACTGAATAAAAGCTTAGACGTATCTATTATAAAAAAACTGACTATCACAGAATGAATATTTTACCTTTACTTTCCAGGTTACAAATGCATTTGTTATTCAAATAAGGGCAAACCAATTCTACATATCTTTAAAATGGTCGACACTGCTTTCTTTACAGATATGACATGTTCATAAAATGTTTATACATGCATCTTATAAAACGATAAATGGTATCATCCGAACGGAGTGATAGACACGTCCAAGTTTGGAATTTAGGTATACATATATACTTCAAAACTGTTCTCTCCTTAGAGCGGAAGATGAGAGCACACCTGTTCACAAGACTGGTACAGTTACCATGACAATATTTTTCTCCGATGTAAACGACTGGCCTCCATCATTTTCACATAAATTTTATAAAGCCACAATCCCGGAGGACAAGCCTGTCGGTAAGTTTATTGCTATAGAAAACTGCGCGAACTTTATTATTTTACAATGTGCTATAATTAAATAGTATAAAAAATAAAACACATGCTTAAGCTTTTTATTTACTTTTTGCAAATGATACATTCATGCCCAAAACAAAGTCAATCGTGCAAACTCGACTATCTCCGGAATTTTCCGTAAGTGTACCCTCCGATTGAAAGTAGTTCTAATTTATCTCCGTATTACTTCTGAAGCAATTTTCTCTGAAAATAACTGCCGATGACATTAACTTTTACACAATGAAAAGTACATTTTAGAAATGACCCTTTCTTTTACCGTGTTTTGCTTACAAGCCGAAGATTTATTTCAGGTACGTCTGTCGTATTGGTGAATGCATTCGATGGCGACCTTACATCTCCCAATCGTGACGTAACGTACGTACTAACAGGTACGTCTTTTGTACATTCTGAGCATTATTTTTTCTATCCATATTTACTGATTTTTTCGTCGATTTCAAAAAGATTAAACATTTGGGAGATAGCACACGATACAGAAAGCATAGTCCAGAGACAGTCCTGGTTTTTGCTGAGTGTATAGAACCAATAAGTGGGCCTTTTCCGACAGATAATCTGTAGTGTAACTTTGTGTGTAAATTTGTGTGGGGGTGCGGGGAAACGGGAGATCCCTGAGTTACAATTCATGTATATTACCCTCTCTTTTTTAAAAAAAAAACAAATCATATTAAAAAATTAGGGATGTCAACGAATACCTAAAACGGTATCCGGATACTCGTATAGACTATCCGGATACTATCCGGATACTCGTATAAAATCGACGACTAGACGATCTCTATGTTCCAATTCCTAGGCTTAACATTTGATGTATGTTTTACATATTGTTCCGGTAGTCATATTACAGGTGATAAGACAGTTTCACAAAACAATAACTGTTTTTGTATCTACGTGTAAATAAAGATGATAATACAAAGACATGTTGTTGACCGTTTTTAGTTTTCATGTGGCCACTGAAGTATATTTTCCGGCCAATACGCATGTGCGGCAAATCTAAGTTTCTAACGAAAACGTCATTCGTCCGTTTATTGTTTATTTTTTCCATGGTCTGTCCATTTTACTTTCTAAATATGATATATCATTTAAACTTTTTTAAAGATATCATTTTAATATCACCGTATATCAAAATGTTATTTTATTAATCTATTCTTTCATACAGGTACATGTATTTATGCAGCTTACGGTACTATGTGAGCGCAAACAAAATAAGACAAAACAATGATTTCAAACGTGTTAGAAGTTTTAATAGACTTCAAAACGTTTCTGTCTGTTTGTTTTTCGCTGTTTTGCTTTCCGATCACGTGAAGTATTTCGAAACGTCGGATGCTATTTTAGGAGGCATGTTGCTGAGAATGGTTCTTATTTTTTTAATATGAATGCTTTGGAATTCTAGATAAGAATGATTGTTTGACACATTAAAATTATAACGCTTGTTTTAGAAAATCATTGATTGGATACATCGTTTGAGTACTCACATTTTGACTGGATATTCTTTTAGTATTGCGTTAAAACTATTATAGGATTATTTGCGGAAGTAACCGTGTACCCCATAATTGCCATGTTTGACACTGCTAATTGTTTTACAATGGGGCAAGATATTCTTATATAGACTCTATAAACACAATGGGGTGTCGCGTTGTATCTTAGCAGTTTGCAAGATGAATACACGGCGTGCGACAATAAACCAATTAAGTGATATGCCGCGGGCAGTCAATAGACACGATTTTGTTTAGCGTCATGAAATTGTCAAATTAATTTTGCCAGTGTTTGATTTTTTTCTATCAAAGTTAAATTTCACTGTTATTTTTATTTTGTATACGAATATTCGTATAGAAAATTAGTATCCGAATACCAACATGGTATCCGGATATCCGAGTACTCGGATACTCGTTGACATCCCTACATATTATGCATATTAAGAACAATTCAGTTTTCTTTTGTAGATAACAACTAAAACAACTGTTGACTCGACAGCATCTCGTTCAGTTAAATAGTGACCTTATTTTTGCGGTTCAATTTAGAGCAAATAGGCAAGAAAAGAAGCAATGTTAAGATTCAGATCGGAGAATGATTGATCGAATCTGGCAGCGACAAGTGATTTTCATTTTTCGGATTAACTCCCCTTATTTCATGTTTTGTCACTCTTACAAGTGAATTCGTTAGCAAATGAACATAACTAAATACTAATTTTAGTAATCTTAAACACAATCGTTAATTATCGCTTACTTAAGAACAAACACAGTCTAAAAGCGAGGAAATGAAATTTCGCTTTGAGAATTTTTTAACACATTACAGGTGGTAATGCAAATGGCGACTTTACACTTTCATCGCGATCTGGCAGAATTGCTGTCGCGAAACCACTCAGCGTAAAAAGAACTGCAAGGTATTTCCTTGACGTCATAGCAGTAGATGGCGGTGTTCCACAATTAACCGGAAGCACAACTGTTGTGATAAATGTATATGAAGCCGATCCCGGTTGCACCACCCAGAAAAACACGGAAGATAACTGTAACAGTGGAACAACACAGAAATCCACGGGAGATAAATGTACCTGTGGGACCGGCTCCTTGAAAAGCGTATTTACAACTGACTACCATCTCTGGAGCAAATTTCCCTTGATTTTGGCTTTTTTGAGTGGAAGGTTCGTGGAAGATTGTTGTCTTTTAACAAATATCTTTTATCGAATATCGTTTGGTTTAAACTGTCATGGAAAACTTACATTAGTCATGTTATTATGTTCTTCCATATCATCACACGAATGTTTCTGATAAAATAAAATCTAAAATGATTACACCATTCTTACATTGGATAACGACGGTGTACATGACAGTTTTTGCGAAGGGGCGTTAAAATTGAAAAAGAAAAAGAAAAACATAAAGTAGAAAAACACCACTTTATTTATACATTTTATTTATATTAAGGTCACAGTTACTCTGAATCTTTTAAGAAATTCAGTTTGAACTTAAAAACCAACAATATCATTCAATCTTTTTTTTTGTATACCCATTGAAAAAACAGTTCAACTGTCACTGTGTTCGAAAAAATACGGTAAAAATACTTAATGAGTGATCCAGTTATAACTTAACAACTATGCTTGAATATGTATTTTCCTACATATGATACCCGTAATTTATTTTAACAGTAGGCTTTCCTTTTTTATGTACATAATGCTCTTAATGTTTTAGCGAATTATTATATTTCTTAGATCAAGGAAGATAATCACTGCTAATCAGTTCACCTCTGATCTGATCAGGGTTGATAATGGATGTCTTTAACCTTTTTTTTAATGTGCACATGAGTGCCAGTATTTCACATTTCAGTTTCTAATATTGTCAATCTTACTGCAGTTCTTAAAATATAGATTAGCATTGGTAATCTACTTTCTAGAAATATAAAAATGTTAATAAATGAAAAAAAAAATAATGTTCTTTTCTCACTGATACTGTAATACTGTTACTCATATTCACCTTGCCTTTTCCTATAATTATTATCCTAGTAAAGAGTGTTTAAAAAAGGCTGGGTGAAATTATTGGGAAAGATCAGAAACTCAACAAGAATTAGAATTATTTCATTGTATTCAATCCAAATTTATATCAACAATTTCACATCCAGTAATTCAAGTTAAATCAATTTAAATAAGGTTGTCAAAGATAATTAAGTTTGGCATTATATTGCTATGGCTGACATTACAACCACAACGTACATGGCGAAGATTTACGTAAATAATTTTGAAATTTATGTAACTGCGCTGATCCCCAAATGGAGGCGTAAGCCGGGGCAATATGGCAGTTACCGTTTTCCAAATGTCCAAAAATCTTACGGAAACCCGCCGAATGATCGGGCGGTCGCCGGACGATCGGACGAATAAGAGATTTGTGCACCGGACCATCGGTCGCACTATAAAGTATAGCCAACGCCGGAGCATCGGTCGGGCATATAATTCACATACGCCGGATCATCGGACGTACAAACTCATGCGCCGGACACTCGAACGCAATATAAAATTCCTACGCCGGACTATCGGACGTTATTAAAATTTTGATCATCGGACAGCGGGCAAAATCGGACGCCATATTAGTCTAACGTCTGACAAACGAACGTTATTTCACATACACCGGAAAAAACGGACGTATGCTTGATTGAATTACTACGGTACTTAGAAATTTCTTGTACGATTCTTTGAACTTCAAGCCATGTACATTGTGGTTGCATTACAATGACGCGCTAGAATGCAGACAGAAGAACATAGTCAAATTAAGTAATGATTGTCTGATTTTGTATATAAAAAGACACTTTATTAATATATAAGGACTTAATATTTAAATTGACTTTACATGCACAACAGTATACAAGTGTGTAAACAGACCAGTATATCTAGATCTATTTTATGGTATAATCATGATTACACTAGACCTATTGACTAATTGACACATTGATCATTTTAGAATACGTGTGAACTGTAATGTCCGTGTCTCTGATTGTCTTTTAACATGTATACTCCTGTAAAACAGAAATTACAATACAGCTTCCTTTGTCAGCCATACTGAGTAACGAAAAATGATGGAACAAGTCACTGCTTGGTCGTTGTCCCATTCGTGCAGATCAATGACTCTGAAAAATACAGAAAAACACAGCAGAATCGAGAAAAAAAGAGAAATAAAATACAAAAGAAATGGGTGGAGTGGGTGGGTTAAAAATTTTTAGAGCAAATTTTTTACCGACCTGTTCAGCTTGGAGAAAATCGCAAGAGGGCGCTGCAGAATACGTAATTTGTGACGTCATTTTGAGAGAACTGTGGTGACGAAAGCAGATAAGGCATACGGAGTTATCTTCCCTTCCAAATAATGTTGTACATTTAAAGACACGCTTGAAATGTACCGAATTGTCATCTATTTATTTATTTATCTATCTATTTATTTATTTATTTATTTATTTATTTATTCAATGACCTACCTACCTACCTTTCTATCTATTTATCTATCTATCTGTCTATTTTTTTATTTATTTATACTCTGCTGAATTAGTGTAAGATTGTTAGGCAAATTGACTTAAAAATGTTATTATATTTTTAATCAGTGTGTGGAATTTATGTGATTTAGGTCTGTTCTGTAAATGTGTATGAATTTTAGAATCTATTACAGTCTCTTGTAAATCTTAATTAGATTGGCCATGCTGTTGTTTTGTTCTATGTTTTTATATTGTACTGTATATATGTGTGCATGGATGAGACTAATAAACTATACTAAACTGCATCTCACAGAGAGGAAAGAAGTATTTGTTTCTTTTAATTCACATAATTTCTAAATCACAGTTTTATTAACCTTTTTCTTGGCTTACTTTCATTTTGGTCATTCAGAACATTAATATAACTTTTAATATGAAATGATTCTTTAAGTTGTTTTAGGTACGCCTTTTTCCCCTACATGTTTCTGTTTTTAAGAAAAGAAAATGCCTCACATAAAACCGTACGAGTAGTTATGCGACAAAACATTACTTGACTCCATGAAACTATACATCGAAAATATTTTCTGAAAAGCTTATAAGATGACAGCAGTTCAAACAAAGATATCACAATCCCGAAAATTAGATTTCTTTTTATTACAGCAGCAAAACTATGATATTTTCGTCTGTTCCACTTAGAAATGGCAAAATGTATTTTTCTATTGAAAGTTTGTTTTCTCATCATTATCATCATCGTTGTCATCATCGTTGTCATCATCATCATCACCACAATCATCTCCATTATCATCATCATCACCATCAACATCATCATCTTCGCCACAATCGTCGTCGTCGTTGTCATCATCATCATTATCATCGTCATCATGATCAATAACAACAACAATATCATCATCATCACCGTTGCCACCACCACCATCATCATCTTCATCATCATCACATTCGTCGTCATCATTCTCTTGGTTATCGTCGTCAACATCATCATCATCATCAATAACAACAACAATATCATCATCATCACCGTTGCCACCACCACCATCATCATCTTCATCATCATCACATTCGTCGTCATCATTCTCTTGGTTATCGTCGTCAACATCATCATCATCATCAATAACAACAACAATATCATCATCATCACCGTTGCCACCACCACCACCACCATCATCATCATCATTATCATCATCACACTCGTCGTCGTCGTCATCATCATTCTCTTCGTCATCGACATCATCATCATCACCATCATTATCATTATTAAAATAAAAATTTATTATTTTATGTTGTAAATGATAACATTTTTTCGAAAACATGTTTGTTGTAACATAAGTTATACGACGTGTATTGATTCATGTACAAGATTCAGTATTTACAATCAGTGAAAAAACGGTTTAATCATCTTATCGATTTATTATTTTTTTTGTTGTATATTACTAGAAGGTGTGGTTGGTTAGTTTAAAGAATTCTTAAATGCGATTTCTTATTTCGCAATATTTTAGCAGTCTATTGTATATCAGCAAGACAAGTCAACATAACGCGAGTGAAGTCATAAAGTGTACTTAAACAGGTCCAAACGGATGTAAATACTTCCTTCAACCAAAATAAATAATATAATCGATACCAACCTTTAAACAACTAGTTTGTCCTTAAAATGGGAAATGGTTGGACCTATATCGTTTTGCTGTCGGTTTTCACAAAATACACAGTCGCTCAGACAGGTAAGCTTTAAATTTTGGATTGATAAAAAACACCCTGTTGATAACATAACTTTTCATAACTACAGTTTAGTTTATTTAAGGTATTAAATCCATAATGCATTATCTCCATTCTGAAGAGTACTCAATTCCATTAATTTGTGTAGGATTGAGACCTTTTCACTGAAGGGCATGGGTTAAACCCCCACTCAAGTATTTTCTCTTTAGCTTTTAACATTTTGTTTAGATTAACATTTATTGGAATTTCTTTCATTAAAATATATATCATTTGCTACAAAGGCTTTAAGCATGGCTAATACAATAAAAAATTGGGTATCAGTGATTCCTGCTATCAATTTCTCCACATTTACAGATTAACTTGTTTTTTTATATTTTGCCTTATTGTTCAGATCAGTTTATGAATAACCAATATGAAGCCAACATGCTGAAGTTTATTTACTGTCCACTCATCACTAAGTAGGTGTGGTAAAATAGTTCCCTGTTTTTCATTACATTTCGTTATTTATTGGCTATGATTTTTTGGGGATTTTTTTTTTGGTTTTCGTCAGCAGTCATTAGGTATTCATACTGTGAATAATTACACACTGAATTGCTATTGCTTAAATGGACAGAATAAGTAAAAAGAATGTGTTTCATTGTACTTTAAAGACCCAGTAAGTCTCGTGAGCTTTTAAGTTATTTCTTGTAAAATTTTGAAAAGCTCATGATAAAAGTATTATCTACTCAACTGATTTTGCTACATTTTTCTGTTAACTTGGTTCATGAAAAGATTTTTTTCGGACTGAAATGATCAGGTTTATCCAGTTAACGTATACATTAAAAGCGTTATTCATCTTAAAAGTATTGCGTAAGTACAGTAACGTATAACGGACAGTAACGTATATAGTAACTAATGACGTATAGTAACTGATATTACCCTGTAACATATAAAATATGGCAGTTGGTCACGTGACCTTGATATACGGTTGCTTGATCATGCCGGACTACTTTTATTCAAACTGTATTCGATGTAACGCCTGCGTTTTGTTAAAAGGTTTGTGTCGTGAACGCAAAAAGTTCGTCTGGCTGTCCTTCAAAATTTCCGAAATTATTCTCTATATGTATAATGACGTACATAGTGTAGAAACGTATAATGCTAACGTTTAACGTATATTCTAACACTATCCGCAATTTGCCGACAATAAACACAGAAGGAACTGAGCGTTATATATCAGGCATTCTAACACTATCCGCAATTTGCCGACAATAAACAAAGAAGGAATTGAGCGTGATATATCAGGCAGTATAGCACGCTGAATACAAGCGCGCGCCCGCTGACGTCACTGAGAACGCCACTGTTAAATAGTGCACATACTTACGTCCCTTATAAATATACGTACGTGTTAGAATGGAAATAGATTTTAACATTTTCGTGATCTACCGTCGTATATATCACAGTTTCTCGTTCATATGCGTAATTATTTAATCACTCAGGCCTACGGCCTTCGTGATTAAATTACTACGCATCTGAACTCGACACCGTGATATATCAGACGGTATATCACTCAAACTTAAAATCTATTTCCTAAGTAACTTTCGAAGTATAATAACGTAAACACACATAGTAACGTTTAGTAATGTATAACGTATAATAACGTATAATGACAGTTAAAGCCCAGAACCTTGCATTGGAACTGTAGTATAGTCTGGTAGCCTCTTGACACCTTTGTTTTACATTTAAGCGGACCAGTCTGTTTATTTCACGTCCTGGAAGGAGCCCCCAGTAAATTCAAGTTACGGAGAAGGTATTGCAACAACTATAGTTAAAGAGAATGTACAAGTGGGAACCAGTACGGGAATTAAACTCCAAGCGCTTGGCGGAACGGGAATCATTACTTACTACATATCCGAACAATCCAGTCCCCAGTATTTCTCCATCGGTGGCCCAGGAAGTGATGAGATCATCACGTCATCGCCGCTAGATTATGAAAAGGCTCCAAATGTTACAATCAGGGTGATGTAAGAGCAATTAATGATTTGGTATATGTAAAGTATTTATGACACTGTTATGGGTTTAATGTTTAATTATTTCTAATCTTAACAAACTGTTACGAGATTTATTGCAAGAAGCAAATTTAGAAGTAAATTCCATGTCATAAATCATAGAATAGGGGGAAGGGAGGCCGGGGGTGTGGGAGGGGAAGGGGGGAGGGGAAAGTAAAAACACTTATAGTCTGTCATTTTTTGCTTTATATGCATATCAAAATGCTAGCCCATGGTAACTTTTCGTTTTTTTTCCCAAGAGCACTAGATCAGGGAAATACACAGAAGACGGGAGATATATTGATGACGATTTTGATTGGTGACGTCAATGACAATGCGCCAGTGTTCGAAAAGACACTCTACAACACATCTGTATCCGAGCTTGCATTTATAGGTATTACTTACATTTACAGCACGATTTCAGGAAAATGACCTGAATGTCGTAGGCTCGAGTGTGCAGTACAGTGATTTTTGTTAACAGCATGCAAACATGTGCTGCATTTGTTATCTGGATATTATATTAGCGGAAATACAAAACTAAATTTAAGAATTATTTATATCTTATTCAGAAAGTACATTTCTATTAGACACATATGTCAAAAACATATTAAGCCTAGGAAGTTTACAAGATAGTCAGATTTCTATGCTGTAATGTGACCATATATCAATTGATATTATTAATATAGTTTGCATATTAATTATATTTTTTTTTCACTTTTAATGCAATATGCAATATGTTTCTTGCAGACGACTTTGTTATGAGAGTAATTGCCACAGATGCTGATGGAACATCCCCAAACAATCTGGTGTCCTATTTTATCGAAGGTACACTATATGTTTTATGATAATCAACAGCAATCGGGCTTTTAAAACTGTTACATTTTGCATCAGCTCAGAGGGTAACATTTTTTTTTTCAAAAACCCTCCGGGTGTTATTGTTTTTTTGCACACCCTGCAGAAAATTCAAGCGTCTGATGACGTCAAAGGCGCTTATTGAATATATTGACTGTAAGCGGACCTTATAACGTAAATATATGAATTCGACGTTTAAAAAGTAATGTCTGGTTGCCATCTTTATATAATTATTTTATGGTAACGATGCACTAACGATGATCATATTGCGTCGATAGGCATATAATTATGAAGCAGACATTTGAATTTTGACGCAATGTCTGATTATCAACATTAACTAGCATTTCTATTTGTATGGCAGGTGGAGAAACGAGTGGAAGTTTTGCTATAGATACACCTACCGGAAGTATATTAGTTGCTAGGCAACTGTCGTGGTCTGCGAAATCCATGTATGAGCTGAAAGTTTTAGCCGTAGATAGAGGTCAAGACGCTTATCTATTCTCAGCCACGGCGACAGTCCGCATTTTTGTTCAGAAAGGTAAGAATTTGTGAAGTAGTGAAACACACTTGTCAGGCACGAGCTCACGTGCGATAACCGAAAAAATATCTCTGTACTTTATGTTTGTTATGTTCTTGCTAATATCCTTGCGCCCAATTACAGACAATGATTATTTATTTGAGACAGTTGGGAGTTTCTTACGGAGGATGGGAGTCTAGTACTAGCTTTTCGAAGGAATGGTGATGACTCCCGCCTGAATTTGAGGACTGCAATGAGGGCGTTAAACTGTAGTCAAAATAAAGTAATATTGTTGCTTTGGAATATTGTGCACTCAAATTATTATGGTTAAAATGTCAAATAGATTTAAATTTACAATGTAAATCATTGTAAAAATAATTTTTTATTGTAATGTAATGTAATGGCCATGGCTGTTCAGTTGGCGGTAAACTCCTGGAAATCAAGCATCGTTTTCTTGCTAGGGGTTGTTGTCCAAACAAAAAAAAAATGAAATAATTATGACAATAAAAATAATGATAAAAGTGATGTTATGTTTGTGACAGTACCGCTAGTATTACTACACGAACAGCAGCAACAACAACAACAAACCAGTTTGTCCTATAGCATTTTTAAAATCATTTTTGTTCAAGCTTTTATGTTTATTTTGTCAGTTTTTATAAAATGTCAGTCCTTCTTTTATCCTAAAAAATCTTGAATATTTTACAATGGTAATAATAATCTCACCAGTGGTCTGCTGTAAAATGCTTGTCAGTATTTTTTCACTGATGGACTGGTTATTATTAGTCTATAATAATTAAATCATGTTTAGTGTTAATAAAAAATGGTTTGGTTTTTGTGGGTATCACCAAACCAGCTACATTATCGCCACGTCTAATTATACGACATTCAAAAATGCTGTATTCTATTTTTGTTCTGCACAACGCTGTTAATGTATAGTGACGTCACATGTGATAGGATGATTCACGTTACCAACTGATTGCAGGTGATACATTCACTTCGTGGAAGGAACCACCAATCAGTACTGGAATAGGTCACGGAACTGCTACGGTCAAGGTCAAGGAGAATTGCGAATTCGGAACCAGCACCGGTATAAAACTGCAAGCGCTTGGAGGTATTGGAACCATACAGTATTTTATAACACACCAAAAGGAACCGAGGTATTTCTATATTGGCGGGACAGACATGGATGAGATAATGGTAGCAGAGCCAGTTGATTTTGAAACAGAAACGGAAGTATATTTAAGTATACAGTGAGTAATTGTGAAAGTTTACTCAGATAAAGAAAAGTTACGAACAAGCAGGCCATATATGTGCTGAATGCAAGCTATCCGCAAAGACCTGCATCGTTTGAAATAACTTTAGATAAAAACTAAGTTTTATTACATATTGCTGGTACTTTTAGATGAATAGGAAGGTTTAATGTTATTGTTTTGAAATCTATTAATAGTAACAAATAACTGATAAGAGAAACAGGTAACTTCTCGAAGGTTGGCAAAAATATGGTGGTTGATAAAAATGCAAAACACAGTAATTTTGTAATTACAGTTACAAAGTCATTTTTCATCAAATAATTCAATATTTTATATCATTTAAAAGGTCTGTAAACTCATATTTTAAATATTTAAAAAATAATTGTCAAAACTGTTTACTTTTTTTATTGTAAATGGTTAAACATAGTAAATCTGAGCTGCTAGAAAAATGCTGAAATGACAAGTATAAATTAGTTTAGTTTTTTTCTTTAAAAACAAAAATTCAAAATCTGCTTATATTTTCAAAATATGAATTTAAAGAGCTTTCAAATGATATAAGAATCTTAAAATTCGGCTGAAAAAGAAAAAAGTTATCTAAAGTTAAAAATTCTGCTGCTATCAAATGTATATAAATATTGGTTCTCTTTGCCAACCAGTAGTTCAGCTATATTTTGGTAACAGGTGCTTGTGATGTCATCAGTCAATGTGCCTATATGGACCCAGAGGTTCCATGAGGAAATACTTATTTACAATAACTTTCAATTTGTTCTTATTTCATCATTTCTTTAATTCTGTGTCCCACCAATCAGACTTCTTTCTGGGAGAATTCCGATGAAAGCCGTGTTGAAACGATTGGATGAAAATGTGTCCGACCTTTTCCGTTTTGGCCAGTACCCACCAGCAAACCAAACAAATGATTTAGCCATATTGCATGCTCTTCAGTATAAATAGAATTAAAAAGGAGAGAAAATTTGTGAAAAAAAAATGCATCATGCTTTGACTTAAATCTGTGTTCAAATGTTTACAGCGCGCGGGATAGTGGACAAGAAGCTAAAGCCGGAAGGGCAAATATGACCATTCTAATCGAGGACGTGAACGACAACGTTCCTGAGTTTGAGCGAATATCTTACCAGCAATTTATTTTACAAGGTTTGCCCATAGGTGGGTTCTTTTTTGTTCTTCAGAGAAGAAGTTACTATTTCCCCTTTAATATGTATTTTATGTTGAATTTTTTCTAAAATTAAATTTTAATTATATCTAAATGATCAGCTTATCAAAATCAAAAATGGCGCAGATTGTGATGACCCAATTACTAACCAGTTAGGCGGCCATCGCACGATTAGTAAAGATAATGCAGCTAAAACAAGGTGTTCAATAAATTAATGTACATAACATTTGCAGACACATGGTCCAATGATTCAGTTGCCACTGATATCTTTAATTTTTTGTAAATAGACATCTCGTTCTCCTTGCAAAAACAAAACAAAATAGAGAGGAGTAGAGATTCAGTTATCCGCAAAAACAAAACAAAATAGAGAGGAGTAGAGATGCACCTACCCTAGCTTGGTGGCTTCTCTACGCTACCTTGTACATCAGAAACAAACGAGATTTCCCTGACTTACAGTTATTTCAGATTGATTATCTGAGTTTCTTGTATCATCTATGATTCTTTATTGTAATATGTTTTATATATCCGAATTTATTTCCAACTTATTACAGGAAGTTCCGTTTTGAATGTAGTGGCAGTGGATAACGACCGTACCTCGCCGAACAACGACGTGCACTATTCTATACTCGGTAAGCATATATATTCCCAAGGGGTTAATAGAATACTTTTTGATTTTCAAATTTGATCAGTTCTACCCTAACCGATTGCAATATATAAACTAAGGCACTGCCTAATTAAATGCGAGGTCTAGATTAACGATCGGTGTTTTAATGAAAGATACCAGTTTCACACCAAAATTCAGCAACCGACGACAACTCAACTGTGAGCGCCTCACAGACAATCCCGATATACCAACCTGATAAGAGAAGTACAGTTATTCTCACAGGAGTAAAGACAATCTACAACAAAAACATAAATTACAGACCAAAAAATCCTGCTGGCCCATACTAAATATAATAAGTATACACTTCTGCATTGACGGACGGACAGAAAGCGGATGATGTGACAATGCCAAATGAACATGTTAGTCACAGAAACATCGGAACTAAACAAACCTACAAATGAAATGTGTATATGAAGGGTTATTTCTTTTATTTTCAGACAGCAATGACAGTGATTATTTTAACATCTCTACAGACCATGGAATCATTTCCATCGCAAAAGGACTTCCGCGGGAAAGAACAACATATCTACTGACTTTATTAGCTGTAGATGGAGGAACCGACCCCGCCCCTTTAACAGGAACAACCACAGTGTCTGTCGTTATAAACAGGGAACACCACTCAGTTGTAACCCATAACTGGTTGAATAGCGCAGGGTGTCCAACACTATCTTTTCTTACTATTTTTACAAATATGGTTTTGACTTTAGTATGTTTAATGTGAAAAAAGAGCTCTAAAAGGGTAAAGTGACAGTGCTAAAAATTTGAAACAACCTAATCTCAGTGTATTCTACAAATAGCACAAGACACCTATGGCAAGCTTTAAACAATAGGATTGACGAACAGAATAGAAAGTCACTATAATACCAAGAGGTCCGCACTGCCAATACGTGCTATCTCTTACCAAGCGCACATCACTGCTGGCCTCCTGCCATTATATATAACATGATATATACATTAAAAATCTTTTTAGGGTTCTAAGTATAACCTTCAAATTTTGTCAGTTTAATGTTGTTTTTTTAAGTTGAAATGGTTTTTCACTTACCACATGGGTGATAAGGTAAAACAATAATCCCCAAACTGCAAGAGATTAGGAGATATGCAGAAGAGAAGAGACTTATTTCATTTTGTTAAGTTAAAGAAATATATCACCATCTGTTTTTAAGATATACATAGTACAAAACAGATTTATACATATGTAAACGCAGAATATGGAGGCGACATTTATCTATTTATAAATATTATATTAAACAAGTCATAGTAAAGGAATTATGATTCTTTTACGGGAAAAAATGATTATGTAGCAGAAAATTCTTTTTTTAAACAATCACGAAAGTAATATTATTTTAGATATCGCTATCTGTTATCATAGGATAACTTAAGTTAATTTGTGTGGTTCAACTGAAGGTAGACCAGAATGTTATGAGAACATTAAACATTGTTTTACAAATTGATAATACACATAATGTCGTCTATGGTGACTGAAACACTGTTATAAACCCTTCATTAGACTACAAGAATTATTCTGAAATTAATACTAAAAAGCACGTAAAGTTGCCAGCTGAAGAATATGATAGAATACCATATGATGTCCGTAAATTAGCACTTAAAGTTACTTTGCCAAGCTTTATCAGTTTATACATGACTGCAGTATTGTTCCATCTTTCTGGTGTTGTTCTGTCCTATTCGCGATTTTAAAGGTTCTTTACGCCGACAAAAGAACCCCACTGCTTTACAGAGGAAATAGTCTTTTACCATGCGTATACAAACTTAATATAGCTCTTACCAATAAGAGGGCATGATTGTGCCTAGAGACTATTGGGGTCTTAGCTAATGAACAAGATGGATTTCATACGGGAAGACCGTATAATTTGAAACAACAAAAACGTCTACACCTCCTTTATCGCCCTGACAAGTGTTTCAATCTGAGGGCCGAAGGCTGCTTCAGTACAAACTCTTACTGAATGAAATCGACGGAAAGTTGTGAAAATCAAATAAAAACAAGTACGTTAGTTCTTCAGCTTGTGTACCCATCAACAGCACATCCATTAGACTAGTTTGAATGCACTTTCGGTTAAAAGCAGGGATGCACCATCTTGCCTACCTTATTGGCAATATTTTCCAACGACGACGTTCGCGAGATCGATGCGTCAGTCTTGGTAACGCTAAAGTTTCAGCTCTTTTCTACGCTGACAATTATTTTGATTACTTAACCCGCATCAAAACTCATACACCCCTGGTATAAGATGTGGAAAACACTTATTTGCACAAACACGCCCATGTATGTTCACTTCCAGCAATGGTGTATCCCAATTCTTAGTGGTTATGTCTTTAAAACTGCCGACAACAACCTGGTGACTGTGGACTACTATAAAATATTTAGTAGTTATCTGTGATGAGAAAAGTAAGTTTTTGTATTAATATGAAGCCTTGGCAATCGCGAATATCTTGGCAATATTATAAATTAATTTCATAATCTAAAAGGTAAATGTGACAAGTTTGACACATGTCTTGTTCCTGAAATAGAATATGACGCGTCTTCACGGGATTTTAATCACATCAAAGTATTTAGAGTTTAGTCCACTTGTCGTTATGGCATTCTTTTGACATTCATATATTTACACTCATTCTGGCATAACAGGAGACTCTAGTCGGATTCCCAACGTTCACAAACAAAAACTGACAATTCTAAGATTTTGGTATAGACTTTTATTGATGGATATTTTATTTTTTCATTTTAGAAATAATACATTGTTTTATCATCATCATACCAGAATATTTATTTTTCTGTATCAGTTACATCAATTTGATACTGGGACTTAAATATTCAAAAGATGGTTATTTTCGATGTTCACGGAAAATAAAACCCCATTCATCGCTTTACTAAGTATGCTTCGAGATCAAATTTAGTTATATAAAAACAGAAATTATTCTTTAAACGATTTTTTTCTTGTCATGAAAGCCATCGTTGAACGTGCGTATTAAGGATAGTTGTCAAGCTTTACCACGCTTAGGGCTTCACGTTAAACGCTTTTTATAGTTGTATTTCATATCTGTATTTTTAATTATACAAATTATCTTTTATTAAGAAAATCAAATGAGACTCTTTAGAAATTGACCTTTTTATGACTGTATTGTAAATTAGACGAACATTAGATAATATATTGTAAAATCAAAGTTAAAAGAGTAAGCTGGCTCAATATACTGCACGGAATTTTCAGACATTACTACACCTGCTCAACTCGCTGGACAATATGTGTGGCAGCACCTTTAGCATATCCTGTATGCCTTGTTCTACAGAAATAGTTGACTGGAAGCCGAGGTGTCGTATTTTTGCGTAGGACACCTCGTAATCTCTCTTGTCTTTGTCCACACCTGAATTCGACTCCGTAATTTTGCAACCTTCTACATTTTTCTGAATCAGTTTTGCGACTTGCGATTTTGTCATGTTCATTTTTTCGTCGCCGACATTGTACGCCTGTCCTTTCATTTCTTGCGCATGCTCAATGGCGAAAATGAAAGCACGAGCTGCGTCTTTGACGTGCAGGAACGTGCGCCGGAAGCTACCCTCGTAAAGGTCGAATTTTTTAATGGTCAGCGCCTTATAAGTAAGGTCGTTTATGAGAAGGTCTAACCGAAGTCTCGGTGACAAACCAAAAACTGTTGCTAAGCGCAAAGCTATGCCGCCAACGCCTAACACCATTTTCTCACCGTCCGCTTTGCTACTTCCGTACAGAGTTAAAGGACTTATTTGTGTCTCTTCGGTACATAAACCATCGACGGCACCGTAACACGACCCTGTGCTAGCATACACTAATATCTGGTTTTCTGTCTTCAGTTCTGCTATATTTTTCGTGCCGACAATATTGGTATCAATAGCACCTTCGGGATCTTTGTCGCATGCCGGATAGCCGACGATTGCTGCCAGATGAATAATAGCATCCTTGTTAGCCATAACACTGGCAAGATAAGCTCGATTTCTAATGTCCCCTTTAATGATGTGAAAATTTCTGTTGTCTGCAATCGGTAGAATCGGGCTTATTCCCCACGAGAAAAAATCATAGAGGGTGACCTCATGACCTTTCTCCAGCAACATGGGAATCATGGTAGACCCTAGATAGCCGGCTCCCCCAGTGATTAGGATTTTCATCTTTGAGAAGGTGTGTATTTTTCTGAAAAGAAGGGAAAAAAACGTATTGCATAAAATGACAAGACAACATCAAGGACGCCGCCATTTTTTTTCAAGTTTGTTTATTTTGTTGTTGTTTTCTTCTACTGTTTCCGGTGGTCAAACTTGAAGATACATGCACATTTATTTTTTAATACAAAATTACAATTTTGGTGTCCGCTTTCATCCGAAAGACAATTAATGATATCATGTCAGTGGAGAAGGTTGAACCGGCGACCCATTGATTACTGATCCGCCACTACCTTTAAAATCCTCCTTTCCAATACACATTTAAACTACATTTAAAATAGATTTAAGACATCAAAATTGTATTTCCAGAATGCTTCTGTTATTTTTAAAACTTTTTGATGCACTGTAGGCAGATAAACGTAGATATAATCATTGATAAACACATGAAAGAGATGATTACATGACAAGATGATGATTATGTAAATTAATTAGCATAAAACATTTAACATTTATCAAAGTAAAAATACATTTCGGCTCGGGTTATATCAGTTCGATCAAGCAATACGAGATTGAATATCCGGCAACTGAAACTGTCTCATAAGCCATGAATGAAGAATCTTTTATTGTTAATCGTATGTTATTGAAAATAAGATTTATTTTTACAAGTGGAATTTAAGTAAATGCAAAAATAAAAAAATGCGAAAAAAGATTAACGACAATATCATGGATCGCTCCTTTCTTGTTTTACGCAGTAAAAAGTCGACCACCATTTCATTTGTTTAGGGGAAAATGCGGCCCATTTTTCAATTTACGTTGTATAAATTCCAAATATTTGTACTCACCGGATTCGTGTGTTTTGACAAATTTGATGTTTACACATAAAAACAGAGGGTTTTTATGCTTCTTCTGATATTTGAACATATATATATGACCGACGTCACGGGAAAAAGGGCACTCGGGCATTTGGAAATATACTGAAATGAAAATCAGCAAAAATGGCAAAATTTTTGTACTCTTCCAATCTAAAATTAAAGTGAAATATTGATAGCCTGAATATTGTCCTTCACAAAAATGACTATTTTGTATCAAATTTCTTGATTACCATTACCATGGCAACAGTGTTTGGGGACAGTTCTTCCTTGAATAAAATGATATCAACTGAACAAAACACAATTTTGAATGATAACAATAATATTTTTGTAAAAATGTTGGATACACTGAAAAGGTATAAAATCTTAAAAATAAAATAGGTAAAATTTAAGTGTCTGAAATATGACATGTTAATCTTATTCCAGCTGGGACGTAGATATAATCTGACGTCAAATTATGGTATGTGACGTCATTTTAAAGAACATCAAATTTGCCCATGATGTTTCCTCTTAAACATAAAAGTACGTCGTATTTGCACTATGCAGGAAGCTGAAATTTTCAGACATTAATTCTTGGATATCATTTGTTCAAAAAAAGTAAAAAGGTCAGTTTCTAAAAGTTACGTCGGAGTGCCTTTTTTCCTGTGTCGTTGGTCATATAATAAAAAAAAGCAACGCTAACAAATAAAATGGTATTTTTTTTAGATTTCCATTGTTTCAAAGGTTTAAGTCCGTATCTTTCATTCTTTCAACATAAGAAGTATTGCAAATTCGAATAATAAATATAAAATCTTAGATTTATAGCACTTTTTTGAATATCTATAATTTTATTTTTTGAAGATTTCAAAGAATTTTAAAGATTTTGCAATTAAAGAAAAAAGAAACAAAAAGAAATCTTTCTTTTTCCATGTTGATAATATATTGTATACCTTGAAAAGAAATAAAACCATACTAAAAAGTAAAAAGAATAATTAGAACAAAAACTACCTTCGTACAACTTATCCAAACAGTCTCTATGCGGGTAAAATGTTTGCACAGACGTTTATTGTCTTAGTGAGTCCTTGATTTATATGCGCGTGATAATCTTGGCCTAACACGTCATTGGAGTAATTGAAGTTTAAAGATAAAATCTATTTTTTGCGATATTATGTCTGAAAATTAAATTACATTTTTTTCGAACAAATATATAACGAAGCGCAGGACACGCTTACGGCATTTAAGCTAATTAAATAACTTACGTAAAACAAATAAAATCAAATTAAGTTTATTTCAAAATTTAGAATTGTCCATTCTCTTAGGCAGGTTGAAATTTGTACAGATTTTGTAAAAAGAAATGTAAAGAGTCGGTCTTATTAAATGGTCACTTTGAGTATTGTTTGTTTTCTGACGATCTTAACTAAAGGAAAAAAAAGTACTCGATTTTGAAACAAAAGCTCTAAAAGTTTAGACGTAGATATAATGTCTATCTCTGCTTTATAAATATGACCTTTGCTGTTTGTTCGGACACAAAAGCATTATGACAACAATAGTTGGTATTATTTCAAAATTGAAATTATAACATAGGATCGTGACCGTGAAAAGACTGGCTGGTGCGCACGCTTCTTTATGGAGAGAGAGAAAAAACCCCAGAACATATGATTATGCTGATACATTTATATCTTTGTCATTTCTGAAGATTCGACCCCGGCATGATCCGTTTTCAAGTGAACCTCGTTTTTCAAAACAAATACTCAAACTATACAAATGGTACAAATTTTAGACTAAATGTCATGAACTAAATGTTGTAAGTTTTATCGAAAAAAGAAAGCATGCTCATTTTGCATTGAGTTCAGTTTTTATCATAAAACGAGTTGATTAGCTTATGTCACACCGCTCTACTAAAGAAAGAAAAAATAAAAAAAACACTTTTTTTCACGCAACATTAAATAATTCAACAAAGTTATGTGGAGACTATATGTTTTATGTCCTACAAAATAAACAAAAAATGTGATTCTAACTATACCGCGTTACAGCGAATTCGTAAGGTGATATTAATCACAAGAACATTTTAATACAGAAACCATGTGATTTTTAACATGTAAAATTTTGATAACTTTCCTAATCACAGGTACTTGGCACATTACGCATAACTTTTAACAAATTACCCGCCATTCCTTATGACTATAAGTATAAAAGTAAGCTTTTTAAAAAAGAAGGATAAGAGAGGTTAACCAGCTTGCTCTGACAAAATATGTCTGTCTTCCTCAGTAAATCAGCTATTTTTAAATCGACAATTTGTTCCTCTCACGAATGAAAACACGGCTTCGGGTCGTGAGGTTTCACTCAAGTTCGATACTCAAAAATGGATGCCGCCTGCAACGATCCCCAAACTGTTACCATGTATATTCAATCAATCTGTTGCATATATAATGAAAAACAACAACAACAACAAACAACAACAAACAAACTTGTACTTCGAAGCCGAGAGCCAAGTCGTTTAGAAAGAGCGAAATTTCTGTCACAGTGTAATGTATAAATTCAATTATGAGTGGCATTTATGTACAATGATTTTTTTATTTTTATTTATCTGTTCTGTTTTAAGATGATGAGACTGAAATAAATTATCTTATCTTATCATCTGTGAATTGTTTCTGCAATAAGTGCGATCAGACGGAGCGAGGATGTTAACCCTTAACCTGCTGGAACCGAAAGTGATTAGCCTTTGCCACCAGTATAGAGCCAGGCCAGCCTGCACATCCGTGCAGTCTGACCAGGCTCTATACTGTTGGTAGCTCCATTTTTGTATTTTGATATTGAAATCCCTTAAACTTGAATGGACTGTTCCAAATTCAAAGCTGGGCAAATCCATTACAAAATTTCAGCATGTTCTGGGTTAAGAATCTGTATAATTAATAGTGTCTAAGAAGCAAATATTAGCTGAATGAAGACTCTGTTATCGTTTGATTCTATGTAATTTTTAAAATCTAAATTACTTCATATATAAAGGAATATGCCTCATTGTACGATTTTATTCATCACCCTGTTTTTAATTCACGTCGTAAATATGAATCGGTCCGCAACAACTAATCAAACCGTATGATCAAAAAAAAAAAAAAAAAAAAAAAAGCCACGCGGCACTTGTTTTCAATTTAAATTGTTTAACTTTCAAGTATTTGTTAAATATTCCCCGATTCGTTTGTTTGAACAAGTTTGATGTTTTGATGATTCAGACAGATGATTTGTATGTTTTCATCTGAAATTCAAACAAACAACGAAAGCCATGCCAACAAATAAATGATCTTAAATTTCGATTTTTGTAAGTTTACATTGATTCAACTCTGCATGTAGGTATTCATGGAAAATAAACGTTATTATATATTAGCAGTATCTCACATAAACATAACCAATTCAAAATCTTAGATTAATACCACATACTCCATATTTTTTCTGTTTGAAGATTGTGAAGGTTGTAGAAAAAAAGCATTGCAAATTGGCGTCTCACACTTTCATGTTTATGTAGTTTTCATTAAAAGTATTTAGAACCATGGCAATTGTTAAGTGTATAACTTTTTTTTGACATAAACCCATTCTAGCCCAACAAATTGTGCGCCAGGGCTCTTTATTATATAGATGGTCGCCCTTCGCGCACAACCCACTTACGATTATGCATTATCTCCATTCTGAAGAGTACTCAATTCCATTAATTTGTGTAGGATTGAAACCTTTTCACTGAAGGGCATGGGTTCAACCCCCACTCAAGTATTTTCTCTTTAGCTTTTGGCATTTTGTTTAGATTAACATTTATTGGAATTTCTTTCATTAAAATATATTTCATTTGCTACAAAGGCTTTAAGCATGGCTAATACAATAAAAAATTGGGTATCAGTGATTTCGGCTATCAATTTCTCCACATCTACAGATTAACTTGTTTTTTTTTATATTTTGCCTTATTGTTCAGATCAGTTTATGAATAACCAATATGAAGCCAACATGCTGAAGTTTATTTACTGTCCACTCATCACTAAGTAGGTGGGGTAAAATAGTTCCCTGTTTTTCATTACATTTCGTTATTTATTGGCTATGATTTTTTTGGGATTATTTTTGGTTTTCGTCAGCAGTCATTAGGTATTCATACTGTGAATAATTACATACTGAATTGCTATTGCTTAAATGGCAGAATAAGTAAAAAGAATGTGTTTCATTGTACTTTAAAGACCCAGTAAGTTTCGTGAGCTTTTAAGTTATTTCTTGTAAAATTTTGAAAAACTCATGATAAAAGTATTATCTACTCAACTGATTTTGCTTCATTTTTCTGTTAACTTGGTTCATGAAAAGATTTTTTTCGGACTGAAATGATCAGGTTTATCCAGTTAACGTATACATTAAAAGCGTTATTCATCTTAAAAGTATTGTGTAGGTACAGTAACGTATAACGGACAGTAACGTATATAGTAACTAATGACGTATAGTAACTGATATTACCCTGTAACATATAAAATATGGCAGTTGGTCACGTGACCTTGATATACGGTTGCTTGATCATGCCGGACTACTTTTATTCAAACTGTAATCGATGTAACGCCTGCGTTTTGTTAATAGGTTTGTGTCGTGAACGCAAAAAGTTCGTCTGGCTGTATTTCCGAAATTATTCTCTATATGTATAATGACGTACATAGTGTAGAAACGTATAATGCTAACGTTTAACGTATAGTAACGCATGACGTATCATTACTTATAATATATAGTTACATATAGTAACGTATAACAAAAAGAATCGTATAACGTATAGTAGCGTATTACATATAAGAACTTAAAACAAACATAGTAACGTATAGTTACGTAGATAGTGTAGTAAAGTGTAATAGTAACGTTTAACGTATAGGAACGTATAACGTACAATAACGTATAACATATAGTGACGTATAAAGTAACATATAACGTATATTCTAACACTATCCGCAATTTGCCGACAATAAACAAAGAAGGAATTGAGCGTGATATATCAGGCAGTATAGCACGCTGAATACAAGCGCGCACCCGCTGACGTCACTGAGAACGCCACTGTAAAATAGTGCACATACTTACGTCCCTTTTAAATATACGTACGTGTTAGAATGAAAATAGATTTTAACATTTTCGTGATCTACCGTCGTATATATCACGGTTTCTCGTTCATATGCGTAATTATTTAATCACTCAGGCCTACGGCCTTCGTGATTAAATTACTACGCATCTGAACTCGACACCGTGATATATCAGACGGTATATCACTCAAACTTAAAATCTATTTCCTAAGTAACTTTCGAAGTATAATAACGTAAACACACATAGTAACGTTTAGTAATGTATAACGTATAATAACGTATAATGACAGTTAAAGCCCAGAACCTTGCATTGGAACTGTAGTATAGTCTGGTAGCCTCTTGACACCTTTGTTTTACATTTAAGCTGACCAGTCTGTTTATTTCACGTCCTGGAAGGAGCCCCCAGTAAATTCAAGTTACGGAGAAGGTATTGCAACAACTATAGTTAAAGAGAATGTACAAGTGGGAACCAGTACGGGAATTAAACTCCAAGCGCTTGGCGGAACGGGAATCATAACTTACTACATATCCGAACAATCCAGTCCCCAGTATTTCTCCATCGGTGGTCCCGGAAAGGATGAGATCATCACGTCATCGCCGCTAGATTATGAAAAGGCTCCAAATGTTACAATCAGGGTGATGTAAGAGCAATTAATGATTTGGTATATGTAAAGTATTTATGACACTGTTATGGGTTTAATGTTTAATTATTTCTAATCTTAACAAACTGTTACGAGATTTATTGCAAGAAGCAAATTTAGAAGTAAATTCCATGTCATAAATCATAGAATAGGGGGAAGGGAGGCCGGGGGTGGTGGAGGGCGAAGGGGGGAGGGGAAAGTAAAAACATTTATAGTCTGTCATTTTTTGCTTTATATGCATGTCAAAATGCTAGCCCATGGTAACTTTTCGTTTTTTTCCCAAGAGCACTAGATCAGGGAAATACACAGAAGACGGGAGATATATTGATGACGATTTTGATTGGTGACGTCAATGACAATGCGCCAGTGTTCGAAAAGACACTCTACAACACATCTGTATCCGAGCTTGCATTTATAGGTATTACTTACATTTACAGCACGATTTCAGGAAAATGACCTGAATGTCGTAGGCTCGAGTGTGCAGTACAGTGATTTTTGTTAACAGCATGCAAACATGTGCTGCATTTGTTATCTGGATATTATATTAGCGGAAATACAAAACTAAATTTAAGAATTATTTATATCTTATTCAGAAAGTACATTTCTATTAGACACATATGTCAAAAACATATTAAGCCTAGGAAGTTTACAAGATAGTCAGATTTCTATGCTGTAATGTGACCATATATCAATTGATATTATTAATATAGTTTGCATATTAATTATATTTTTTTTTCACTTTTAATGCAATATGCAATATGTTTCTTGCAGACGACTTTGTTATGAGAGTAATTGCCACAGATGCTGATGGAACATCCCCAAACAATCTGGTGTCCTATTTTATCGAAGGTACACTATATGTTTTATGATAATCAACAGCAATCGGGCTTTTAAAACTGTTACATTTTGCATCAGCTCAGAATGTAACATTTTTTTTTCTCAAAAACCCTCCGGGTGTTATTGTTTTTTTGCACACCCTGCAGAAAATTCAAGCGTCTGATGACGTCAAAGGCGCTTATTGAATATATTGACTGTAAGCGGACCTTATAACGTAAATATATGAATTCGACGTTTAAAAAGTAATGTCTGGTTGCCATCTTTATATAATTATTTTATGGTAACGATGTACTAACGATGATCATATTGCGTCGATAGGCATATAATTATGAAGCAGACATTTGAATTTTGACGCAATGTCTGATTATCAACATTAACTAGCATTTCTATTTGTATGGCAGGTGGAGAAACGAGTGGAAGTTTTGCTATAGATACACCTACCGGAAGTATATTAGTTGCTAGGCAACTGTCGTGGTCTGCGAAATCCATGTATGAGCTGAAAGTTTTAGCCGTAGATGGAGGTCAAGACGCTTATCTATTCTCAGCCACGGCGACAGTCCGCATTTTTGTTCAGAAAGGTAAGAATTTGTGAAGTAGTGAAACACACTTGTCAGGCACGAGCTCACGTGCGATAACCGAAAAAATATCTCTGTACTTTATGTTTGTTATGTTCTTGCTAATATCCTTGCGCCCAATTACAGGCAATGATTATTTATTTGAGACAGTTGGGAGTTTCGTACGGAGGATGGGAGTCTAGTACTAGCTTTTCGAAGGATTGGTGATGACTCCCGCCTGAATTTGAGGACTGCAATGAGGGCGTTAAACTGTAGTCAAAATAAAGTAATATTCTTGCTTTGGAATATTGTGCACTCAAATTATTATGGTTAAAATGTCAAATAGATTTAAATTTACAATGTAAATCATTGTAAAAATAATTTTTTATTGTAATGTAATGTAATGGCCATGGCTGTTCAGTTGGCGGTAAACTCCTGGAAATCAAGCATCGTATTCTTGCTAGGGGTTGTTGTCCAAACAAAAAAAAATGAAATAATTATGACAATAAAAATAATGATAAAAGTGATGTTATGTTTGTAACAGTACCGCTAGTATTACTACACGAACAGCAGCAACAACAACAACAAACCAGTTTGTCCTATAGCATTTTTAAAATCATTTTTGTTCAAGCTTTTATGTTTATTTTGTCAGTTTTTATAAAATGTCAGTCCTTCTTTTATCCTAAAAAATCTTGAATATTTTACAATGGTAGTAATAATCTCACCAGTGGTCTGCTGTAAAATGCTTGTCGGTATTTTTTCACTGATGGACTGGTTATTATTAGTCTATAATAATTAAATCATGTTTAGTGTTAATAAAAAATGGTTTGGTTTTTGTGGGTATCACCAAACCAGCTACATTATCGCCACGTCTAATTATACGACATTCAAAAATGCTGTATTCTATTTTTGTTCTGCACAACGCTGTTAATGTATAGTGACGTCACATGTGATAGGATGATTCACGTTACCAACTGATTGTAGGTGATACATTCACTTCGTGGAAGGAACCACCAATCAGTACTGGAATAGGTCACGGAACTGCTACGGTCAAGGTCAAGGAGAATTGCGAATTCGGAACCAGCACCGGTATAAAACTGCAAGCGCTTGGAGGTATTGGAACCATACAGTATTTTATAACACACCAAAAGGAACCGAGGTATTTCTATATTGGCGGGACAGACATGGATGAGATAATGGTAGCAGAGCCAGTTGATTTTGAAACAGAAACGGAAGTATATTTAAGTATACAGTGAGTAATTGTGAAAGTTTACTCAGATAAAGAAAAGTTACGAACAAGCAGGCCATATATGTGCTGAATGCAAGCTATCCGCAAAGACCTGCATCGTTTGAAATAACTTTAGATAAAAACTAAGTTTTATTACATATTGCTGGTACTTTTAGATGAATAGGAAGGTTTAATGTTATTGTTTTGAAATCTATTAATAGTAACAAATAACTGATAAGAGAAACAGGTAACTTCTCGAAGGTTGGCAAAAATATGGTGGTTGATAAAAATGCAAAACACAGTAATTTTGTAATTACAGTTACAAAGTCATTTTTCATCAAATAATTCAATATTTTATATCATTTAAAAGGTCTGTAAACTCATATTTTAAATATTTAAAAAATAATTGTCAAAACTGTTTACTTTTTTTTATTGTAAATGGCTAAACATAGTAAATCTGAGCTGCTAGAAAAATGCTGAAATGACTAGTATAAATTAGTTTAGTTTTTTTCTTTAAAAACAAAAATTCAAAATCTGCTTATATTTTCAAAATATGAATTTAAAGAGCTTTCAAATGATATAAGAATCTTAAAATTCGGCTGAAAAAGAAAAAAGTTATCTAAAGTTAAAAATTCTGCTGCTATCAAATGTATATAAATATTGGTTCTCTTTGCCAACCAGTAGTTCAGCTATATTTTGGTAACAGGTGCTTGTGATGTCATCAGTCAATGTGCCTATATGGACCCAGAGGTTCCATGAGGAAATACTTATTTACAATAACTTTCAATTTGTTCTTATTTCATCATTTCTTTAATTCTGTGTCCCACCAATCAGACTTCTTTCTGGGAGAATTCCGATGAAAGCCGTGTTGAAACGATTGGATGAAAATTTGTCCGACCTTTTCTGTTTTGGCCAGTACCCACCAGCAAACCAAACAAATGATTTAGCCATATTGCATGCTCTTCAGTTTAAATAGAATTAAAAAGGAGAGAAAATTTGTGAAAAAAAAATGCATCATGCTTTGACTTAAATCTGTGTTCAAATGTTTACAGCGCGCGGGATAGTGGACAAGAAGCTAAAGCCGGAAGGGCAAATATGACCATTCTAATCGAGGACGTGAACGACAACGTTCCTGAGTTTGAGCGAATATCTTACCAGCAATTTATTTTACAAGGTTTGCCCATAGGTGGGTTCTTTTTTGTTCTTCAGAGAAGAAGTTACTATTTCCCCTTTAATATGTATTTTATGTTGAATTTTTTCTAAAATTAAATTTTAATTATATCTAAATGATCAGCTTATCAAAATCAAAAATGGCGCAGATTGTTATGACCCAATTACTAACCAGTTAGGCGGCCATCGCACGATTAGTAAAGATAATGCAGCTAAAACAAGGTGTTCAATAAATTAATGTACATAACATTTGCAGACACATGGTCCAATGATTCAGTTGCCACTGATATCTTTAATTTTTTGTAAATAGACATCTCGTTCTCCTTGCAAAAACAAAACAAAATAGAGAGGAGTAGAGATTCAGTTATCCGCAAAAACAAAACAAAATAGAGAGGAGTAGAGATTCACTTACCCTAGCTTGGTGGCTTCTCTACGCTACCTTGTACATCAGAAACAAACGAGATTTCCCTGACTTACAGTTATTTCAGATTGATTATCTGAGTTTCTTGTATCATCTATGATTCTTTATTGTAATATGTTTTATATATCCGAATTTATTTCCAACTTATTACAGGAAGTTCCGTTTTGAATGTAGTGGCAGTGGATAACGACCGTACCTCGCCGAACAACGACATACACTATTCTATACTCGGTAAGCATATATATTCCCAAGGGGTTAATAGAATACTTTTTGATTTTCAAATTTGATCAGTTCTACCCTAACCGATTGCGATATATAAACTTAGGCACTGCCTAATTAAATGCGAGGTCTAGATTAACGATCGGTGTTTTAATGAAAGATACCAGTTTCACACCAAAATTCAGCAACCGACGACAACTCAACTGTGAGCGCCTCACAGACAATCCCGATATACCAACCTGATAAGAGAAGTACAGTTATTCTCTCAGGAGTAAAGACAATCTACAACAAAAACATAAATTACAGACCAAAAAATCCTGCTGGCCCATACCAAATATAATAAGTATACACTTCTGCATTGACGGACGGACAGTAAGCGGATGATGTGACAATGCCAAATGAACATGTTAGTCACAGAAACATCGGAACTAAACAAACCTACAAATGAAATGTGTATATGAAGGGTTATTTCTTTTATTTTCAGACAGCAATGACAGTGATTATTTTAACATCTCTACAGACCATGGAATCATTTACATCGCAAAAGGACTTCCGCGGGAAAGAACAACATATCTAATGACTTTATTAGCTGTAGATGGAGGAACCGACCCCGCCCCTTTAACAGGAACTACTACAGTGTCTGTAATTATAAACAAGGAACACCACTCAGTTGTAACCCATAACTGGTTGAATAGCGCAGAGTGTCCAACACTATCTTTTCTTACTATTTTTACAAATATGGTTTTGACTTTAGTATGTTTAATGTGAAACAAGAGCTCTAAAAGGGTAAAGTTACAGTGACAGAGCTTAAAATTTGAAACAACTTAATCTCAGTGTATTCTACGAATAGCACAAGACACCTACGGCAAGCTTAAAAAAACAGGATTGACGGACAGAATAGAAAGTCACTATAATACCAGGAGGCCAGCATTGGTGGGTGCTATCTCTTACCAAGCGCACATCAATGCTGGCCTCCTGTCATTATATATAACATTATATAAACATTTAAGTTCTTTTTTATTCTAATTATAACATTGATATTTTGGCAGTTTAATGTTCTTTTTTTCGGTTGAAATGTTTTTTAATTACCACATGGGTGATAAGGTAAAACAATAATCCCCAAACTGCAAGAGATTAGGAGATATGCAGAAGAGAAGAGACTTATTTCATTTTGTTAAGTTAAAGAAATATATCACCATCTGTTTTTAAGATATACATAGTACAAAACAGATTTATACATATGTAAAAGCAGAATATGGAGGCGACATTTATCTATTTATAAATATTATATTAAACAAGTCATAGTAAAGGAATTATGATTCTTTTACGGGAAAAAATGATTATGTAGCAGAAAATTCTTTTTTTAAACAATCACGAAAGTAATATTATTTTAGATATCGCAATCTGTTATCATAGGATAACTTAAGTTAATTTGTGTGGTTCAACTGAAGGTAGACCAGAATGTTATGAGAACATTAAACATTTTTTTACAAATTGATAATACACATAATGTCGTCTATGGTGACTGAAACACTGTTATAAACCCTTCATTAGACTACAAGAATTATTCTGAAATTAATACTAAAAAGCACGTAAAGTTGCCAGCTGAAGAATATGATAGAATACCATATGATGTCCGTAAATTAGCACTTAAAGTTACTCTGCCAAGCTTTATCAGTTTATACATGACTGCAGTATTGTTCCATCTTTCTGGTGTTGTTCTGTCCAATTCGCGATTTTAAAGGTTCTTTACGCCGACAAAAGAACCCCACTGCTTTACAGAGGAAATAGTCTTTTACCATGCGTATACAAACTTAATATAGCTCTTACCAATAAGAGGGCATGATTGTGCCTAGAGACTATTGGGGTCTTAGCTAATGAACAAGATGGATTTCATACGGGAAGACCGTATAATTTGAAACAACAAAAACGTCTACACCTCCTTTATCGCCCTGACAAGTGTTTCAATCTGAGGGCCGAAGGCTGCTTCAGTACAAACTCTTACTGAATGAAATCGACGGAAAGTTGTGAAAATCAAATAAAAACAAGTACGTTAGTTCTTCAACTTGTGTACCCATCAACAGCACATCCATTAGACTAGTTTGAATGCACTTTCGGTTAAAAGCAGGGATGCACCATCTCGCCTACCTTATTGGCAATATTTTCCAACGACGACGTTCGCGAGATCGATGCGTCAGTCTTGGTAACGCTAAAGTTTCAGCTCTTTTCTACGCTGACAATTATTTTGATTACTTAACCCGCATCAAAACTCATACACCCCTGGTATAAGATGTGGAAAACACTTATTTGCACAAACACGCCCATGTATGTTCACTTCCAGCAATGGTGTATCCCAATTCTTAGTGGTTATGTCTTTAAAACTGCCGACAACAACCTGGTGACTGTGGACTACTATAAAATATTTAGTAGTTATCTGTGATGAGAAAAGTAAGTTTTTGTATTAATATGAAGCCTTGGCAATCGCGAATATCTTGGCAATATTATAAATTAATTTCATAATCTAAAAGGTAAATGTGACAAGTTTGACACATGTCTTGTTCCTGAAATAGAATATGACGCGTCTTCACGGGATTTTAATCACATCAAAGTATTTAGAGTTTAGTCCACTTGTCGTTATGGCATTCTTTTGACATTCATATATTTACACCCATTCTGGCGTAACAGGAGACTTTAGTCGGATTCCCAATGTTCACAAACAAAAACTGACAATTCTAAGATTTTGGTATAGACTTTTATTGATGGATATTTTATTTTTTCATTTTAGAAATAATACATTGTTTTATCATCATCATACCAGAATATTTATTTTTCTGTATCAGTAACATCAATTTGATACTGGGACTTAAATATTCACAAGATGGTTATTTTCGATGTTCACGGAAAATAAAACCCCATTCATCGCTTTACTAAGTATGCTTCGAGATCAAATTTAGTTATATAAAAACAGAAATTATTCTTTAAACGATTTTTTTCTTGTCATGAAAGCCATCGTTGAACGTGCGTATTAAGGATAGTTGTCAAGCTTTACCACGCTTAGGGCTTCACGTTAAACGCTTTTTATAGTTGTATTTCATATCTGTATTTTTAATTATACAAATTATCTTTTATTAAGAAAATCAAATGAGACTCTTTAGAAATTGACCTTTTTATGACTGTATTGTAAATTAGACGAACATTAGATAATATATTGTAAAATCAAAGTTAAAAGAGTAAGCTGGCTCAATATACTGCACGGAATTTTCAGACATTACTACACCTGCTCAACTCGCTGGACAATATGTGTGGCAGCACCTTTAGCATATCCCGTATGCCTTGTTCTACAGAAATAGTTGACTGGAAGCCGAGGTGTCGTATTTTTGCGTAGGACACCTCGTAATCTCTCTTGTCTTTGTCCACACCTGAATTCGACTCCGTAATTTTGCAACCTTCTACATTTTTCTGAATCAGTTTTGCGACTTGCGATTTTGTCATGTTCATTTTTTCGTCGCCGACATTGTACGCCTGTCCTTTCATTTCTTGCGCATGCTCAATGGCGAAAATGAAAGCACGAGCTGCGTCTTTAACGTGCAGGAACGTGCGCCGGAAGCTACCCTCGTAAAGGTCGAATTTTTTAATGGTCAGCGCCTTATAAGTAAGGTCGTTTATGAGAAGGTCTAACCGAAGTCTCGGTGACAAACCAAAAACTGTTGCTAAGCGCAAAGCTATGCCGCCAACGCCTAACACCATTTTCTCACCGTCCGCTTTGCTACTTCCGTACAGAGTTAAAGGACTTATTTGTGTCTCTTCGGTACATAAACCATCGACGGCACCGTAACACGACCCTGTGCTAGCATACACTAATATCTGGTTTTCTGTCTTCAGTTCTGCTATATTTTTCGTGCCGACAATATTGGTATCAATAGCACCTTCGGGATCTTTGTCGCATGCCGGATAGCCGACGATTGCTGCCAGATGAATAATAGCATCCTTGTTAGCCATAACACTGGCAAGATAAGCTCGATTTCTAATGTCCCCTTTAATGATGTGAAAATTTCTGTTGTCTGCAATCGGTAGAATCGGGCTTATTCCCCACGAGAAAAAATCATAGAGGGTGACCTCATGACCTTTCTCCAGCAACATGGGAATCATGGTAGACCCTAGATAGCCGGCTCCCCCAGTGATTAGGATTTTCATCTTTGAGAAGGTGTGTATTTTTCTGAAAAGAAGGGAAAAAAACGTATTGCATAAAATGACAAGACAACATCAAGGACGCCGCCATTTTTTTTCAAGTTTGTTTATTTTGTTGTTGTTTTCTTCTACTGTTTCCGGTGGTCAAACTTGAAGATACATGCACATTTATTTTTTAATACAAAATTACAATTTTGGTGTCCGCTTTCATCCGAAAGACAATTAATGATATCATGTCAGTGGAGAAGGTTGAACCGGCGACCCATTGATTACTGATCCGCCACTACCTTTAAAATCCTCCTTTCCAATACACATTTAAACTACATTTAAAATAGATTTAAGACATCAAAATTGTATTTCCAGAATGCTTCTGTTATTTTTAAAACTTTTTGAAGCACTGTAGGCAGATTAACGTAGATATAATCATTGATAAACACATGAAACAGATGATTACATGACAAGATGATGATTGTGTAAATTACTTAGCCCAAGAAATTTATCATTCATCAAAGTAAAGATACATTCCGGCTCGGGTTCTATCAGTTCGAACAGGCAATACGAGATTGAATATCCGGCAACTGAAACTGTCTCATAAGCCATTATTAGCTGAATGGAGAATCTTTTATTGTTAATCGTATGTTATTGAAAATAAGATTTATTTCTACAAGTGGAATTTAAGTAAATGCGTAAACAGATTAACGACAATATCACGGATCGATCCTTTCTTGTTTTACGCAGGAAAAATTCGACCACCATTTCATTTGTTTAGGGGAAAATGCGGCACATTTTTCAATTAACATTGTATAAATTCCGAATATTTGTACTCCCCGAATTCGTGTGTTTGGAAAAGTTTGATGTTTATACATAAAAATAGAGGGTTTGTATGTTTCTTCTGACATTTGAACAAATATATAATAAAAAAGCTTTCCATTGTTTTATAGGTTTATGTCCGTATCTTTCATTCCTTCAATATAAGAAGTATTGCAAATTCGAATTATAAATATAAAAAATCTTAGATTTTTAGCACTTTTTTTAAATATACTCGTATATAATTTTTTTTTGAAGAATCCAAAGAATTTTAAAGATTTTGCAATTAAAGAAAAAAGAAACAAAAAGAAATCTTTCTTCTTCCATGTTGATAATTCATTGTATAACTTGAAAAGAAATAAAACCATACTAAAAAGTAAAAAATAATCAGAACAAAAACTACCTTCGTACAACTTATCCAAGCAGTCACTATGCGGGTAAAATGTTTTCACAGACTTTTATTGTCTTAGTGAGTCCTTGATTTATATGCGCGTGATAATCTTGGCCTAGCACGTCATTGGACTAATTGAAGTTTAAAGATAAAATCTATTTTTTGCGATATTATGTCTGAAAATTAAATTAAAATTTTTTTCTCGAACAAATATATAACGTAGGGCAGGATCCACGCTTACGGCATTTTAAGCTAATTAAATAACTTACGTAAAACAAGTAAAAATCAAATTAAGTTTATTTCGAAATAAAACCATTCTTTTAGATAGATTGAAATTTGTACAGATTTTTTTAAAAAGAAATGTAAAGATTTGGTCCTGTTTAGCTGGCCACTTTGAATATTGTTTGTTTTCTGACGATCTTAAACTAAAGATAAAAGTACTCGATTTTGAAAAAAAAAACACTAAAAGTTTAAACGTAGATATAATGTCTATCTCTGTTTTATAAATATGACCTTTGCTGTTTGTTCGGACACAAAAGCATTATGACAACAATAGTTGGTATTATTTCAAAATTGAAATTATAACATAGGATCGTGCCAGTGAAAAGACTGGCTGGTGCGCACGCTTCTTTATGAAGAGAGGAAAAAAAACCCAGAACATATGATTATGCTGATAGATTTATGTCTTTGTCATTTCTGTAGATTCGACCCCGGCATGATCCGTTTTCAAGTGAACCTCGTTTTTCAAAACAAATACTCAAACTATACAAATGGTACAAATTTTAGACTCAATGTCATGAACTAAATGTTGTAAGTTTTATCGAAAAAAGAAAGCATGCTCATTTTGCATTGAGTTCAGTTTTTATCATAAAACGAGTTGATTAGCTTATGTCACAACGGTCTACTAAAGAAAGAAAAAAAAAACACTTGTTTTCACGCAACATTAAATAATTCAACAAAGTTATGTGGAGACTAGATGTTTTATTTCCTACAGAATAAACAAAAAACGTGATTTTAACTATACCGCGTTACAGCGAATTCGTAAGGTGATATTAATTACAAGAACATTTTAATACACAAACCATGTGATTTTAACCCTTCAGTAAAATTTTAATAGCTTTTCTAATCACAGGTACTTGGCACATTACGCATAACTTTTAACAAATCACCCGCCATTCCTTATGACTATAATTATAAAAGTAGGCTTCTTTAAAAAAGAAGGATAAGAGAGGTTAACCAGCTTGCTCTGACAAAATATGTCGGTTTTACTCAGTATATCAGCTATTTTTAAATCGACAATTTGTTCCTCTCACGAATGAAAACACGGCTTCGAATCTTGAGGTTTAACTTCAGTTTGATACGCAAAAATGGATGCCGACTGCAACGATCCCCAAAGTGTTACCATGTATATTCAATCAATCTGTTGCATATATAATGAAAAAAACAA
This sequence comes from Cyclina sinensis, assembly GCA_012932295.1. Taxonomy (NCBI): domain Eukaryota; kingdom Metazoa; phylum Mollusca; class Bivalvia; order Venerida; family Veneridae; genus Cyclina; species Cyclina sinensis. The sequence continues at coordinate 6,068,481 of JAAONU010000009.1, read as the reverse complement.
CAACAACAACAACAAACAACAAACAAACTTGTACTTCGAAGCCGAGAGCCAAGTCGTTTAGAAAGAGCGAAATTTCTGTCACAGTGTAATGTAAAAATTCAATTATGAGTGCCATTTATGTACAATGATTTTTTTATTTTTATTTATCTGTTCTGTTTTAAGATGATGAGACTGAAATAAATTATCTTATCTTATCTTCTGTGAATTATTTCTGCAATAAGTGCGATCAGACGGAGCGAGGATGTTAAGAATTTTTGCAATTTTGTCAACCGCCATGTTTTTGCCAACCTTCAAAAAGTTACCTGTATCTCTTATCAGTTACTTGTTACTATTAATAGATTTCAAAACAATAACAGTCAACGTTCCTATATCTAGCAGTGTTTTATAAGCAAATATTGGCTGAATGAAGCCTCTGTTGTCGATTGATTCTATGTAATTTTTAAAATATAAATAACTTCATAAATAAAGGAATATGCCTCATTATACGATTTTATTCATCACCCTGTTTTTAATTCACGTCGTAAAATTGAATCGGTCCGCGAAAAAAAAAAAAAAAAAAAAAAAAAAAGCCGCGCGGCACTTGTTTTCAATTTAAATTGTTTAACTTTCAAGTATTTGTTAAATATTCCCCGATTCGTTTGTTTGAACAAGTTTGATGTTTTGATGATTCAGACAGATGATTTCTATGTTTTCATCTGAAATTCAAACAAACAACGAAAGCCATGCCAACAAATAAATGATCTTAAAATTCGATTTTTGTAAGTTTACATTGATTCAACTCTGCATGTAGGTATTCATGGAAAATAAACGTTATTATATATTAGCAGTATCTCACATAAACATAACCAATTCAAAATCTTAGATTAATACCACATACTTCATATTTTTTCTGTTTGAAGATTGTGAAGGTTGTAGAAAAAAAGCATTGCAAATTGGCGTCTCACACTTTCATGTTTATGTAGTTTTCATTAAAAGTATTTAGAACCATGGCAATTGTTAAGTGTATAACTTTTTTGACATAAACCCATTCTAGCCCAACAAATTGTGCGCCAGGGCTCTTTATTATATAGATGGTCGCCCTTCGCGCACAACCCACTTACGATTCAAAACAATGCGGAAAGTTTTTCTTCTATGTGTATATGCCAGCGACCAGAATTTCGTCGCTAACTTTGACGGCTTCAAATGTATAGTTACACTCAATATTCCATTCATGCCTAGCGGCTACAAATGTAGACACAGGCAAACACTGCAGACCCAGATCAGACGCCGTAATATGCTGTGTCTAATCAGGGTCTACACTGTTTACATATAAGACTTTCTTCCCTAATTAAAATAAAATTGAAAATTTATACCAGAAACCCTTTTAATTATAAATGGACTCATCCAACTGACAACGATGGCAGAATCCATTAGACATAAATGGTATAAAATAATGTTATATATTAACAAAAATAATCAGAACAAAAGCTACCTTCGTACAACTTATCCGGACAGTCTCTATGCGAGTTAGATGTTTCCACAGACGTTTATTGTCTTAGCGAGTCCTTGATTTATATACGCGTGATAATCTTGGCCTGACACGTCATTGGACTAATGGAAGTTTAAAGATAAAATCTTTTTTGAAAAATATTAAATTATGAATTTTTCAAACATATACATAACGGAGCGACAGACACGCCTACGGCATTTTTAATCTAATTAAATAAATAACGTTAAAAATATAGTGAAAATAAAAGGAAATTTATTTTGAAATTTGATATTTATTTGAAAAAAAAAAAATCATAATTCCTGAAACAGTAGGTAATATTTTCGAATTCCAGACAAGCACGCAATTAAATATCAATTAATTTACCAAATATTGCAAACACACTGTTCGATAAATAGATTAACATCCGTTATAAAACATCGATCGCTACTTTATGTAAGAACTATACAGATATTATGTATAGAGGTTTGAAATATGATCAATTTTCAGAGTGCAGGATATATGCAATGTTGTGAAATCATCAGAACTTCTAAAATCAATAATCGACTTGATTTGAAAATAAAAATATCTATTCAAACTACTGATTCTGAGAAATACGTGAAGTCGGCTCGGAGCATTTAGCTTGGCAGTTGTTTTTCACACTGTTATCTTTTTCTGAATGTCGATTTTACTTTATTTTCGTTTACTGAACGTCGAGCTGAATTTCGAGCCAGCTCAACAATTTTTTTTTTTTTACTTACACGACCTTTTTTTGGGTGTGTGTGTGCAGGGGTGGGTGGGAGGGGGGGGGGGGCGCTGCTGTCGAATGTCTAGGCCAATGTCGAGTCCATTTTGTGATCATATTGTATAAACACGGTATCAACACTAAGTTACAAGCTTGTCTGTAATATATTTCAGGACTTTTCTGTGGCGATGGCCGTGATCAGTCTTCATTTCAAAATTGTATGTTTGATATATGTGAATCTCTATTATAAAGATAAGCTTTTACATATATACGTACTTGTACTGCTAAAGAAAGTGTACCTTGAATTCTCAATGGTGCAGTTGAAGCAGACGACACACATATATGAAATTTTGTTTTAAAAAGAGGTCATGCATATAGTTACTCCTAAGCTATTTTTAGACAGACTTTTAAGTCTTTTGCACAGTTTGGTATATTATTTTATAGAAAACCTTTTTTAGCTAAATGGTTTTAAAGCGTTTAGCTTACTTTTTTCTTTACAATCAAAGAGAAGTTAATATACTATGGACAAAACGTAATATTTTGCTTCTATTCACCGTGAAAACTGAAGAATAAAAAAATGAAATCACCTGGATTCGAACCCCTTTCGGCCAGTAAAATAAATTAAGAGCGGCGATCTAAACCCACAGAACATAAACGAAAATTAATATCGCTCGTCAAATTTAATAATAAAAAGTAAAGTATCTACCCCGTGACCAACGGGGTAAATTTTTTACTGATAAAAGTGTGTAAAACTTTATATTGTGATGAGTTTCTTTGACTAAAAATGAGACAATAACATTGTTTAGATATGTTCTTCACGACAATAACAACAATTTCTATATTTATAAACATTTTCTTTTTATGCATTGGTGGCCCATCTGTGAGCCAGTCGCTTTAAGCTTACCAGCAATACATCGGTTTCAACAAATGCTTAATATCCTGCCACTTTGCTTGAATTCTTTCGCGTTCAGTGCCTTGTACTAAACTTTAAGTTAAACAGTTCAGTTTTCCTGTAAACAAAGACTAAAATCATTACCTAGGACTTTAAGCAGTACTTCCAGAACAGCCAAATACCCGATCATGTGAATAGCTCTCCTTTTATTAAACCACTCTATTTTCCATTTTAGCCTTTTAGAGTTTTATAGAAACATTGAAATGCAGTTTGGTATAAACTAATGTAATAATGTTTTGGTTACCCGTTGATCGAGTTTGACCCGTTGTGGTCAGTTGTGTATTCTATGTTCATGTCTTATTGACCATTCTCATATCAATACGTTCAAACGTATTAAAATTTTAACAGTTAATAGTGAATGGTCAATACTGTATGTATTATATTATATTTAACGATTAGAATTAATTGCAAAATGGGCTCTTTTGTGACAGGCTAAGCTGCTGAATTGTAAGATTTAAACCACATGATGACAACTGAAGGCCAATATCAACTACTTATAACATGTCAATACTGAAGTCAGCATGTTTCAATTTTTCTTTCTTTCTTTCTTTTTTTTTAAATTGATGCTGGAATATTTAGAAATACAATAAAATGTTTTTTTTTTTTTTTTAATTGATGCTGGAATATTTAGAAATACAATGAAATCTTTTTTTTTCAATTGATGCTGGAATATTTAGAAATTCAATAAGAATAGACTCTTTATGAAATGTTCCATTATGTTTTTTTATATTGCTGCTTGATTTTGGCTTTGTTTTCTTAGGCTGTTTGTCTGTGAATGTGAAGGTAGAAATTTGTATTTAAGTAGAACTACAAACTTGATCGATTTAGTAATGCTGTAATACACGAGATATACTGAGAGCGAACAGTGTTTTACGCACAAATATAGTTATTATGGCATATCAAGTAATAATGATTGCTTTCGAAAATTTATCAAAACAGATTAAGCAACACAAACTGTAAGCAGAAACATGGTCATGCATGCATAGAGAGAGAGAGAGAGAGAGAGAGAGAGAGAGAGAGAGAGAGAGTCATTCACCCAATGGTACAGAAATTGTTACAATAATGTTTACAAATTCTAGTATAAACTGAATGCATTATATAATCTTCTTAACCCATTAATGCCTAATGGATTGTGCCATCCTTCTTAGTTGGATGAGTCCATTTTCAGTTAAAAGGGTTTTCTGGTATAAATTTTCAAATTCATTCTACTAAGGGAAGACAGTCCTTTAGGCAAACAGTGTAGACTCTGATCAGACGTGACGTATTGCGGCGTCTGATCTAGGTCTGCACTGTTTGCCTATGTCTAATTTTGTAGACGTTAGGCATTAATGGGTTAAGATGCCAAGACTTAAAGCAATGAAGCAATTTAAAGGTCAAACTAGACTTCTTTGAAAACTGATGATAACTTTTGTTGTGTTCTTTTAAAACTATTTTTGAACTTCATACATCCAAAATTGTAACGAACATCTAATAAAATTGCTTTCAAACACAGTATATTTACTTTAGCCAGAAAGTTAAAACGCATTTTTGCACAAGCAAATATTTGTTTGCAAACAAACATTTAAGTGTAGGTCACACGAGATCATATTGAACCTTTTACTTGGTGTAAGACTTTCATATTGGCTTGAAGCCCAATAGAATCGTCCACATATTCAGGTCTTTTTTTCTCAATTGTGATTTTCAAGTATGATCGTGTATGGAAAACTTACACCAAATGTTTATTATGATACATGATAATTTATATAGAATGAATAAGCATTAATAGAAATAACTTATCGTTTCGTGTGATTTTTATCAGCGCATGCGCAGTGATCAAGCAGCAGATAATGAGAAGGCAATGGGTCGTTCTAAAAAAAAATCTGATGGTGATATAATATTTTGGACTTCTTACACCAAAACAGTAAATAAAAAAATATATGAATGGTAATTATGACAATAAGCTTCTGTTGAAAGAATTTCTTACTTTCATATTCTTTTGTTGTTGTTGTTCGTTTTGTAATTCTTATTATGTTCTCTCAATGAGTTAATGCGAAGGAATGACAGAACAGTTTTTCAGCCTTCTACTATTTCTAACTTCCAATACAATAAGTGCTTTGCGTAGATAAATTCATAATTTTGATCCTGTGACAGAGAATATTATTTAATGTTATATTGCTATTAACGATGAACAATGAAGTAGAAATAAATACATGATCTGTTTGGTTCCTATAGTTCCTTTTTGTCGGTTGTTGGACTGTGCGATTTTGAAATTTCAATAAAAAAAAAATAAATAAAAAGGCTATGATATACTATTCAGACGTCTTTACCAAAATGTAATTCCTGAATAAAAGTTGCATGATTTTTTCTCTTTTTTTTTCGACAGTTACACGTATAAAGAAATATTATATGTTTCAAGAAAAGCGTCTTTTTGAGCTATAATGTATATTTTTCTACGTATAAAAATTACATTATAACATTTAAAGAAATGTGAAAACATGAAAATACAGAGAAAAATATAACAACCGCGTTCGTACTAAAGTTTGCAGCGGTTTAAGCCCCATCAGCTTTAAAATCAATGTCTTAATCACTTGTGTATACATTAGAGGTCAAACAACTTAGACGCTTTTCATGAAACATATAATATTATTGACTCCCTTTCTTCGTTTTATTCGAAATCCCGGTTAAGACGAATTGTTTGTCCTCGTTGTGGTTCATCAAAATTTGTAAATACAGTTTTATTTGAACAATAGCCATTTGGAAATGGTTATATATTAAGGGTTAAAGAAGACTTATCGAAACTTCAAGCTATGTAAAAAAGAATCATTTTGAATTAATATTCTATTTAAGTATGTAGCTCAAGAGCCGAGTCCCAGGCTGGGGATTGGGGTGGGGGTATTTTTGATAAGGTTGACCAAGCGTTCGTACGCGTATCTAAAAATTCATAACAACCTCAGTCACCATATGTTCACAGAAATGTTGTGCCCTGGGTTATTCTAGATAAATTCTCACTTTAGATCCTTAGTTAATACATTATCTCCTCCTCTATAGTGTAAATTTCTCTATAAGTAAAACACAAATAGTACATAATATTCAAAGAAGTGTTAGTACACATTACGTGAGTTACCAGTTGTTGTTTTTGACAAGTGTAAGCACCCTCGATTTGCTTAGTTATTACCCTTGAGTTAGATAAGATTTACCCTGAATACAGTTTGTGGCACAAATCTAAAGCTTACATTAATTAAATTGTACATCTCTGTATTTCGATATGGATTAATAGTAACGTTGTAACACAAAAATGAAATAAATTTTCAAACGTTTTTATTTTATTTTATTCTAACGTTTCTGTTACTTGCAAATGTTTTTATACAATTTGATAGTCTTTTATTACCGAGATACTTGCTAAGACTAGTCCATCTCGACCTGACGGCCACTCTCCTCTACTTTCGGCCTGACGGATTCTCTCGCTCTATCTGCCCTTCTGAGTTTGAGTCCAGTTTTTATAAAAATGTATGCAGATGGGCGTATTGTATAAATGTAAGGATTTTACGCACAATTATATTAGTATCCTTAGCCCAGACGTACTTAAAAGCCCGGACATGCAAAATTTGACGAATAGATAATTTTGCACAAGTGTCCAAAATGTTTTGATGTAATCAACTTATTAAACTGTCCAAGATTAACATCTTAACCCCTATTAAACTACATAATTTAGTGTTAGCAGAGTTATGACCCTTGATTTAGTTAAAATTTGCGTTTTTGTTTAAAAAAATTGTCGCAAATTCCAAAACGAAAATGAAAATATCCACCAGCATGTAAAATTGGTCATCCGCCTGTTTGATTATTTCCCCTTATTTTTATTTTATCTTATTGTGTGTAAAATTTATCAAATACTTCTGTTGTATGTATCTACTCGTCAAACTGTTTACGAATATTTCTCACCATATGACATTATGCGCCCAGTATTTGCAGAGTTATAGGCTAGTCGTTTGATATTGCATATGGTATCCATACAAAAAACAGAGGTAACTCGAACTGTCCAAAATTTAAGTCAGCAAGAGTAATGTCCCATTATTTTGCTCATGGTGTAAATACAGGAAAGTGAGGTAACTCTCAGCATTACTTAACCTATGTCATAATGGGAAGTTGTTATTGTTGTTGTTAATGTCGTCAGCACAGGAAAGGGAGAAAAGTCAAAATTTCCAAGAATATGCTTAGCAAGTGTGATGTCGGCTCGGTATAGCAGTGCTCTGAAATATTTGTATATTATACATTGTTAACGTTGTAACGATAGCAACTAACTTTTATTCAACAGTTTCGAAGAATTAACCATTGAATTTTCTGTGGGTTTCTACGTTTCATGTTATTTTTTTGTGGAGTTGTTTGTTCGGGGACTGATAGGATCAGAAGCCTTTTACTATCTTCATGCCATGAGCAAACTCTAACCGCGAATGATGCTGTTCCACTGATTTATTTTGAAGCACCGATGGTGGATTTTACAGACATGCATGGCATCATGTTGGAATTTCGGATGATGACAGAAGAGTGCGAAGTCATGCCATTTTGTGTTATCTAGGACATATACCTAAACAAACATTGAAAATAATGATGTCCCAGAGCACTTGTTTTCAAGTGGCACAATCTGCCGTAAGGAATACCGTTGAGGATGATGAAGACCTTGGGGTAGAAAACGAATTGTCTTTCAGACTGTCGTCTTGACGAAAAATGACGTAACTGATAAAAGGTGCGCGCTATCGCCGAAATGACAGGATTTCATTATAACTTTTAAATGACACTATTGCAAGATTATTGGGGGTGAATGAACTTTTGGCCGGGGAAAAATTAGGTTACCAACTAGGGCCTCAAACGGAAAAAAATCAGTACGCTATACGACTGGGCCTTCGGAAATGACCGACCACATTTTTTCGCTTATTGCAAAACATAATCTGACTGTAAAGTCTTGGTTTCGAGACCGACTTACATTTTTGTTTATTAGGATTTAAAATGTCATTACAAAAAGGCAAAAAATATATATACACGCACACACGCACACATGGTAACATTACAAAAATGTTTCCATTTATTCATCATATTTATTTCTCTAGAAAAGTAATCTATTTATGTGTATACTAAGTAAACATCTCTTGCTCTAAAACTTCAGCTCATCAGAAAGATACGTGTTATGGCATTTACAAACTCGTGCATTAACAAGGGATTTAGCCAACCTTACTCCAGTTTGGCCGAGAGTACAACTCGATTCTTAAAAAAGAAAAAAGGCTATGGAGTAGAAAACAAGCTTAAACGGTGAAAGTCTGTGGGGTCAGAGAAAGAAGAATTACAAATGATTATGATTGAATAATACACGTTGTTGACTATTATTTGTGTTTGCACGACATGTTTCTGATTGTTACATGCACTCAAAGTTTGCAGGATGCGTGATTTTACTTTTCTCATTAAGAAAATTACTGTAGGGAGGGGGACCACAGCTTCAGTAACCACTTTGCTTCAGGAGAACAGCTGAAAAATCTCCGAGCTACACCCTTTGTATAGGTCAATGTTTGTAATCCTTACTTTATTCACTTTTATATCTTCGAATAATGGCGACAATTCATGACGCATTATTTGCTTTTCTAAAACGCTTTTAATATGTTACAAGCAAGTTATAGTGTTCGAGGTTTATCCTTGTGAAACAAACAGATAACAGCTTTTATATGAATAAGAGATTACAGGATTGCCAATATCCTGGATTGTTTGTTTTTCGAAAATGAATCTTTTGTCTAAACGGAGTCATCTGTATATTTCAAATTATCATCTGAATATTGTAGGTCAGTCAGATTGTTTAGTTTACTGTATTTGTACTTTGAATCTTCAATGTTTGCAGAACTAGATCTCATTTTAAACTTCCGGTACACAATCCAAACGGTATATGACGTCATTATAAACGTCATATTGATAATCAGGTGTATTCCAAACGCCGCCGTGATGAAATGAACATTTGTTTCGTCTGACTGGTCCCAAGCTGGATTGTGATGACTCCCTACAATAGAATGTAAAATTTCAATCTCAGGTATATATACGGTGTTCTATAGTAGAAAAAAGTAACACAGAGATAAGGAAAGTTCTGACAGCTTATGTTACAAATAGACTACAAAATCTGCCAGTTGCCTCAAATGACGTAGGACCTACGTGCATTTTTTTCTATCTTTCGTTTGTCAAATCCATACATTTTTAATACGATTAACGTGAACATTTTTTTTTTCATTTCTTGATGTAGTTATACTTGAACTGATTAAAGGGTTATTAAAATTTTAGTTACAAAAAAGAAAGAAAGAAAAACTACAACAACAAATAATAACAGTTAAACACCTGGCTCTCAAAAAGTTTTTCTCGGGGTATCTGTTTTTGACCTACTAAATGGACAAATCAAATTTGTGACCGAAAATGAGGAAACACCCCGAATGGATATTTATAACAGTTTCATTGGTTAAAATTGCAAACTTGGAAGGAATGTGACGCACTATTCTAAAGCACTTATGACTTGAGCTTTCTAAATAATGCTATATTTAGTGTAAATGACTGACATGATTGGCTATTGTATTCGATGATTGAAAGTTCTGGTAAAAATTCATTACAAGCTAAGAATGAACGCCGTATGCTTCATAACTTAAACTGTGGCAACATATCGAACTGAAATTTTGTTCGCGAAAAGAAATCATAATTACTGGATCTCTCGTATAAAACAACCCCAACGTTTCTGGTTCACCTGTGTATTCTGAACTACCAGAAAACACTCATACACAAAGAGCGGCTTTGAACAGGATGGCTTTTTTGATTGAATACACACCTGGAAAAGGGTATGGAAGGAAAAGAACGAAAGATGCGTATGTGAACCAGGTTCCTAATGTGAGGACACAGTAACATCTTAGTAACTGTGGTAGTACCGCATTTCTTAGGTTAAGTTCAACGATGGATGCTACACCAACCAAGAGCGTCAAAGGAATTGGCAACCTGAAAAAGGAAATAAATACTCTTTATTAAACAGAATGTACAAAATAATTGTCGGAAACAAGGGAGCAAACCAGCAAACAACAGGTACTTGAGTAAGAAGATTTTTTACCATATGCATATCTTTTAAAAATCTTTTTTTTTTAACTGATAAAAAAAATACGCAGAAATTCAACATTCAACCCAGTGGAGCGTTTGAGTTCGTCTAACCTGTGGATTTGATTTTCCAGAGGCGGCTTTTCCATCCCTGGTGCACTGTGAAAGTAAAATGCTGTGCCGTACCTAGAAATGAATGGAAAGTTTTTAAATACATGTATAGTAATGGTTTATATGGGTAAAAACACATTGATTATATCTAAAACTAGCAAACCTCTCGTCATTAAGATGATAAAAATAAAACAATTGTTAAAATCATACCTTGTTCTATCGCACTTCAGTATCTTTTTTTTTTTCAAATTTATTTACTGTTATGTATAGGTTAGTTTTCATCAGTACATATTATTGAAATCAAATTAGACTGGCGGGGTGCAGTCGAAGCGAATTTCATTTCATCTATACGTATTAAAGCGACTGACTCACAGATGGGCTGACGATGAAAAAAAAAAAGAAAAAGAAAATGTTGATACATCTAAAAATTCTAGCTGTAATTGTAAAGAACATATCTAACTTATACTGACTCATTTCTGTTACAGATTATATGTTTCACAATATAAAGTTTTTGCACACTTTTATCGGTAAAAAATTTACTCCGTTAGTCACGTGGTAGATACTTAACTTATATCATTAGTTTTGACTAATCGTGATGACTAGTCTCTGTGGCTCTGTGGTGTAACTCTATATTTTACTGACCGAAAGGTCATGGGTTCGAATCCTGGTGAAATCAAAACTTTTTTTTTCAGTTTTCATTGTGTATTGAAGCATAATATTATTGGTGTTTTTCCATAGTATATTAACTTCTCTTAAATTTTAAAGAAACAAATTTTCATCTTAATTTTGTGAGTAAGTCGCTTTAATAAACACTAAACGGTTTAATGGTTGAAATTTTTTTTGCAACCCGAGAAACGGAACCAGAATGCGACACTGATTAACCTGTAAAATGTCATGAATTTTTGAAATATGCAGGAATGCGATTGGACAAAATATATTTTCAACCACTAAATATTAATAAAGCATTCTTAGTTTATTAAAACACTAGACCATACCTAGACCAAAGTGTGGAGCTGAACAGAATAGATGGAAGATATTGAATTTCATTTAATTAATCATTTGCTTTCTTTGAAAATAATTTGAATAAGGTGCCGTATCGATTTGTTGTATGGTTTCTACAGAAACTAAAGTAAACAAAAGACATGATTTCATTATATTCTTTTCCTCACAAACATACACCCAAAACCTCACCAGAAGAATGCAAGCGACATTGTAAAATATTCCACATTTTTCATAAGCGGCAGACGACAATATTTCAGTAGGTCCGCGACGCCATGAATGACAAACAGGAAGTATATTGTCGTATGCTGTAGATCGGAGAGATTCGAAAATTGTCCATCTTTGTTAACGAAGCTCCCTGCATCAATTATTTCAGCTACGAAACCTGAAAGGAAATAAAAAGTTTAAAACTGTCGGGTGTATTTCATGTTTCTTTTTTTTAATCAGTTCTTTTACTCTTATTTCCAGTTTTATTTCGAAACCCTCACGACTTATTTCAAAACGTCTCATTTCTGACTGAGATCAACAAAATGAGCTATAAACATTTTAGACGCATTACCGCCTTGAATACTTCGATATTTTACACGTTACCAAAGTCATAGCAAACAGTTTTAAGATTAATGCAATTCTTTCAGCATATCAATTGTAAGACTTGATTGTATACTGGTTTTAATTGTCATTGCTTTAATGGTTACTGCATGTTTTCTTAACATATGAAGCTCTGAATAAAACTTTCATTTGAATTCATCCGCTCGTTTAACATTCTAGTCACAGCGAGATTTCATCTTAAGACATTGAGAACCTGTTAGTACTTTGTTGATTTTTTTCTATAATTCATTGCTTATTTGAAAATAAGTTCCTTTACAAACATCAATCAATCACTTACCTCCTAAAGGAAATAAAATTTTCAAACATATTTCAAGTGGGATTTTCTTGCCTTTGATTGTAACAGGGTAGGATATTTTGGATTCGTATTCTTCTAAGTGTCTCTCATTCTGTAAAAAGGTGCATAAGTAAAGCGACTTTAGGGAGGGTGTGGGGGGGGGGGGCGGAGGGGGGTGTAAATGTTCTCTGGCGTTTCATTTCTTGTTTACTAAATCGTTGCTTTCTCTGTTTAAGTTATCAATCTGTCTTCGGAGACGACACCCCCCTAGAAATTTTGATCTTATACTGAAGATGAAAGTGCATGAAGCACAGAAATCGTTTTCCAGAGACAACTCTGGTTCTTTTACATCGTCTGTTTTAGAAAATCGGTCAACTCCCTCATTCGAAATATACTTACAAATTTCAGTGGAGGAACACTGGATTAAACGCTTGGATACAAGTTATGTGCGTTTCAATTTTTTTTAACTGATTCCTCGTTAATCCTTGCTATATATCTTCCCTCAGTTTCCATGAAACTAGCTCAACGATTATTCGTTTGTGTTCAAGAAATGTTGATTTTATATAACAGTTAATAATTATGAGCTCTTAGGAGAAAACAACAACGACAACAACAACAACAACAACAAAACAGCAACAACAGCATACCTTTATGTATTCTCGAAATATATTCACCATCCACCAGAGAGCCAGGAAAATGAACGCTAGTCCTTCATCAATGTGTCCTGCGAATGACCCCATACCACTGCCTTCTCGGAACTTCTCGAAACACACGCAAAAAAACTGTTACGGAACAACTACTATTTCGAAAACGTCAAATTGAACTGAATAAAATCTGAGTGTTTTTAGAACCTTCGCTGTGGCACAGGTTGTCTTTTTTTATGTTTCACAATTATTCTTAAAACGGTAAAATATTCATTCAAGCATTGTTCTTGAAAACAAATGTTATACTATTTTCATTCTGTAGAGAAATAATTCAATTTTAATGGCATTATCATTCAATATTTCCAATCTTATTCAAACTAACGCACGCTTTGCGGAAAAAAAGTGCAATATCGTCGCGTTAAATCTTGTCTGTTTACTCGTACACGTGCCTGTTAGATACTTTACACAATCATGTTGGCATTAAACAAACTTTTAAAAGCAAATTCATTGTTTTTATTGTTTGGCCAAACACTACAAAACAAGCTAGCAAACATTTACAGACAGTCCGCCTTTGATTGTTTCCAATAAAATTGATCAATCATGCCATCTAAACAACGGTTTCGGGTTAGAGTTTATAAAATACCTTGTGTTTTTTTGTATTGTCTCAGTTCTATAGAATGCGTTCATTAGTTTAAAGTGAAGTAAATTTAAGTGAAGTGCAGTGCTTGTTTATTATTCATCCCTGCTTACAGCTCCAGCCTAATGGGCTTATTAGAGACATCTGTACATGTACACACTGACTTCCCGGTCCCTTGCCCTTTATGCCAGGTGATATAGACGGACACGTAGACCGTCACCATTCTTTCACTAGCTGGCGGCCCCTACAAGCCCCTACCAACTTATCCTCCCGAGTCCACAAAGAGGCAGACACCTAAACCACTAGACAACGGAGACGGTACATATAACTTAAGCATATAACATAAGGTACCCTCAAAAGTTTTCTAGTTTCTCTTTTCTTAATAATACAAGTAAATGATAAAAAAAGGTCGTCAAGGCTAAATTTCTTGCAAAAAAATAACATCATCAAAAGCAGAATGGTTAGTGTAATTCGTTAACCCTTTTTTCAACTTTTTGCAAGTCTTGAATATTACAAATTAAACACATTAGCTACTGATAGTTTTGCAACTTACCTGCGTTCTGTGGTCACTTTACGTTCTGTCATAGTACAGACAAAATGATGGAGGGACATTTCAACAGGGAGAGGTGAAGAAGCTATTTGGCTTAAATGTTGACGCAATCGGAAGCCTTTGCTAGAGCTTACAGACTATACATGTGTATCTCTGTACTCGTTGATATAGATCAAACTTTTCTACTGATTAAAATCTTCATTTTGTTTTAGTTTTTTTTCCTTGGCGGAGGGGTAGGGGTTGGGGTAAGTGATTACAATCGTAATAGTTACAGCATGAATAAAGTAGCTTAGTCCCAGAGTCCCTACCTCTTGACACTTCTGGTACTAATTTCATATTCACTGTCTAACGGCATTAGATAGTTTTCAGTTAAGGTCTCATGCGAAATGAAATTTGTAAAATAAGCGATGGGGCGGGGATCTGACCTTCGACTCCTGGGTTATCAGGATATAAAGTTGAAACAAACAGTCGTGAGAATCAAGACATAAATAACATAAACGATAATAAAAGAAAACGAATCAAATCAAATTCGAATTCTGTTTTACCGTGGATATATGTAGAGCATATGTGTAAGGACAAAGCTGAATAACTTTATGGAAAAGCTTTTGCTAATTAGCTTAATATAAGCATTCTTCCATTTCTTCATTTTTTAGCTAATTACGTTCTAGATTGTTTTTTTATGACTGTACTACTTTTTCCGCACAACGCGGTGGTGTCATATACGCAGTGGAATTTCGATTGCCTTGCTTAGTATTTTAGAATCTAAAAGTATTATTCAGCATTTATATTGTACAGTTAACACAAAGACAATGTATGAAGGCAGCCATCAGGCGATATCTGCTTTCGGTAAGCATGTTCGACGAATTAAGATATTACACTTGTATATTTGTCCGAATATGTGGAAATGCCAGCTCGGGCGCATTATTATATCAATGTTGAAATTGACGTGTCCCTCAATGCCTGATTTTGATTTGGGGTTCTAAAGACTTTCGGCGATAAATAAAACGATGTCACCAAAGGTTTCTTACATTGTATTTTAGGCCTAGGCGTACATCTCATTTAAAATTTGAAAAGTCGATGAAACGCTCAAACAAAATATACCTTCATATTAAAGTGAGCTATAAAAGCTACGCCCGAACCATTAAATGTAATATATGTTACGGAAAAAAATGTTGCGATCTCCTAGTATACTTCACTTTAAAATGGATTTAAAATCTGTTTACTGTACTTCATTACGCATGAAATTGATAACATGTACAAAATTCTTTGGTGTTTCGTTTTCCTGTAATATACAAACTTACAAAATACAAATATTAGGAGATACTTGAGATGTTAATACAAACAAGAATTTACAAGACTAATGTTTAGATTTACAAATATGTCCAGCCATAAAGATATCAAAACGAAACCACTTTTATCAGAAGTTTAAATATTGTCTTAAATTTATTGTACCATCGAAGAAAAAAAAAAGATGGCGGCACTATATCACTTACCTGATAGAACGTCTTGAGCAAAGCACAAAATCTCGTTTTAAAGTCCCATTAAGCCTCAGCAACATCAATATTTGTTTTCGAAAGGAAAGTCAAGTATGTGTAACAGATTTATGTAATTATGTATTATGCATATTATCACGAGGGAAAAACGTTCAAAAACGCCATGGATGCGAAAGAATTATTGGTAAACTTCTCATCATTGTTTACAAAACAACACGCTCATGTATATTCCGAATGTACATTCGGCATTTTTACGGAGTTTTCCGTAGACTCTCCGTATGTTTTCGCTATCGGATTAAACCGCAGGAAATGATGACGTCAAACTACACACTTTCTGAAACAACAACAAAATGTCTACCACTGCGTCGGTAAGAAATTTTACAGATATGTTTCTCAGTCATTTAATTGAAGTATGGTTTGTGTAAGTTATTACAAAGTCGATGAATTAACAGACATGAGGGCATAACGCAACGAGAGGTAATTGCGTTGACAATTTCAGAAAAACTGAAGCTGCGCAAATTACCTCACCATCTGTCAAATAATTTCTTCTTCAAATTCAAGGTATAACGTACAGTAGTCAGTACACGACAAGTGTTCGGAATAACACAGAGTGACACTTTTCGATATGAAGGATATGAAGCTGAACTTTCAAAAATAAATCTGTTTTTATTCATTTTTTTAAAGAATGACGAAATTTGACTGAGAGTAGGGTTTTTCTTTGGTCTTTCAAAGAAAGACCCTGCTGAGAGTTGACCTGGTGATGCAACTTTGCATTGTGTATCAACTGTCAACAGTAGTCAATGCTGATATGTCATAGCTTTACTTGTCCAATGTGCAGTTCTTAAGTTAAAGTGCCTAAACAGTCGGAAACATTTAAAAAAATGGTATCAATAGAAACTATTCTGAAGCAATTGGTGAAAGCTGAACAAGTAAGTATTGAATAAAAATAGTGCAGCCCTTTAGTCTTCATTGACATTTTATCATAATATGGTTACTGGGAATAATGTGCAGTTGAATAGTATTTTTTGTCTTAAAATGACTGTTCACATGCTGCACATAAGTAAAGTTAGAAGCATTTTACTGGTTTCTAGATATTGTGTACAATACTTCCAAATTACTAAAAGAATGTTTTTTCTTCAGTCTTCACCTTCATCAGATATCTCTAGTCTGCCAGCCAGAGGGTCTCCCAGTCCAAGAGGAAGGGGTTACAGAGGTAGAGGCAAGGGGAGAGCATCAAGTCAGGCAAGAGGTAGAGGTCAAGGAAAGGGGAAAGGAAGGGCTAGAGGCAGAGGACGTGGGCAGTTAGGAGTGGGGGGAAAGAATAGGGCGGATGAGGCCCTTCATATTCTAGAGACAAGAAAGGAACGTTTCAGGGTAATTTTTTCTAATAGAGTAAAGTAATCATAGATACAAAGTTTCTTTCGTATGTAACACATTATTTCTGTGAAATCAATCCCACTCACAGTTTGTTTAATCCGTGATCCTGTGAAATGCCAGAACTAGACTGACATCTTTAGAAACTGCCAACTTTGATACATAAATTGTAATGTTTTACACACATAATTCACACAATCATTTTTTTTCAGAATGCTTTGGAAGACATGTCAGTAGACAGGATGAGGGATTTGCTTGTCGAGGCAATGGAGAAAAGCCCTTCCTTAATTCTTGATGTTTTTGAGCCTCAAGAGATTCAATCAGGTGGTTTCCATCCACCAGCCGGGCAGGAGGCACCAGAGTGGTGCATCTGCAGTCACTGCAGAGAGATGCCAACACAGGCTGAGAGACTTTGTTGTGGCATGATGCCAGAGCACTGTGTCTCATTATTACCAGTAAGTATTTTATATTATTCCCAGTGGTACTTTTGTTGTAAGGCAATACCAACTAACAACACTGCAAAAGCTATTATGTTTTCATTCAAATGATTTTCTTTGTATGATCATTAATATCAGTTAACTTAGTTTGTGGCCACATGTAGGGAGGTTGCATGTTATACTCTACCTCATTGATATTTAAAAAGTGAAGAACAAGTAAATCTCAACACTGAAGAATGTTTAATTCAGACTGCTGAACAGAGGTAAATGGACTAAATATTTAGCTTATCAGATGCCCTTTCCAAAAGCAGCTTTGCAGTTGTTTAGGTTGTTGAGTTTTTTGATAGTAATAAAACTAGACATTAATAAAAAGAGAACCCATTACTTGAAAGGTGTCAAGTCAATGACAAAAATTAAATTTATGATAAGGGGGTGTTTGCCTATCAACAAAATTATGTATTGTTCCTTCCAGGATTTCCGAGTTCTCATTCTGGATGAGGCTGTGCTGGCTCTCCAGAGAATGTATAGGAAAGACATTCTCGTTTTTGATGACGAAGCTGACTTTAAGAAAGCCAACAGACATGCTGCTTACAGACAGTTTGTGTTGTGGCAACATGGACGCCTGAGTGTGGGTGACAGGAGGGTTATTCCCTCCTGCAGTGTTTGGAAGATAAGGGACAAGTACCCAGATGCTTTCGGGCAATACACTGGTTTTGTACCTTCAAGATTAGTTTAAAAAGTTTACAAGTGATTTGGTTACTGCCCTCCAGATAGTGCACATATTAATAAAAATAAGTTTTATGTATTTTGACATTCTTGTTGTTTTAGTTTAGAGGGCATTGAAACTTAGACATTGACATTTCTTGTCATTGAAAGGCACCAGAATAATAAGACATTCCTATCAAAACATTTACCCCCTCAATTTCATTTTACTACATGTAATTGTCCATTATTTGAACCCCAGTTAAAGTTTTTTCAGCTTTTCTTTAAGCCTGGTAGAAACATATGTAGTTTTTGAAATTAAACTAAGAAAAATTTCCAAATTAAAATGAAAATACCTTTAGCATATCTGGAGTGCAGTAACTAGGTCAATTGATACCATAGAAAAATGTCATTGTTTTCTGAAAGGCACATATTTGCCCAACTTAATAAAAAAAATACTAGAGCATATGTCTTAATGTTATCTGTGTCATGTTTAAAGTGGGTCATCTAGCAGGGTCAAAAAGTAGGTCACCAGTGTAAAAGCATCAGTGTGACCCTATTGTTTATATAGTCTTTACCAGATTTTATATCTGTTCTGTGAGAGAAGTGGAAAAGTATCTTGATTGAAAGAAAAGTCTTTTTTGTGTTAGGGGAAAGTTTTGTTAAAGTTCTAGTAATTCAAATGAAGGTCATCAGCACAATGATCAGGTAGACAAGAAAATTATCACACCGAAAGTGAGTCACACAATGTCAAACATGGATATAGGTTTAGTTTTGTTCACTACCAGAGTTGTTTTCTGTTTTCATGCGAGTTTGTAACGTTGCATTACATGACATTTATGTTAAAAATATGCCTGTCAGAAAGCTAACTTATTTTTATCTATGATCTATCAAAAATTATTACATTGAAAGCTAGTCGCTTATATAAAAATGTTTATTTTGTTCATTGTTCACCAAAATTATTTTGTTTTGATGCAGTACTTTCTTTCATGCAGATCAAGTAGAAAATGTGCCTTTCACAAAGCTAAATTTAACTATGATGTCAGGAATATTATAACAATTCCTTAAAGAGCTATTTTTTTATTTTTAGCTCCACATTTTGCAGAAAAAAGTGAAATTATTGCCATTGCTCTCTCGGCATTGGTTACCTTTTTGTTAAGGTCCATTTTCTCACCTTTCATAATTAACAAAGCCAAATTTTGCATATAATCTTTTATATTTTTAGTTGATATGTTTATTTTGATCAGTTTCAGGTTATGTTCAAGTATTAGCAATCTGGGTTCAGAATAAGCTCACAGGACCAAGTCATAAAAAGCAACTGTATTGTACAATGGTGCCAATCTTCTGCATCCAACCTTTGTTTAAATTATATAGAATGTTCTTCTCAGTGCTTTTAGGTCATGGTCAAATATGGGCGTTTTCAATAAACAAAGGTCAAATGAATAATCTTGTAAACACAATATAAACATTTGAGTACTGGGGTTAGTAATATTTTATTGAACAAATATGAACACATCAATTTATGCTAAGAACAACATTATATTATGACATCATGACCCTTTTGTATTTTATTAGATGCCATACTACAGCATGATGTTCAGTTACAGAGAACTGCCACTTTTTATATTTCTATCTGTTTAGTTGTCATTTAAAACTGTTAATTGAAGTCACACAGAAAAATAAATTCATGCAATTTGCTTTCATGTAATCTTGATGATATATATGTATGGCTTTGTAAAGTAAGCAGGTTTGCTAAACTAAATGATTTTAATCAGAATCATCTTTTCTCTTTCAAACATTCAGTAAAGCACATATAATAATAATCACTATATCAATAAAAGGTTCATTTTCATATAAGTGGGTAATTGATCTTATTAACAACGACACAAAAGTAAAACATAAATAGCTTATACATAGTTATTTTGTATGAGAAAAAGAAGATGCATAATAAAGAAAACTTAATTATTTAACTTTTCATTTGTTTTTAATTCCATCCCAAGCTAAAGTACATGTATTTTATTTCTCTCAAATAATTTTGTTCATGTATTTTTACCAGTGCTTGGAAGTAAATAGAGGGTCTTGGATTTAATCTGGCAAGATGATTCTAACCTGCTGCCTTTGAGCATGGAACCTCTGCCCCTACATCAGCATCAAAGTGTACTAAATATCAGTCAACAGTGTATATCACTTCTACCATGACAGTCTCCTTTGCAAAGGCACCGTTTTTGGGAAATGTCCTCACAGTGAATATAATGTCATTTTATTAAGGGTATTTTGTACAATTACAGATTTCAGAATGAACAGTTGTGGTTAAAAATTCGTCCTAATAAACCCCCGAGTAAAATGGTACTAAAGTTTTCAACAAACCAATACCGTAGTTATACTCAGCAGTGTCAATCCCTTAAGCTACCTGATGGCAGGAGAAATAATCTAAACAAAAGTTAAAACCATGGATAATTGCAAGTGAAACATTCTGGAGGTGCACTAAGCCAAGATATGCCACAAAGCGGTCAGACAACATTGTGATCTTGGCCCCCAGAAATAAGAACTTGACGTTTTTTGTTGTCAAACCTATGTTGCACCACAATAGAGAATAAAGCCATGGAAAATTAAAGGGGACATGTACTCAGCGAAGTTAACCAAATAAAATTTAAAAACTGGGTCATGTATTTTTCAAGTTGCAGACTGCAACCCGTGTTCAACTTTAAAGTAATGATGACCTTGAACAATTAACTAAGAGGCCTATCATGATATAGGTTTAAAGGTCTTATTAAAATAGCACACAAGTTACTCATCGAAAATTCTCTTTAATGTCTATATAAAGGTGACATTGACCTTTACAACTATGAAGTATCAGTCATTCTAATCTTTACAAGGAAAGCTCATTTAGTCTCAAATCTGGACTTCTTCTCTTCAACCAGCTGTTTTGTTGAAATGGGCTCTACAGGGGCAAGATGGGTTGCTATTCTTCTAGGGTCATCTGCCTCCAGTTCTCTCCTTTTCATTCCAATCTTGTCCTCCAATCTCAATATTAATGCTCTCCTTTTCAGATGCTTCACATATCCATAGTCTTTCTTCTCTTTTTCTGGAAAGACTGACCATCTGTTGCTTTTCTTCACAAAGCATCTATGGTACCTGTAAGAAAAAATATCATTGCTTACTAATATATTAAAAGTACATGATGGTTGATATTCCCCTCAGTCCGTGATTTCCTTTAGTACTCTTTATCCCAAACAAACTGAATAGTTGCTGCTATAAAATCTAGGTTGTCTGATTAGGACAACAAAGGTTTCCAACAAAATTTGCCTTGAAAACTGTAAACATGTTCCACAGCTCATTCTTCTACACATGTAGCTTCAAAAGTCTGTCAAAATATTATGGCCATGGACTGTAGAGGCACAATGCAAATGTTAGAAGATTTTGAGTGTTGACAAATGTTCCTGTGTACTTGAGTAATACTTCCATCTGGTAGTGTTACAAAGATCATACATTTAGTTCAAGCAACAATAGTTGTTCAAAATTTGTGAAGAAAGGAACAAAGCGAACAAGAGATGTCTGTCCCTAGAGACAGCCATCAAGTTTTGAGAAGCTGGGACCAAGCGTTCAATTGTTGTTAATCTGAAACCATTTTGCTATTCAAGGACCATGAACTTTGACCTGGTGACCCGAAAAACTTAAGAATTCATGTACAAGTCATGAACAACTTAAATACAAAGTTTGAGGAACATGGGCCAAAGCGTTTTACATTTATTCATTCTAAACCATTTTGCTTTTCAAAGTCGCTGTGACCATTGACCTTTTAACCAAATGACCTGAAAAACAGCAGTTGTCATCTACTGACCTTTGACCTTACAACCTTAAGAACTACGGGGTCATCTAGTTATGACCAACCTACTTATGAAGTTTTGAGGAGCTGGACCCGAGCTTTCTATAATAATTGTTTGGACACTGTTTTGCTGTACAAGGTCACCGTTACCTAAATCTTTGACATGAGAAGCTATTGGGGTCATCTACTGGTTATGGCCAACCTTCACACTAAGTCTGAAGAACATGGGACCAAAGGTTGTATAGTTATTGATTGGAAACCTTTTGCTGTTCAAGGTCACTCTGACCTTGAACTTTGACCTGGTAAAAAAAATATAAGGGTCATGTACTAGTCTTGACCAACTTACATATTAAGTTTGAACAAGAGCCATGTTACACATGGTTAATCCCCCCGCCGGGACGAAGCTACCTGAGGGTTGTACTTTCAAACACTCAATGTAATAATGTTTGAAGAAAATCCCACAAAAAATAGGCAAGGTAGAGTTATTGTTCTTGCAAACTGCACTTCTTACCAATGTGCTATGTCAGTGTATTAAGTTTGAAGAAAATCGCTCAAGCACTTTTGGAGTTATGCTTCGGACAAAGTTTTTCAATTAAATCTGATGAAGGGGAATAATTCTAAAAGTAGGCAAGGTAGAGTTATTATTCTTTCACACTGCACCTCCTCCAAATGTGCTCTTTCAGTATATGAAGTTTGAAGAAAATCACTCAAGTACTTTGGGAGTTATGCTCCGGACAAAACTGGAACGGACGGACGCACGGACGGACAGAGACCTTTTCTTATATCCCCTCCACCTTTGGCGGGGGGATAATAAGTTCAAGAATTCAAGAATTAGATATATATGTAAATGCTGGGATTTTTAAAATGTAAACAAGTAAATCTGATAAAGGGGAATAACTATAAAAAATAGGCAAGGTAGAGTTATTGGACTTGCACACTGCACTACCTACCAATGTGCTCTGTCAGTGTATGAAATTTGAATAAAATCCCTCAAGTAGTTTTGGAGTTATACTCCGGACAAAATTTATCAAGTAATTCTGATAAAGGGGAATAACTCTAAAAATAGGCAAGGTAGAGTTATTGCTCTTGCACACTGCACTACCTACCAATGTGCTCTGTCAGTGTATGAAGTTTGAATAAAATCCCTCAAGTAGTTTTGGAGTTATGCTCCGGACAAAATTTATCAAGTTTAAGTCCCATTCATTCTCAAAAACATTATTTTTCCGTTTCAAAAATGACAACGGAAATTTTACAAATTGCTTCAAACATGAAATGATACAGAATGAACACGTCTCATTTTCCAATGCCTGTTACTTGTCTCGATATTACTTATTGAAAAACCCAAATTGGTATTTCGGATGGATGTCAAAATACTGATTGTGTTTACAAAATTCATAAGCGAGAATTTCCGAAGTCAGTTCGTTAGACATCGGCACGCGTTTCCGTAGTCGGTCCGCGATACTCTGTAAACTTCGGAAGTACGCAGAACTAGATGACGTCATCTGAACGAGAATTCGAAGAAAATGGATGTCAAAACACAAGCTACACATGAAAAACGAAAACGAAGAGGGCCTGCTCTAACAGAATCGACCAGGAAAAGAAGGAAAGCTGAAAGAGTAAAGAAGTCGAATTTAAACAGAATCTCTATTGGGACACAATTTGAGCGTTGGATGAAGTTCAAAAACGAATCTGGGTTAAAAACTCACGCTGATGTTGCCAAAACTCTCTTAGACAAGTAAGACAACATTTTGTATTCGCTACAACTGTTAGTTTGTAATGTGTTTGTGTTGTCCAGTTTGTACTGTCGGTGAGGGATCTTAAGGTGTATAAAAATGCAAACTGTAACAAAAACGATAAATGAGATAAAACATGAATTTGTAGAAAGATGATTTATTAGGTTTCGTACTCAGATGTTTCGTAACAATGTACACCTATAAACAATAGATAAAGCAATAGGGTTTGTGTAGATCATTTACAACTACAGGAATACTAGCTGTCATGACTGAAACCCTATTTCGAACTTTTTTCATTAAAAAAGCAACAGGCAATTGAAGTCAGTCATATATTAGAATATCCTTTTCACATGGCTACACCTGCTTTTTGTCATGTAATATATTTTTAAAACTGTAACTTTCATGTTCTTTATTATTTAAGTACACATAAGAAGAAAATATAGGAATATGTTACACAATTTGTGTTACACATGCATTTGAAGAGTTTGTCAGTTTAAAATTTATTTCATGAAAATATTTCTTCTTAATGAATCTACTCATACTTTTTATGATTTCTTATGAATTGTTTTACCCATGAACATTACATATTGAATCTACACAAACTTTATATTATTTCTCATGATCTAAATGAGGTAGATGTAAGAGCATTGGACGTATCATGTCAAAACGGACCCAAGTTAAAAGGTCCTCATGTCATAAATGATGATCATTACTTGTAATTTCGAAATATTATCATCATTTATTATTCCATTATTCTAACCAAATATGTTTTGAACCACATGTAATGTAGATTTAGTTGAAATAATTTTGATATTGATTTTATTCCTTAAAACCATAAGAAAAGGGAATCAAACTTGTGTAAGATTTTGCTAAGTATATGTAGCTGGAATAGTAAGAGCTCCCACTAACTATCAGGACAGTTGCTGTTCAGTTTTTGAGAATAGATCACAGACATTTTGTACATTACATAGTTTGGACACAGAATATTTACAGCATTG
Organism: Cyclina sinensis; assembly: GCA_012932295.1. NCBI lineage: Eukaryota > Metazoa > Mollusca > Bivalvia > Venerida > Veneridae > Cyclina > Cyclina sinensis. Next base: position 6,043,855 of record JAAONU010000009.1, on the reverse strand, counting down.
TAATTCAGCTTATTTCTTGGAAAAGTCTTGGGTTAGGGCAGTTTCGACTAAAAGCCAGCACTAGATAATCCAAGACTTGTTGGTTCGATCTCCATAATGGACTAACGTTTCTTTGGGCAATTTGTCTTATGTATTGATTGTAGTGATAATTTGTCTCACACTTCTAATAAGATCAAATCATGTTAGATTCTGTCAAGTGCAAATTTATTCATTCATTCATTATATTCTTTTTAGTTTCTTGTCCAGACCTCAGCCTGCTGCACCACAACCTTCAAGTACTAGTAAGGTGACCTCAACTCCGTTTAAATTCCAATTTAAACAGAAGAAAATGGAAAGTCCAATGGTGTCAGAGATTTCTGTTGCCGAAACTACAGACAGGTACTAGAACAATTTTCTGTAAAAAAAATTGGAATTATATTTCTAGAGAAATAAAAAGATTTTTTGCAAGAAAATTGTTTTGTAGTCATGAATGTAATGGATAATTTTGCAACTTTTTTATAGTTAAACTGTATTGATTTAAGTCATTGTTTTTGTTCATCTTATTCAATATCAATGTTTGATAACTCATTTATATGAAGATAATTTCAGGTAAGTGTACATGTACATACAATCAAAGCATTGAAGCAGATGCGTGAATTTTAGAATTCTAGTGAGTGTTCTGTGCATATTTTACTTTAAAAAATTTTTTTTTAGTTCTTAAGTACCTAAAATGGAATTGATTCAGCATCTAAAGTTCTAACATTAAGCAGTGACAACAAGTCCTGTAACCTAAGTTTTATTGGTACCAGTTGCAGTGAATCAACTCTGTCAGCGGAAGAAATCAGAAAGGTAAAGGAAGTGAAAACCACTAGCACTGGACGTCAGATCTTCCAGAAAGCTTCATCATCTTTTGTTGATCCTATTAAGTAAGTTATATACCTATATTTACTCGCATTGCTGAGTTTTAATAGTTTGTTTACAAAACACCACAGTTTCCAAAGTAATCTTTTCCTGTGTATGTAACTATCTGTTAGTTCTAAGTGAAAACAATTATACATTGTAAATAAATTATTACTTGACCAGATTAGCCAAAAATATTTCTTTTATTACAGCTGTATTCAGTGGGAACAAAACAATGTTGCAAGTTGATTATGTTGGTAAAAATATATTACATGTACATGTATTTTAACATTAGTTCATGAGATCACTGTCAGTTTCTTTAAATTGAATTTTACTTTGATAGGCCATGTAACTCTATGATCCTTGTTGTTAACAGCTTGTCAATTGATGTGTCTCTGATGTCAGACATTGAAGATCCAGATGAAGATGATCCGGATTATGTACCAGAATTTGAAATAACAGCTGTGCTGTGAGTAAAGCCATAATTTATTCCTGATAGGATTGCATAACTGGCAATAACATGCAAGATTTCCCTTTGGAAATGCATTTGTGTCATTCAGTTGCAACCTTCACAGTCTTAATTTTTCCGAAATAAATTTTTGATGCTTTTTACACAGATAATCTGTTAAGTTGTTGGCTCACAAATTGAAAAGAAATGGTCATAAAGTTAATTATTTTTCAAACAAATTCTTTCCTTGTTCAGGGGTGAGGCAGCAGAGGGTTTGGAGGAGTTGGCATTTGAGGAAGTAGAATTTAATATGGAGCAGGAAGAAGATGAAGATGTTGAAGGAACAGAAGAAGATGTTATGGAGGGTGTTAGAAAAGTTAAAGACATAAATGAGTGTGATTCATTAGCAGATTCCATCATATGCCTGTCATTTGTTGAGCAGCTAAAAGTTCTGGCAAAGACTAATGTCACCAAGTGTGTGAGAGAAAAATGTGAGACCCCATCAATAATGACGGTCAAAGAAGAATATGTAGGGTCTGCTGTATACCTAAGATGGGTAAGTTATGTAGAATTTGCTGCATATGGTACAGTCCATTTGCAAAAAATACACTTTTTGCATGCACCTCAGATTCATACTAAATCATACTACTGTCCCCAGTCTTAAACTGTTGGTACTATGTTAATAATGATAATGATGTTGAATTGGCATAAATCCAAAAAGCAAAAAACCAGCTCAGACAAACTTGAAAAACACTAGTTTGGTACCTTTTTAATGGATATAGGAAGTTATTTTGAATTTGCTTTGTTAGGTACAGTAAATTTTATATTGGATCTAATTTTTGAAATCATTTTCAGGTATGTGAGTCTGGTCACATCCTACATTCTTGGTGCTCTCAGGCAGTTTTAAACAGACGTGTCCACAGTGGAGACTTTCTGACATGTGTGTCAATTTTGACATCAGGGAACAATTTCGGCAAGTTAGCGATGTGGGCTCAGCATTTGAATTTGAAATTCCCATCTGCCACCTTCTTCCACAATGTTCAGAGATGTTACATTGTACCGACTGTAAATAGTTATTGGGAGGAACAGCAAACTGAGGTGCTGAACTCATTTAAGGATACAGATGTGATTGTGTTAGGTAAGCAAGATTGTAGTGTTTGTAAAGTCTAGTAAGCATATTAATAGATAGATATGCTTACCGGAAGACAGTACATATATGTACATGCAATCAGATATTGACATTTATGTAGGGGGATATCTGCCCAGTCTTTTCTTAGCTGCTTAAAAGAAAATTACATATTAGCTTCTTCTATTTTTAAAACAATAATTTCAGCTGTCTGTTCCCAATGATGCAATTTTATTATTTATAAATTTTATATGCAGAGTTAATTATACTCCCTGCAGAAGAGTTGTAATAGGCATGGACTTTATTCAGCTTAGTTACATACGATTTATAATTTACTTTTCAATCACAGGATATTACTTTATCTTGGTGTGTCTTATTATTTCAAGGTCATGTTCAGATATAGGTTATGTGAGAAGAAAGGTGAGTTTAGGGTTAACCCCCTCCCCCCCCCATTGTTTCAATGAGTTTTATATATTTAAATCACAGGTGATGGGCGTAATGATTCACCTGGTCACTCAGCTCAGTACTGCTCATATACCTTGATGGAGGAAAACAGCAAAAAGATTCTAACAATTCAAACGCTAGACAAGAGGACAACAGAGCTCAAGTCAACTAATATGGAAAAAATTGGTTTTACTAGAGCCATGCAAGAAATTCTTGATAAAGGAATCCCTGTCAAGGAAGTTGTGACAGATGCCCACTTAGGGATAGGAGCAGTCATGAGTAAGCTTTTACATTTAAATCATCTAAACATTGAACAATCTGGCCTTCAGTAAAACTTTCATTGAGAAATATGGCTGTCATTATTTCATATTGACAGCCCTACTGGAGCTATTCAGACTGTGGTATATATCTTTAATTATTTTATATGCCCCCATTGAAGATGAGGGGGCACTTCATTTCCGATCAATATCTAGAGAAAACCCTTGTACCAACCTTCCTCAAACTTGGTATGTAGGTTGGTCATGACCAGTAAATGACCCCTGTAGTTTTTAACATCAAAGGTCATGGTCACAGTGACCTGGAAAAGCAAAACGGTTTCTGATCAATAACTATAGAACCATGGGTCCAAATTCTTCAAACTGAGTGTGTAGGTTGGTCATGGCCAGTACATGTCCCTTACAGTTTTCAGGTCTCCAGGTCAAAGGTCAAGGTCAAAGTGACCTTGAAAAGCAAAATTGTTTCTGTTGAATTACTGAGGAATTCTTAGGCCCATGTTCCTGAAACATGGTATATAGGTTGTTCCTGACCAGTACATGAGCCCTTTAGTTTTTCAGATCATAAGGAGAAATGCCAAGGTCACAGTGATATTGAATGGCAAAATGGTTTCCGAACAATAACTATAGAATGATTGGTCCCAGCTCCTGAAAACTTCATAGCACCCTCTAGGGATAAGGCACTAGGGGGGCACATATGCTTTAAAGACATCTCTTTTTTTTTAATTCTCAGACCAAGTTCGGAATTTATCTGATGTGATGTGTAAAAGAAGGATAACAAAGCTGTTGTGCAAACATTAACTTTATGAAAAACAGAAGAAAATAATATGCTGTCTCTTTCATTTTAGAAGTGTTACTTCCTGTCGACTGTTGATAGAAAATGATATGCCTTTCAGTATATTGTACTGTTGATATACCTCAAACCCAACATTGACAACTGCATAATCATTTGCATACAGATCTGTCTGTTACCAGGTTTAATGACAGTATCTCCTAAAATTTCCTTTTTTAATTTAACATGTATGTTTTATAAAACATCTTACAGACTGCCTTTAACCTAAAAAGCCAATGAGAAACCTTGTGTACTTTCATGCTGTTTTTGTACAGAATACTAGCATTATCCAGAATAAATTGGAAATTTACTATCAGTTGATTTATAATATAAATTTCTAAAAAAATTCTTGACACAGTAGTAGTTGTTGTAATAAATGGGTTTAGTTGTTTCATTTTCAGAGTCAACTTATGGACACATCAAACATTCACATGACATTTGGCATGCAGCCAAAAACCTAGGGAAGAAAATAATGAAGGTATTTTTCTTGGTTTTCTCTATTTACAAGAATATATAAATATTAAACATGAATTTTGGGATACTTGTGTTTTTACAATTATAAAAAGAAAATTGCTGGTTTTATCTCAACCCCTATTGAAGTGTTATCTACAAGATTTATGTGGATTATTAATGTTCAGATGTAATGTGTTTCTTCTGCAGACATGCCACAACTTTTTCATTTTTTCATAAGAATGAAATGGGGTTAGTAAAGACATTGCCATATAAATCAGTACACAATTAGATTGACCTGGTCTCAGAAAGAACATTTAGAACATATTCTATTGCTTCTGTATAGCTGTGATCTGATCATAGTCAACAGCTCAAAAGGTCCATTCTAAATGCCAAGCATTAACCATAACTTAGTTAGTGTAAGAAGAAAAAAATGAAAAAGGCATCTCAGGAATAGCTACAGTCAGAAAACACAGCCTACCTACAAAGCCAAAAAGTACAGAGGAAATTAGAACATATATTTATATAATGAGTTATTGAAAAAGACACTTCAAACAGTCAACAAAAATGAGAACCTGAGGGGTTGTGAAATACTTTTTTCAGGTTGCCCAGAAAAAGGAGAACAGAATTCTGGTCAACTGGCAGCGTGATATTCTGAATCACTTCTGGTTCTCTTGCAGCAAGGCCACAAACTATCTAGAGTTCATGGTAGGTTATGTCTTTTTTTCAGTAAAAGTTCTATGAAAGCATGTTACACTTAGAAGCAAGTACTGTATCATTCACTTCTTTTTACTTAAAACTACCATCCAGTGTTATTAAGTTTGTAAGTTAAATGGTAGTAAATATTTTTTACAAAATCAGGTGAATGAAATGTCAGTCACTGATGGGATTGTAACAACAAGTAGATCAAAGATCAATTTTTGTCAGGTGTTCATGGTAAATCATAAATAATGACTTGTTTACTAAGAAGCATATCCTTTTCAGTGCATATGGCGTAGTCTGCTTCATCACATTACCAACCAGCACGAATGGGTATTGTCACATGGTACTGGCATCAATCAGTGTTTACATGACCCACTTGATCCAGAAGAAGAGAGAAGCAAACAGTGGTTATCCCCATCTGAGGACAAAAAGGTTCTGGAGAAACTTCAAGCAGTTATGCTTGATAAAAGATTACTTGGAAAGGTCCATTACTATTTGAACTTCAGGTATTTTTGCTCTTCAATTTAAAAAAATGAGAGAGAAGGGCCCAGTCTTTTTATTTGATGGATGTGTGAGCCTCCATAATATTTCTTAGTCATGACTCAAGGCCCTTGTTATCTGATTATTGGTTGCAATTTAAGTATCTTTCTTTCAGTCACTGGCTCAAATTATAACATCAACAAATATGAATATACAATTGTGCAGTTATATGGATAGCTCCTGTTGTATAGAATCAACCCTATTTGTAAATCTTGTTTGTTTCATTACAGAATGTCTGTATTTTTTATGCCCCCAAAGGGAGGCATATAGTTTTTGAACTGTCCGTCCGTCAGTATGTCCGAAAACTTTAACATTTGCAATAACTTTCTTATTAGTAAGTACATTTACTTCATACTAGGACACCACACACCTTTGGACAAGGCCTTCCCACTGACCTATATTTATTTGAACTTGACCCCTGAATGACTGGTTCTCAGATGAAAGCACCACTTTCGGGGGAATTTTCATCTTACTGTGACAGTTCTTGTTTCTTTCTGATGAAAGTAGTACCGGAAGTAAAACTGGAAAAACAAATTTTAATTCAGATGTTCTGATTTCTTTGATGCTCAGTAACATTACTGGTTTATTTTATACCACTTTCAGAAGTACTTCAGAACTTGAGGTTTTTCATCAGCTTATTCTGATGTATTGCGCAAAAAGATTTGCATATTCCCCACCCGTTTACAAGATACGAAATAGACTGGCTGCCATTGACCACAACTATCATGTAGACAGACCACTGAAAAGAAACAAGGATGGAGAAATCAGGTATATACAGAGAATATAGAAACCTTCCACGAATTCAGTTAATATATGTAATATATTTTCCCAAATTTTGGCACAGCATTTGTTTTTATGCCCCCCATTGAAAATGAGGGGGCATATAGTTTGGCAAATTACGGTTGGTCGGTCAGACACTTTGGTTTATGATCAATATCTACAGAACCCTTTGACCCACCTTCCTCAGTCTAGGTATGTAGGTTGGTCATGACCATCAGATGACCCCTGTTGTTTTTCAGGTGACCAGGTCAAAGGTCAAGGTCATATTGACCTTGAATAGCAAAACGGTTTCCAATCAAAAACTACATAACCCTTGGATCCAGGTTGTTTGTTTAAACTTAGAAAGTAGGTTGGTCATGACCAATAGATGACCCCTGTAGTTTATCACGTCACCAAGTCAAAGGTCACAGAGTCCTTGAAAAGCAAAAAAGTTTCCAATCAGTAACTATATAAACTGGGGTCCCAGGTTGTTATCCCCCCGCCAAAGGCGGAGGGGATATTAGAAATGCCCTTCGTCCGTCTGTGCGTCCGTGTGTCCGTGCATCTGTGCGTCCGTCCGTCCGAAACAATTTTGTCCGGAGCATAACTCCAAAACTACTTGAGGGATTTTATTCAAACTTCATACACTGACAGAGCACATTGGTAGGTAGTGCAGTGTGAAAGTGCAATAACTCTACCTTGCCTTTTTTTAGAGTTATTCCGCTTTATCAAATTAAAGTCCCATTAAGCCTCAGCAACATCAATATTTGTTTTCGAAAGGAAAGTCAAGTATGTGTAACAGATTTATGTAATTATGTATTATGCATATTATCACGAGGGAAAAACGTTCAAAAACGCCATGGATGCGAAAGAATTATTGGTAAACTTCTCATCATTGTTTACAAAACAACACGCTCATGTATATTCCGAATGTACATTCGGCATTTTTACGGAGTTTTCCGTAGACTCTCCGTATGTTTTCGCTATCGGATTAAACCGCAGGAAATGATGACGTCAAACTACACACTTTCTGAAACAACAACAAAATGTCTACCACTGCGTCGGTAAGAAATTTTACAGATATGTTTCTCAGTCATTTAATTGAAGTATGGTTTGTGTAAGTTATTACAAAGTCGATGAATTAACAGACATGAGGGCATAACGCAACGAGAGGTAATTGCGTTGACAATTTCAGAAAAACTGAAGCTGCGCAAATTACCTCACCATCTGTCAAATAATTTCTTCTTCAAATTCAAGGTATAACGTACAGTAGTCAGTACACGACAAGTGTTCGGAATAACACAGAGTGACACTTTTCGATATGAAGGATATGAAGCTGAACTTTCAAAAATAAATCTGTTTTTATTCATTTTTTTAAAGAATGACGAAATTTGACTGAGAGCAGGGTTTTTCTTTGGTCTTTCAAAGAAAGACCCTGCTGAGAGTTGACCTGGTGATGCAACTTTGCATTGTGTATCAACTGTCAACAGTAGTCAATGCTGATATGTCATAGCTTTACTTGTCCAATGTGCAGTTCTTAAGTTAAAGTGCCTAAACAGTCGGAAACATTTAAAAAAATGGTATCAATAGAAACTATTCTGAAGCAATTGGTGAAAGCTGAACAAGTAAGTATTGAATAAAAATAGTGCAGCCCTTTAGTCTTCATTGACATTTTATCATAATATGGTTACTGGGAATAATGTGCAGTTGAATAGTATTTTTTGTCTTAAAATGACTGTTCACATGCTGCACATAAGTAAAGTTAGAAGCATTTTACTGGTTTCTAGATATTGTGTACAATACTTCCAAATTACTAAAAGAATGTTTTTTCTTCAGTCTTCACCTTCATCAGATATCTCTAGTCTGCCAGCCAGAGGGTCTCCCAGTCCAAGAGGAAGGGGTTACAGAGGTAGAGGCAAGGGGAGAGCATCAAGTCAGGCAAGAGGTAGAGGTCAAGGAAAGGGGAAAGGAAGGGCTAGAGGCAGAGGACGTGGGCAGTTAGGAGTGGGGGGAAAGAATAGGGCGGATGAGGCCCTTCATATTCTAGAGACAAGAAAGGAACGTTTCAGGGTAATTTTTTCTAATAGAGTAAAGTAATCATAGATACAAAGTTTCTTTCATATGTAACACATTATTTCTGTGAAATCAATCCCACTCACAGTTTGTTTAATCCGTGATCCTGTGAAATGCCAGAACTAGACTGACATCTTTAGAAACTGCCAACTTTGATACATAAATTGTAATGTTTTACACACATAATTCACACAATCATTTTTTTTTCAGAATGCTTTGGAAGACATGTCAGTAGACAGGATGAGGGATTTGCTTGTCGAGGCAATGGAGAAAAGCCCTTCCTTAATTCTTGATGTTTTTGAGCCTCAAGAGATTCAATCAGGTGGTTTCCATCCACCAGCCGGGCAGGAGGCACCAGAGTGGTGCATCTGCAGTCACTGCAGAGAGATGCCAACACAGGCTGAGAGACTTTGTTGTGGCATGATGCCAGAGCACTGTGTCTCATTATTACCAGTAAGTATTTTATATTATTCCCAGTGGTACTTTTGTTGTAAGGCAATACCAACTAACAACACTGCAAAAGCTATTATGTTTTCATTCAAATGATTTTCTTTGTATGATCATTAATATCAGTTAACTTAGTTTGTGGCCACATGTAGGGAGGTTGCATGTTATACTCTACCTCATTGATATTTAAAAAGTGAAGAACAAGTAAATCTCAACACTGAAGAATGTTTAATTCAGACAGCTGAACAGAGGTAAATGGACTAAATATTTAGCTTATCAGATGCCCTTTCCAAAAGCAGCTTTGCAGTTGTTTAGGTTGTTGAGTTTTTTGATAGTAATAAAACTAGACATTAATAAAAAGAGAACCCATTACTTGAAAGGTGTCAAGTCAATGACAAAAATTAAATTTATGATAAGGGGGTGTTTGCCTATCAACAAAATTATGTATTGTTCCTTCCAGGATTTCCGAGTTCTCATTCTGGATGAGGCTGTGCTGGCTCTCCAGAGAATGTATAGGAAAGACATTCTCGTTTTTGATGACGAAGCTGACTTTAAGAAAGCCAACAGACATGCTGCTTACAGACAGTTTGTGTTGTGGCAACATGGACGCCTGAGTGTGGGTGACAGGAGGGTTATTCCCTCCTGCAGTGTTTGGAAGATAAGGGACAAGTACCCAGATGCTTTCGGGCAATACACTGGTTTTGTACCTTCAAGATTAGTTTAAAAAGTTTACAAGTGATTTGGTTACTGCCCTCCAGATAGTGCACATATTAATAAAAATAAGTTTTATGTATTTTGACATTCTTGTTGTTTTAGTTTAGAGGGCATTGAAACTTAGACATTGACATTTCTTGTCATTGAAAGGCACCAGAATAATAAGACATTCCTATCAAAACATTTACCCCCTCAATTTCATTTTACTACATGTAATTGTCCATTATTTGAACCCCAGTTAAAGTTTTTTCAGCTTTTCTTTAAGCCTGGTAGAAACATATGTAGTTTTTGAAATTAAACTAAGAAAAATTTCCAAATTAAAATGAAAATACCTTTAGCATATCTGGAGTGCAGTAACTAGGTCAATTGATACCATAGAAAAATGTCATTATTTTCTGAAAGGCACATATTTGCCCAACTTAATAAAAAAAATACTAGAGCATATGTCTTAATGTTATCTGTGTCATGTTTAAAGTGGGTCATCTAGCAGGGTCAAAAAGTAGGTCACCAGTGTAAAAGCATCAGTGTGACCCTATTGTTTATATAGTCTTTACCAGATTTTATATCTGTTCTGTGAGAGAAGTGGAAAAGTATCTTGATTGAAAGAAAAGTCTTTTTTGTGTTAGGGGAAAGTTTTGTTAAAGTTCTAGTAATTCAAATGAAGGTCATCAGCACAATGATCAGGTAGACAAGAAAATTATCACACCGAAAGTGAGTCACACAATGTCGAACATGGATATAGGTTTAGTTTTGTTCACTACCAGAGTTGTTTTCTGTTTTCATGCGAGTTTGTAACGTTGCATTACATGACATTTATGTTAAAAATATGCCTGTCAGAAAGCTAACTTATTTTTATCTATGATCTATCAAAAATTATTACATTGAAAGCTAGTCGCTTATATAAAAATGTTTATTTTGTTCATTGTTCACCAAAATTATTTTGTTTTGATGCAGTACTTTCTTTCATGCAGATCAAGTAGAAAATGTGCCTTTCACAAAGCTAAATTTAACTATGATGTCAGGAATATTATAACAATTCCTTAAAGAGCTATTTTTTTATTTTTAGCTCCACATTTTGCAGAAAAAAGTGAAATTATTGCCATTGCTCTCTCGGCATTGGTTACCTTTTTGTTAAGGTCCATTTTCTCACCTTTCATAATTAACAAAGCCAAATTTTGCATATAATCTTTTATATTTTTAGTTGATATGTTTATTTTGATCAGTTTCAGGTTATGTTCAAGTATTAGCAATCTGGGTTCAGAATAAGCTCACAGGACCAAGTCATAAAAAGCAACTGTATTGTACAATGGTGCCAATCTTCTGCATCCAACCTTTGTTTAAATTATATAGAATGTTCTTCTTAGTGCTTTTAGGTCATGGTCAAATATGGGCGTTTTCAATAAACAAAGGTCAAATGAATAATCTTGTAAACACAATATAAACATTTGAGTACTGGGGTTAGTAATATTTTATTGAACAAATATGAACACATCAATTTATGCTAAGAACAACATTATATTATGACATCATGACCCTTTTGTATTTTATTAGATGCCATACTACAGCATGATGTTCAGTTACAGAGAACTGCCACTTTTTATATTTCTATCTGTTTAGTTGTCATTTAAAACTGTTAATTGAAGTCACACAGAAAAATAAATTCATGCAATTTGCTTTCATGTAATCTTGATGATATATATGTATGGCTTTGTAAAGTAAGCAGGTTTGCTAAACTAAATGATTTTAATCAGAATCATCTTTTCTCTTTCAAACATTCAGTAAAGCACATATAATAATAATCACTATATCAATAAAAGGTTCATTTTCATATAAGTGGGTAATTGATCTTATTAACAACGACACAAAAGTAAAACATAAATAGCTTATACATAGTTATTTTGTATGAGAAAAAGAAGATGCATAATAAAGAAAACTTAATTATTTAACTTTTCATTTGTTTTTAATTCCATCCCAAGCTAAAGTACATGTATTTTATTTCTCTCAAATAATTTTGTTCATGTATTTTTACCAGTGCTTGGAAGTAAATAGAGGGTCTTGGATTTAATCTGGCAAGATGATTCTAACCTGCTGCCTTTGAGCATGGAACCTCTGCCCCTACATCAGCATCAAAGTGTACTAAATATCAGTCAACAGTGTATATCACTTCTACCATGACAGTCTCCTTTGCAAAGGCACCGTTTTTGGGAAATGTCCTCACAGTGAATATAATGTCATTTTATTAAGGGTATTTTGTACAATTACAGATTTCAGAATGAACAGTTGTGGTTAAAAATTCGTCCTAATAAACCCCCGAGTAAAATGGTACTAAAGTTTTCAACAAACCAATACCGTAGTTATACTCAGCAGTGTCAATCCCTTAAGCTACCTGATGGCAGGAGAAATAATCTAAACAAAAGTTAAAACCATGGATAATTGCAAGTGAAACATTCTGGAGGTGCACTAAGCCAAGATATGCCACAAAGCGGTCAGACAACATTGTGATCTTGGCCCCCAGAAATAAGAACTTGACGTTTTTTGTTGTCAAACCTATGTTGCACCACAATAGAGAATAAAGCCATGGAAAATTAAAGGGGACATGTACTCAGCGAAGTTAACCAAATAAAATTTAAAAACTGGGTCATGTATTTTTCAAGTTGCAGACTGCAACCCGTGTTCAACTTTAAAGTAATGATGACCTTGAACAATTAACTAAGAGGCCTATCATGATATAGGTTTAAAGGTCTTATTAAAATAGCACACAAGTTACTCATCGAAAATTCTCTTTAATGTCTATATAAAGGTGACATTGACCTTTACAACTATGAAGTATCAGTCATTCTAATCTTTACAAGGAAAGCTCATTTAGTCTCAAATCTGGACTTCTTCTCTTCAACCAGCTGTTTTGTTGAAATGGGCTCTACAGGGGCAAGATGGGTTGCTATTCTTCTAGGGTCATCTGCCTCCAGTTCTCTCCTTTTCATTCCAATCTTGTCCTCCAATCTCAATATTAATGCTCTCCTTTTCAGATGCTTCACATATCCATAGTCTTTCTTCTCTTTTTCTGGAAAGACTGACCATCTGTTGCTTTTCTTCACAAAGCATCTATTGTACCTGTAAGAAAAAATATCATTGCTTACTAATATATTAAAAGTACATGATGGTTGATATTCCCCTCAGTCCGTGATTTCCTTTAGTACTCTTTATCCCAAACAAACTGAATAGTTGCTGCTATAAAATCTAGGTTGTCTGATTAGGACAACAAAGGTTTCCAACAAAATTTGCCTTGAAAACTGTAAACATGTTCCACAGCTCATTCTTCTACACATGTAGCTTCAAAAGTCTGTCAAAATATTATGGCCATGGACTGTAGAGGCACAATGCAAATGTTAGAAGATTTTGAGTGTTGACAAATGTTCCTGTGTACTTGAGTAATACTTCCATCTGGTAGTGTTACAAAGATCATACATTTAGTTCAAGCAACAATAGTTGTTCAAAATTTGTGAAGAAAGGAACAAAGCGAACAAGAGATGTCTGTCCCTAGAGACAGCCATCAAGTTTTGAGAAGCTGGGACCAAGCGTTCAATTGTTGTTAATCTGAAACCATTTTGCTATTCAAGGACCATGAACTTTGACCTGGTGACCCGAAAAACTTAAGAATTCATGTACAAGTCATGAACAACTTAAATACAAAGTTTGAGGAACATGGGCCAAAGCGTTTTACATTTATTCATTCTAAACCATTTTGCTTTTCAAAGTCGCTGTGACCATTGACCTTTTAACCAAATGACCTGAAAAACAGCAGTTGTCATCTACTGACCTTTGACCTTACAACCTTAAGAACTACGGGGTCATCTAGTTATGACCAACCTACTTATGAAGTTTTGAGGAGCTGGACCCGAGCTTTCTATAATAATTGTTTGGACACTGTTTTGCTGTACAAGGTCACCGTTACCTAAATCTTTGACATGAGAAGCTATTGGGGTCATCTACTGGTTATGGCCAACCTTCACACTAAGTCTGAAGAACATGGGACCAAAGGTTGTATAGTTATTGATTGGAAACCTTTTGCTGTTCAAGGTCACTCTGACCTTGAACTTTGACCTGGTAAAAAGAATATAAGGGTCATGTACTAGTCTTGACCAACTTACATATTAAGTTTGAACAAGAGCCATGTTACACATGGTTAATCCCCCCGCCGGGACGAAGCTACCTGAGGGTTGTACTTTCAAACACTCAATGTAATAATGTTTGAAGAAAATCCCACAAAAAATAGGCAAGGTAGAGTTATTGTTCTTGCAAACTGCACTTCCTACCAATGTGCTATGTCAGTGTATTAAGTTTGAAGAAAATCGCTCAAGCACTTTTGGAGTTATGCTTCGGACAAAGTTTTTCAATTAAATCTGATGAAGGGGAATAATTCTAAAAGTAGGCAAGGTAGAGTTATTATTCTTTCACACTGCACCTCCTCCAAATGTGCTCTTTCAGTATATGAAGTTTGAAGAAAATCACTCAAGTACTTTGGGAGTTATGCTCCGGACAAAACTGGAACGGACGGACGCACGGACGGACAGAGACCTTTTCTTATATCCCCTCCACCTTTGGCGGGGGGATAATAAGTTCAAGAATTCAAGAATTAGATATATATGTAAATGCTGGGATTTTTAAAATGTAAACAAGTAAATCTGATAAAGGGGAATAACTCTAAAAAATAGGCAAGGTAGAGTTATTGGACTTGCACACTGCACTACCTACCAATGTGCTCTGTCAGTGTATGAAATTTGAATAAAATCCCTCAAGTAGTTTTGGAGTTATACTCCGGACAAAATTTATCAAGTAATTCTGATAAAGGGGAATAACTCTAAAAATAGGCAAGGTAGAGTTATTGCTCTTGCACACTGCACTACCTACCAATGTGCTCTGTCAGTGTATGAAGTTTGAATAAAATCCCTCAAGTAGTTTTGGAGTTATGCTCCGGACAAAATTTATCAAGTTAAAGTCCCATTCATTCTCAAAAACATTATTTTTCCGTTTCAAAAATGACAACGGAAATTTTACAAATTGCTTCAAACATGAAATGATACAGAATGAACACGTCTCATTTTCCAATGCCTGTTACTTGTCTCGATATTACTTATTGAAAAACCCAAATTGGTATTTCGGATGGATGTCAAAATACTGATTGTGTTTACAAAATTCATAAGCGAGAATTTCCGAAGTCAGTTCGTTAGACATCGGCACGCGTTTCCGTAGTCGGTCCGCGATACTCTGTAAACTTCGGAAGTACGCAGAACTAGATGACGTCATCTGAACGAGAATTCGAAGAAAATGGATGTCAAAACACAAGCTACACCTGAAAAACGAAAACGAAGAGGGCCTGCTCTAACAGAATCGACCAGGAAAAGAAGGAAAGCTGAAAGAGTAAAGAAGTCGAATTTAAACAGAATCTCTATTGGGACACAATTTGAGCGTTGGATGAAGTTCAAAAACGAATCTGGGTTAAAAACTCACGCTGATGTTGCCAAAACTCTCTTAGACAAGTAAGACAACATTTTGTATTCGCTACAACTGTTAGTTTGTAATGTGTTTGTGTTGTCCAGTTTGTACTGTCGGTGAGGGATCTTAAGGTGTATAAAAATGCAAACTGTAACAAACACGATAAATGAGATAAAACATGAATTTGTAGAAAGATGATTTATTAGGTTTCGTACTCAGATGTTTCGTAACAATGTACACCTATAAACAATAGATAAAGCAATAGGGTTTGTGTAGATCATTTACAACTACAGGAATACTAGCTGTCATGACTGAAACCCTATTTCGAACTTTTTTCATTAAAAAAGCAACAGGCAATTGAAGTCAGTCATATATTAGAATATCCTTTTCACATGGCTACACCTGCTTTTTGTCATGTAATATATTTTTAAAACTGTAACTTTCATGTTCTTTATTATTTAAGTACACATAAGAAGAAAATATAGGAATATGTTACACAATTTGTGTTACACATGCATTTGAAGAGTTTGTCAGTTTAAAATTTATTTCATGAAAATATTTCTTCTTAATGAATCTACTCATACTTTTTATGATTTCTTATGAATTGTTTTACCCATGAACATTACATATTGAATCTACACAAACTTTATATTATTTCTCATGATCTAAATGAGGTAGATGTAAGAGCATTGGACGTATCATGTCAAAACGGACCCAAGTTAAAAGGTCCTCATGTCATAAATGATGATCATTACTTGTAATTTCGAAATATTATCATCATTTATTATTCCATTATTCTTACCAAATATGTTTTGAACCACATGTAATGTAGATTTAGTTGAAATAATTTTGATATTGATTTTATTCCTTAAAACCATAAGAAAAGGGAATCAAACTTGTGTAAGATTTTGCTAAGTATATGTAGCTGGAATAGTAAGAGCTCCCACTAACTATCAGGACAGTTGCTGTTCAGTTTTTGAGAATAGATCACAGACATTTTGTACATTACATAGTTTGGACACAGAATATTTACAGCATTGTAATTCAGCTTATTTCTTGGAAAAGTCTTGGGTTAGGGCAGTTTCGACTAAAAGCCAGCACTAGATAATCCAAGACTTGTTGGTTCGATCTCCATAATGGACTAACGTTTCTTTGGGCAATTTGTCTTATGTATTGATTGTAGTGATAATTTGTCTCACACTTCTAATAAGATCAAATCATGTTAGATTCTGTCAAGTGCAAATTTATTCATTCATTCATTATATTCTTTTTAGTTTCTTGTCCAGACCTCAGCCTGCTGCACCACAACCTTCAAGTACTAGTAAGGTGACCTCAACTCCGTTTAAATTCCAATTTAAACAGAAGAAAATGGAAAGTCCAATGGTGTCAGAGATTTCTGTTGCCGAAACTACAGACAGGTACTAGAACAATTTTCTGTAAAAAAATTGGAATTATATTTCTAGAGAAATAAAAAGATTTTTTGCAAGAAAATTGTTTTGTAGTCATGAATGTAATGGATAATTTTGCAACTTTTTTATAGTTAAACTGTATTGATTTAAGTCATTGTTTTTGTTCATCTTATTCAATATCAATGTTTGATAACTCATTTATATGAAGATAATTTCAGGTAAGTGTACATGTACATACAATCAAAGCATTGAAGCAGATGCGTGAATTTTAGAATTCTAGTGAGTGTTCTGTGCATATTTTACTTTAAAAAATTTTTTTTTAGTTCTTAAGTACCTAAAATGGAATTGATTCAGCATCTAAAGTTCTAACATTAAGCAGTGACAACAAGTCCTGTAACCTAAGTTTTATTGGTACCAGTTGCAGTGAATCAACTCTGTCAGCGGAAGAAATCAGAAAGGTAAAGGAAGTGAAAACCACTAGCACTGGACGTCAGATCTTCCAGAAAGCTTCATCATCTTTTGTTGATCCAATTAAGTAAGTTATATACCTATATTTACTCGCATTGCTGAGTTTTAATAGTTTGTTTACAAAACACCACAGTTTCCAAAGTAATCTTTTCCTGTGTATGTAACTATCTGTTAGTTCTAAGTGAAAACAATTATACATTGTAAATAAATTATTACTTGACCAGATTAGCCAAAAATATTTCTTTTATTACAGCTGTATTCAGTGGGAACAAAACAATGTTGCAAGTTGATTATGTTGGTAAAAATATATTACATGTACATGTATTTTAACATTAGTTCATGAGATCACTGTCAGTTTCTTTAAATTGAATTTTACTTTGATAGGCCATGTAACTCTATGATCCTTGTTGTTAACAGCTTGTCAATTGATGTGTCTCTGATGTCAGACATTGAAGATCCAGATGAAGATGATCCGGATTATGTACCAGAATTTGAAATAACAGCTGTGCTGTGAGTAAAGCCATAATTTATTCCTGATAGGATTGCATAACTGGCAATAACATGCAAGATTTCCCTTTGGAAATGCATTTGTGTCATTCAGTTGCAACCTTCACAGTCTTAATTTTTCCGAAATAAATTTTTGATGCTTTTTACACAGATAATCTGTTAAGTTGTTGGCTCACAAATTGAAAAGAAATGGTCATAAAGTTAATTATTTTTCAAACAAATTCTTTCCTTGTTCAGGGGTGAGGCAGCAGAGGGTTTGGAGGAGTTGGCATTTGAGGAAGTAGAATTTAATATGGAGCAGGAAGAAGATGAAGATGTTGAAGGAACAGAAGAAGATGTTATGGAGGGTGTTAGAAAAGTTAAAGACATAAATGAGTGTGATTCATTAGCAGATTCCATCATATGCCTGTCATTTGTTGAGCAGCTAAAAGTTCTGGCAAAGACTAATGTCACCAAGTGTGTGAGAGAAAAATGTGAGACCCCATCAATAATAACGGTCAAAGAAGAATATGTAGGGTCTGCTGTATACCTAAGATGGGTAAGTTATGTAGAATTTGCTGCATATGGTACAGTCCATTTGCAAAAAATACACTTTTTGCATGCACCTCAGATTCATACTAAATCATACTACTGTCCCCAGTCTTAAACTGTTGGTACTATGTTAATAATGATAATGATGTTGAATTGGCATAAATCCAAAAAGCAAAAAACCAGCTCAGACAAACTTGAAAAACACTAGTTTGGTACCTTTTTAATGGATATAGGAAGTTATTTTGAATTTGCTTTGTTAGGTACAGTAAATTTTATATTGGATCTAATTTTTGAAATCATTTTCAGGTATGTGAGTCTGGTCACATCCTACATTCTTGGTGCTCTCAGGCAGTTTTAAACAGACGTGTCCACAGTGGAGACTTTCTGACATGTGTGTCAATTTTGACATCAGGGAACAATTTCGGCAAGTTAGCGATGTGGGCTCAGCATTTGAATTTGAAATTCCCATCTGCCACCTTCTTCCACAATGTTCAGAGATGTTACATTGTACCGACTGTAAATAGTTATTGGGAGGAACAGCAAACTGAGGTGCTGAACTCATTTAAGGATACAGATGTGATTGTGTTAGGTAAGCAAGATTGTAGTGTTTGTAAAGTCTAGTAAGCATATTAATAGATAGATATGCTTACCGGAAGACAGTACATATATGTACATGCAATCAGATATTGACATTTATGTAGGGGGATATCTGCCCAGTCTTTTCTTAGCTGCTTAAAAGAAAATTACATATTAGCTTCTTCTATTTTTAAAACAATAATTTCAGCTGTCTGTTCCCAATGATGCAATTTTATTATTTATAAATTTTATATGCAGAGTTAATTATGCTCCCTGCAGAAGAGTTGTAATAGGCATGGACTTGATTCAGCTTAGTTACATACGATTTATAATTTACTTTTCAATCACAGGATATTACTTTATCTTGGTGTGTCTTATTATTTCAAGGTCATGTTCAGATATAGGTTATGTGAGAAGAAAGGTGAGTTTAGGGTTAACCCCCTTCCCCCCCCCTCCAATGTTTCAATGAGTTTTATATATTTAAATCACAGGTGATGGGCGTAATGATTCACCTGGTCACTCAGCTCAGTACTGCTCATATACCTTGATGGAGGAAAACAGCAAAAAGATTCTAACAATTCAAACGCTAGACAAGAGGACAACAGAGCTCAAGTCAACTAATATGGAAAAAAATGGTTTTACTAGAGCCATGCAAGAAATTCTTGATAAAGGAATCCCTGTCAAGGAAGTTGTGACAGATGCCCACTTAGGGATAGGAGCAGTCATGAGTAAGCTTTTACATTTAAATCATCTAAACATTGAACAATCTGGCCTTCAGTTAAACTTTCATTGAGAAATATGGCTGTCATTATTTCATATTGACAGCCCTACTGGAGCTATTCAGACTGTGGTATATATCTTTAATTATTTTATATGCCCCCATTGAAGATGAGGGGGCACTTCATTTCCGATCAATATCTAGAGAAAACCCTTGTACCAACCTTCCTCAATCTTGGTATGTAGGTTGGTCATGACCAGTAAATGACCCCTGTAGTTTTTAACATCAAAGGTCATGGTCACAGTGACCTGGAAAAGCAAAACGGTTTCTGATCAATAACTATAGAACCATGGGTCCAAATTCTTCAAACTGAGTGTGTAGGTTGGTCATGGCCAGTACATGTCCCTTACAGTTTTCAGGTCTCCAGGTCAAAGGTCAAGGTCAAAGTGACCTTGAAAAGCAAAATTGTTTCTGTTGAATTACTGAGGAATTCTTAGGCCCATGTTCCTGAAACATGGTATATAGGTTGTTCCTGACCAGTACATGAGCCCTTTAGTTTTTCAGATCATAAGGAGAAATGCCAAGGTCACAGTGATATTGAATGGCAAAATGGTTTCCGAACAATAACTATAGAATGATTGGTCCCAGCTCCTGAAAACTTCATAGCACCCTCTAGGGATAAGGCACTAGGGGGGCACATATGCTTTAAAGACATCTCTTTTTTTTTAATTCTCAGACCAAGTTCGGAATTTATCTGATGTGATTTGTAAAAGAAGGATAACAAAGCTGTTGTGCAAACATTAACTTTATGAAAAACAGAAGAAAATAATATGCTGTCTCTTTCATTTTAGAAGTGTTACTTCCTGTCGACTGTTGATAGAAAATGATATGCCTTTCAGTATATTGTACTGTTGATATACCTCAAACCCAATATTGACAACTGCATAATCATTTGCATACAGATCTGTCTGTTACCAGGTTTAATGACAGTATCTCCTAAAATTTCCTTTTTTAATTTAACATGTATGTTTTATAAAACATCTTACAGACTGCCTTTAACCTAAAAAGCCAATGAGAAACCTTGTGTACTTTCATGCTGTTTTTGTACAGAATACTAGCATTATCCAGAATAAATTGGAAATTTACTATCAGTTGATTTATAATATAAATTTCTAAAAAAATTCTTGACACAGTAGTAGTTGTTGTAATAAATGGGTTTAGTTGTTTCATTTTCAGAGTCAACTTATGGACACATCAAACATTCACATGACATTTGGCATGCAGCCAAAAACCTAGGGAAGAAAATAATGAAGGTATTTTTCTTGGTTTTCTCTATTTACAAGAATATATAAATATTAAACATGAATTTTGGGATACTTGTGTTTTTACAATTATAAAAAGAAAATTGCTGGTTTTATCTCAACCCCTATTGAAGTGTTATCTACAAGATTTATGTGGATTATTAATGTTCAGATGTAATGTGTTCCTTCTGCAGACATGCCACAACTTTTTCATTTTTTCATAAGAATGAAATGGGGTTAGTAAAGACATTGCCATATCAATCAGTACACAATTAGATTGACCTGGTCTCAGAAAGAACATTTAGAACATATTCTATTGCTTCTGTATAGCTGTGATCTGATCATAGTCAACAGCTCAAAAGGTCCATTCTAAATGCCAAGCATTAACCATAACTTAGTTAGTGTAAGAAGAAAAAAATGAAAAAGGCATCTCAGGAATAGCTACAGTCAGAAAACACAGCCTACCTACAAAGCCAAAAAGTACAGAGGAAATTAGAACATATATTTATATAATGAGTTATTGAAAAAGACACTTCAAACAGTCAACAAAAATGAGAACCTGAGGGGTTGTGAAATACTTTTTTCAGGTTGCCCAGAAAAAGGAGAACAGAATTCTGGTCAACTGGCAGCGTGATATTCTGAATCACTTCTGGTTCTCTTGCAGCAAGGCCACAAACTATCTAGAGTTCATGGTAGGTTATGTCTTTTTTTCAGTAAAAGTTCTATGAAAGCATGTTACACTTAGAAGCAAGTACTGTATCATTCACTTCTTTTTACTTAAAACTACCATCCAGTGTTATTAAGTTTGTAAGTTAAATGGTAGTAAATATTTTTTACAAAATCAGGTGAATGAAATGTCAGTCACTGATGGGATTGTAACAACAAGTAGATCAAAGATCAATTTTTGTCAGGTGTTCATGGTAAATCATAAATAATGACTTGTTTACTAAGAAGCATATCCTTTTCAGTGCATATGGCGTAGTCTGCTTCATCACATTACCAACCAGCACGAATGGGTATTGTCACATGGTACTGGCATCAATCAGTGTTTACATGACCCACTTGATCCAGAAGAAGAGAGAAGCAAACAGTGGTTATCCCCATCTGAGGACAAAAAGGTTCTGGAGAAACTTCAAGCAGTTATGCTTGATAAAAGATTACTTGGAAAGGTCCATTACTATTTGAACTTCAGGTATTTTTGCTCTTCAATTTAAAAAAATGAGAGAGAAGGGCCCAGTCTTTTTATTTGATGGATGTGTGAGCCTCCATAATATTTCTTAGTCATGACTCAAGGCCCTTGTTATCTGATTATTGGTTGCAATTTAAGTATCTTTCTTTCAGTCACTGGCTCAAATTATAACATCAACAAATATGAATATACAATTGTGCAGTTATATGGATAGCTCCTGTTGTATAGAATCAACCCTATTTGTAAATCTTGTTTGTTTCATTACAGAATGTCTGTATTTTTATGCCCCCAAAGGGAGGCATATAGTTTTTGAACTGTCCGTCCGTCAGTATGTCCGAAAACTTTAACATTTGCAATAACTTTCTTATTAGTAAGTACATTTACTTCATACTAGGACACCACACACCTTTGGACAAGGCCTTCCCACTGACCTATATTTATTTGAACTTGACCCCTGAATGACTGGTTCTCAGATGAAAGCACCACTTTCGGGGGAATTTTCATCTTACTGTGACAGTTCTTGTTTCTTTCTGATGAAAGTAGTACCGGAAGTAAAACTGGAAAAACAAATTTTAATTCAGATGTTCTGATTTCTTTGATGCTCAGTAACATTACTGGTTTATTTTATACCACTTTCAGAAGTACTTCAGAACTTGAGGTTTTTCATCAGCTTATTCTGATGTATTGCGCAAAAAGATTTGCATATTCCCCACCCGTTTACAAGATACGAAATAGACTGGCTGCCATTGACCACAACTATCATGTAGACAGACCACTGAAAAGAAACAAGGATGGAGAAATCAGGTATATACAGAGAATATAGAAACCTTCCACGAATTCAGTTAATATATGTAATATATTTTCCCAAATTTTGGCACAGCATTTGTTTTTATGCCCCCCATTGAAAATGAGGGGGCATATAGTTTGGCAAATTACGGTTGGTCGGTCAGACACTTTGGTTTATGATCAATATCTACAGAACCCTTTGACCCACCTTCCTCAGTCTAGGTATGTAGGTTGGTCATGACCATCAGATGACCCCTGTTGTTTTTCAGGTGACCAGGTCAAAGGTCAAGGTCATATTGACCTTGAATAGCAAAACGGTTTCCAATCAATAACTACATAACCCTTGGATCCAGGTTGTTTGTTTAAACTTAGAAAGTAGGTTGGTCATGACCAATAGATGACCCCTGTAGTTTATCACGTCACCAAGTCAAAGGTCACAGAGTCCTTGAAAAGCAAAAAAGTTTCCAATCAGTAACTATATAAACTGGGGTCCCAGGTTGTTATCCCCCCGCCAAAGGCGGAGGGGATATTAGAAATGCCCTTCGTCCGTCTGTGCGTCCGTGTGTCCGTGCATCTGTGCGTCCGTCCGTCCGAAACAATTTTGTCCGGAGCATAACTCCAAAACTACTTGAGGGATTTTATTCAAACTTCATACACTGACAGAGCACATTGGTAGGTAGTGCAGTGTGAAAGTGCAATAACTCTACCTTGCCTTTTTTTAGAGTTATTCCGCTTTATCAAATTAACTTGATAAATTTTGTCCGGAGCATAACTCCAAAACTACTTGAGGGATTTTATTCAAACTTCATACACTGACAGAGCACATTGGTAGGTAGTGCAGTGTGCAAGAGCAATAACTCTACCTTGCCTATTTTTAGAGTTATTCCCCTTTATCAGAATTACTTGATAAATTTTGTCCGGAGTATAACTCCAAAACTACTTGAGGGATTTTATTCAAATTTCATACACTGACAGAGCACATTGGTAGGTAGTGCAGTGTGCAAGTCCAATAACTCTACCTTGCCTATTTTTTAGAGTTATTCCCCTTTATCAGATTTACTTGTTTACATTTTAAAAATCCCAGCATTTACATATATATCTAATTCTTGAATTCTTGAACTTATTATCCCCCCGCCAAAGGTGGAGGGGATATAAGAAAAGGTCTCTGTCCGTCCGTGCGTCCGTCCGTTCCAGTTTTGTCCGGAGCATAACTCCCAAAGTACTTGAGTGATTTTCTTCAAACTTCATATACTGAAAGAGCACATTTGGAGGAGGTGCAGTGTGAAAGAATAATAACTCTACCTTGCCTACTTTTAGAATTATTCCCCTTCATCAGATTTAATTGAAAAACTTTGTCCGAAGCATAACTCCAAAAGTGCTTGAGCGATTTTCTTCAAACTTAATACACTGACATAGCACATTGGTAGGAAGTGCAGTTTGCAAGAACAATAGCTCTACCTTGCCTATTTTTTGTGGGATTTTCTTCAAACATTATTGCATTGAGTGTTTGAAAGTACAACCCTCAGGTAGCTTCGTCCCGGCGGGGGGATTAACCATGTGTAACATGGCTCTTGTTCAAACTTAATATGTAAGTTGGTCAAGACTAGTACATGACCCTTATATTTTTTTTACCAGGTCAAAGTTCAAGGTCAGAGTGACCTTGAACAGCAAAAGGTTTCCAATCAATAACTATACAACCTTTGGTCCCATGTTCTTCAGACTTAGTGTGAAGGTTGGCCATAACCAGTAGATGACCCCAATAGCTTCTCATGTCAAAGATTTAGGTAACGGTGACCTTGTACAGCAAAACAGTGTCCAAACAATTATTATAGAAAGCTCGGGTCCAGCTCCTCAAAACTTCATAAGTAGGTTGGTCATAACTAGATGACCCCGTAGTTCTTAAGGTTGTAAGGTCAAAGGTCAGTAGATGACAACTGCTGTTTTTCAGGTCATTTGGTTAAAAGGTCAATGGTCACAGCGACTTTGAAAAGCAAAATGGTTTAGAATGAATAAATGTAAAACGCTTTGGCCCATGTTCCTCAAACTTTGTATTTAAGTTGTTCATGACTTGTACATGAATTCTTAAGTTTTTCGGGTCACCAGGTCAAAGTTCATGGTCCTTGAATAGCAAAATGGTTTCAGATTAACAACAATTGAACGCTTGGTCCCAGCTTCTCAAAACTTGATGGCTGTCTCTAGGGACAGACATCTCTTGTTCGCTTTGTTCCTTTCTTCACAAATTTTGAACAACTATTGTTGCTTGAACTAAATGTATGATCTTTGTAACACTACCAGATGGAAGTATTACTCAAGTACACAGGAACATTTGTCAACACTCAAAATCTTCTAACATTTGCATTGTGCCTCTACAGTCCATGGCCATAATATTTTGACAGACTTTTGAAGCTACATGTGTAGAAGAATGAGCTGTGGAACATGTTTACAGTTTTCAAGGCAAATTTTGTTGGAAACCTTTGTTGTCCTAATCAGACAACCTAGATTTTATAGCAGCAACTATTCAGTTTGTTTGGGATAAAGAGTACTAAAGGAAATCACGGACTGAGGGGAATATCAACCATCATGTACTTTTAATATATTAGTAAGCAATGATATTTTTTCTTACAGGTACCATAGATGCTTTGTGAAGAAAAGCAACAGATGGTCAGTCTTTCCAGAAAAAGAGAAGAAAGACTATGGATATGTGAAGCATCTGAAAAGGAGAGCATTAATATTGAGATTGGAGGACAAGATTGGAATGAAAAGGAGAGAACTGGAGGCAGATGACCCTAGAAGAATAGCAACCCATCTTGCCCCTGTAGAGCCCATTTCAACAAAACAGCTGGTTGAAGAGAAGAAGTCCAGATTTGAGACTAAATGAGCTTTCCTTGTAAAGATTAGAATGACTGATACTTCATAGTTGTAAAGGTCAATGTCACCTTTATATAGACATTAAAGAGAATTTTCGATGAGTAACTTGTGTGCTATTTTAATAAGACCTTTAAACCTATATCATGATAGGCCTCTTAGTTAATTGTTCAAGGTCATCATTACTTTAAAGTTGAACACGGGTTGCAGTCTGCAACTTGAAAAATACATGACCCAGTTTTTAAATTTTATTTGGTTAACTTCGCTGAGTACATGTCCCCTTTAATTTTCCATGGCTTTATTCTCTATTGTGGTGCAACATAGGTTTGACAACAAAAAACGTCAAGTTCTTATTTCTGGGGGCCAAGATCACAATGTTGTCTGACCGCTTTGTGGCATATCTTGGCTTAGTGCACCTCCAGAATGTTTCACTTGCAATTATCCATGGTTTTAACTTTTGTTTAGATTATTTCTCCTGCCATCAGGTAGCTTAAGGGATTGACACTGCTGAGTATAACTACGGTATTGGTTTGTTGAAAACTTTAGTACCATTTTACTCGGGGGTTTATTAGGACGAATTTTTAACCACAACTGTTCATTCTGAAATCTGTAATTGTACAAAATACCCTTAATAAAATGACATTATATTCACTGTGAGGACATTTCCCAAAAACGGTGCCTTTGCAAAGGAGACTGTCATGGTAGAAGTGATATACACTGTTGACTGATATTTAGTACACTTTGATGCTGATGTAGGGGCAGAGGTTCCATGCTCAAAGGCAGCAGGTTAGAATCATCTTGCCAGATTAAATCCAAGACCCTCTATTTACTTCCAAGCACTGGTAAAAATACATGAACAAAATTATTTGAGAGAAATAAAATACATGTACTTTAGCTTGGGATGGAATTAAAAACAAATGAAAAGTTAAATAATTAAGTTTTCTTTATTATGCATCTTCTTTTTCTCATACAAAATAACTATGTATAAGCTATTTATGTTTTACTTTTGTGTCGTTGTTAATAAGATCAATTACCCACTTATATGAAAATGAACCTTTTATTGATATAGTGATTATTATTATATGTGCTTTACTGAATGTTTGAAAGAGAAAAGATGATTCTGATTAAAATCATTTAGTTTAGCAAACCTGCTTACTTTACAAAGCCATACATATATATCATCAAGATTACATGAAAGCAAATTGCATGAATTTATTTTTCTGTGTGACTTCAATTAACAGTTTTAAATGACAACTAAACAGATAGAAATATAAAAAGTGGCAGTTCTCTGTAACTGAACATCATGCTGTAGTATGGCATCTAATAAAATACAAAAGGGTCATGATGTCATAATATAATGTTGTTCTTAGCATAAATTGATGTGTTCATATTTGTTCAATAAAATATTACTAACCCCAGTACTCAAATGTTTATATTGTGTTTACAAGATTATTCATTTGACCTTTGTTTATTGAAAACGCCCATATTTGACCATGACCTAAAAGCACTAAGAAGAACATTCTATATAATTTAAACAAAGGTTGGATGCAGAAGATTGGCACCATTGTACAATACAGTTGCTTTTTATGACTTGGTCCTGTGAGCTTATTCTGAACCCAGATTGCTAATACTTGAACATAACCTGAAACTGATCAAAATAAACATATCAACTAAAAATATAAAAGATTATATGCAAAATTTGGCTTTGTTAATTATGAAAGGTGAGAAAATGGACCTTAACAAAAAGGTAACCAATGCCGAGAGAGCAATGGCAATAATTTCACTTTTTTCTGCAAAATGTGGAGCTAAAAATAAAAAAATAGCTCTTTAAGGAATTGTTATAATATTCCTGACATCATAGTTAAATTTAGCTTTGTGAAAGGCACATTTTCTACTTGATCTGCATGAAAGAAAGTACTGCATCAAAACAAAATAATTTTGGTGAACAATGAACAAAATAAACATTTTTATATAAGCGACTAGCTTTCAATGTAATAATTTTTGATAGATCATAGATAAAAATAAGTTAGCTTTCTGACAGGCATATTTTTAACATAAATGTCATGTAATGCAACGTTACAAACTCGCACGAAAACAGAAAACAACTCTGGTAGTGAACAAAACTAAACCTATATCCATGTTTGACATTGTGTGACTCACTTTCGGTGTGATAATTTTCTTGTCTACCTGATCATTGTGCTGATGACCTTCATTTGAATTACTAGAACTTTAACAAAACTTTCCCCTAACACAAAAAAGACTTTTCTTTCAATCAAGATACTTTTCCACTTCTCTCACAGAACAGATATAAAATCTGGTAAAGACTATATAAACAATAGGGTCACACTGATGCTTTTACACTGGTGACCTACTTTTTGACCCTGCTAGATGACCCACTTTAAACATGACACAGATAACATTAAGACATATGCTCTAGTATTTTTTTTATTAAGTTGGGCAAATATGTGCCTTTCAGAAAACAATGACATTTTTCTATGGTATCAATTGACCTAGTTACTGCACTCCAGATATGCTAAAGGTATTTTCATTTTAATTTGGAAATTTTTCTTAGTTTAATTTCAAAAACTACATATGTTTCTACCAGGCTTAAAGAAAAGCTGAAAAAACTTTAACTGGGGTTCAAATAATGGACAATTACATGTAGTAAAATGAAATTGAGGGGGTAAATGTTTTGATAGGAATGTCTTATTATTCTGGTGCCTTTCAATGACAAGAAATGTCAATGTCTAAGTTTCAATGCCCTCTAAACTAAAACAACAAGAATGTCAAAATACATAAAACTTATTTTTATTAATATGTGCACTATCTGGAGGGCAGTAACCAAATCACTTGTAAACTTTTTAAACTAATCTTGAAGGTACAAAACCAGTGTATTGCCCGAAAGCATCTGGGTACTTGTCCCTTATCTTCCAAACACTGCAGGAGGGAATAACCCTCCTGTCACCCACACTCAGGCGTCCATGTTGCCACAACACAAACTGTCTGTAAGCAGCATGTCTGTTGGCTTTCTTAAAGTCAGCTTCGTCATCAAAAACGAGAATGTCTTTCCTATACATTCTCTGGAGAGCCAGCACAGCCTCATCCAGAATGAGAACTCGGAAATCCTGGAAGGAACAATACATAATTTTGTTGATAGGCAAACACCCCCTTATCATAAATTTAATTTTTGTCATTGACTTGACACCTTTCAAGTAATGGGTTCTCTTTTTATTAATGTCTAGTTTTATTACTATCAAAAAACTCAACAACCTAAACAACTGCAAAGCTGCTTTTGGAAAGGGCATCTGATAAGCTAAATATTTAGTCCATTTACCTCTGTTCAGCTGTCTGAATTAAACATTCTTCAGTGTTGAGATTTACTTGTTCTTCACTTTTTAAATATCAATGAGGTAGAGTATAACATGCAACCTCCCTACATGTGGCCACAAACTAAGTTAACTGATATTAATGATCATACAAAGAAAATCATTTGAATGAAAACATAATAGCTTTTGCAGTGTTGTTAGTTGGTATTGCCTTACAACAAAAGTACCACTGGGAATAATATAAAATACTTACTGGTAATAATGAGACACAGTGCTCTGGCATCATGCCACAACAAAGTCTCTCAGCCTGTGTTGGCATCTCTCTGCAGTGACTGCAGATGCACCACTCTGGTGCCTCCTGCCCGGCTGGTGGATGGAAACCACCTGATTGAATCTCTTGAGGCTCAAAAACATCAAGAATTAAGGAAGGGCTTTTCTCCATTGCCTCGACAAGCAAATCCCTCATCCTGTCTACTGACATGTCTTCCAAAGCATTCTGAAAAAAAAATGATTGTGTGAATTATGTGTGTAAAACATTACAATTTATGTATCAAAGTTGGCAGTTTCTAAAGATGTCAGTCTAGTTCTGGCATTTCACAGGATCACGGATTAAACAAACTGTGAGTGGGATTGATTTCACAGAAATAATGTGTTACATACGAAAGAAACTTTGTATCTATGATTACTTTACTCTATTAGAAAAAATTACCCTGAAACGTTCCTTTCTTGTCTCTAGAATATGAAGGGCCTCATCCGCCCTATTCTTTCCCCCCACTCCTAACTGCCCACGTCCTCTGCCTCTAGCCCTTCCTTTCCCCTTTCCTTGACCTCTACCTCTTGCCTGACTTGATGCTCTCCCCTTGCCTCTACCTCTGTAACCCCTTCCTCTTGGACTGGGAGACCCTCTGGCTGGCAGACTAGAGATATCTGATGAAGGTGAAGACTGAAGAAAAAACATTCTTTTAGTAATTTGGAAGTATTGTACACAATATCTAGAAACCAGTAAAATGCTTCTAACTTTACTTATGTGCAGCATGTGAACAGTC
This sequence comes from Cyclina sinensis, assembly GCA_012932295.1. Lineage (NCBI taxonomy): Eukaryota > Metazoa > Mollusca > Bivalvia > Venerida > Veneridae > Cyclina > Cyclina sinensis. The sequence goes on along the minus strand of JAAONU010000009.1, from coordinate 6,013,954 downwards.
ATTTTAAGACAAAAAATACTATTCAACTGCACATTATTCCCAGTAACCATATTATGATAAAATGTCAATGAAGACTAAAGGGCTGCACTATTTTTATTCAATACTTACTTGTTCAGCTTTCACCAATTGCTTCAGAATAGTTTCTATTGATACCATTTTTTTAAATGTTTCCGACTGTTTAGGCACTTTAACTTAAGAACTGCACATTGGACAAGTAAAGTTATGACATATCAGCATTGACTACTGTTGACAGTTGATACACAATGCAAAGTTGCATCACCAGGTCAACTCTCAGCAGGGTCTTTCTTTGAAAGACCAAAGAAAAACCCTGCTCTCAGTCAAATTTCGTCATTCTTTAAAAAAATGAATAAAAACAGATTTATTTTTGAAAGTTCAGCTTCATATCCTTCATATCGAAAAGTGTCACTCTGTGTTATTCCGAACACTTGTCGTGTACTGACTACTGTACGTTATACCTTGAATTTGAAGAAGAAATTATTTGACAGATGGTGAGGTAATTTGCGCAGCTTCAGTTTTTCTGAAATTGTCAACGCAATTACCTCTCGTTGCGTTATGCCCTCATGTCTGTTAATTCATCGACTTTGTAATAACTTACACAAACCATACTTCAATTAAATGACTGAGAAACATATCTGTAAAATTTCTTACCGACGCAGTGGTAGACATTTTGTTGTTGTTTCAGAAAGTGTGTAGTTTGACGTCATCATTTCCTGCGGTTTAATCCGATAGCGAAAACATACGGAGAGTCTACGGAAAACTCCGTAAAAATGCCGAATGTACATTCGGAATATACATGAGCGTGTTGTTTTGTAAACAATGATGAGAAGTTTACCAATAATTCTTTCGCATCCATGGCGTTTTTGAACGTTTTTCCCTCGTGATAATATGCATAATACATAATTACATAAATCTGTTACACATACTTGACTTTCCTTTCGAAAACAAATATTGATGTTGCTGAGGCTTAATGGGACTTTAATTTGATAAAGCGGAATAACTCTAAAAAAAGGCAAGGTAGAGTTATTGCACTTTCACACTGCACTACCTACCAATGTGCTCTGTCAGTGTATGAAGTTTGAATAAAATCCCTCAAGTAGTTTTGGAGTTATGCTCCGGACAAAATTGTTTCGGACGGACGGACGCACAGATGCACGGACACACGGACGCACAGACGGACGAAGGGCATTTCTAATATCCCCTCCGCCTTTGGCGGGGGGATAACAACCTGGGACCCCAGTTTATATAGTTACTGATTGGAAACTTTTTTGCTTTTCAAGGACTCTGTGACCTTTGACTTGGTGACGTGATAAACTACAGGGGTCATCTATTGGTCATGACCAACCTACTTTCTAAGTTTAAACAAACAACCTGGATCCAAGGGTTATGTAGTTATTGATTGGAAACCGTTTTGCTATTCAAGGTCAATATGACCTTGACCTTTGACCTGGTCACCTGAAAAACAACAGGGGTCATCTGATGGTCATGACCAACCTACATACCTAGACTGAGGAAGGTGGGTCAAAGGGTTCTGTAGATATTGATCATAAACCAAAGTGTCTGACCGACCAACCGTAATTTGCCAAACTATATGCCCCCTCATTTTCAATGGGGGGCATAAAAACAAATGCTGTGCCAAAATTTGGGAAAATATATTACATATATTAACTGAATTCGTGGAAGGTTTCTATATTCTCTGTATATACCTGATTTCTCCATCCTTGTTTCTTTTCAGTGGTCTGTCTACATGATAGTTGTGGTCAATGGCAGCCAGTCTATTTCGTATCTTGTAAACGGGTGGGGAATATGCAAATCTTTTTGCGCAATACATCAGAATAAGCTGATGAAAAACCTCAAGTTCTGAAGTACTTCTGAAAGTGGTATAAAATAAACCAGTAATGTTACTGAGCATCAAAGAAATCAGAACATCTGAATTAAAATTTGTTTTTCCAGTTTTACTTCCGGTACTACTTTCATCAGAAAGAAACAAGAACTGTCACAGTAAGATGAAAATTCCCCCGAAAGTGGTGCTTTCATCTGAGAACCAGTCATTCAGGGGTCAAGTTCAAATAAATATAGGTCAGTGGGAAGGCCTTGTCCAAAGGTGTGTGGTGTCCTAGTATGAAGTAAATGTACTTACTAATAAGAAAGTTATTGCAAATGTTAAAGTTTTCGGACATACTGACGGACGGACAGTTCAAAAACTATATGCCTCCCTTTGGGGGCATAAAAAATACAGACATTCTGTAATGAAACAAACAAGATTTACAAATAGGGTTGATTCTATACAACAGGAGCTATCCATATAACTGCACAATTGTATATTCATATTTGTTGATGTTATAATTTGAGCCAGTGACTGAAAGAAAGATACTTAAATTGCAACCAATAATCAGATAACAAGGGCCTTGAGTCATGACTAAGAAATATTATGGAGGCTCACACATCCATCAAATAAAAAGACTGGGCCCTTCTCTCTCATTTTTTTAAATTGAAGAGCAAAAATACCTGAAGTTCAAATAGTAATGGACCTTTCCAAGTAATCTTTTATCAAGCATAACTGCTTGAAGTTTCTCCAGAACCTTTTTGTCCTCAGATGGGGATAACCACTGTTTGCTTCTCTCTTCTTCTGGATCAAGTGGGTCATGTAAACACTGATTGATGCCAGTACCATGTGACAATACCCATTCGTGCTGGTTGGTAATGTGATGAAGCAGACTACGCCATATGCACTGAAAAGGATATGCTTCTTAGTAAACAAGTCATTATTTATGATTTACCATGAACACCTGACAAAAATTGATCTTTGATCTACTTGTTGTTACAATCCCATCAGTGACTGACATTTCATTCACCTGATTTTGTAAAAAATATTTACTACCATTTAACTTACAAACTTAATAACACTGGATGGTAGTTTTAAGTAAAAAGAAGTGAATGATACAGTACTTGCTTCTAAGTGTAACATGCTTTCATAGAACTTTTACTGAAAAAAAGACATAACCTACCATGAACTCTAGATAGTTTGTGGCCTTGCTGCAAGAGAACCAGAAGTGATTCAGAATATCACGCTGCCAGTTGACCAGAATTCTGTTCTCCTTTTTCTGGGCAACCTGAAAAAAGTATTTCACAACCCCTCAGGTTCTCATTTTTGTTGACTGTTTGAAGTGTCTTTTTCAATAACTCATTATATAAATATATGTTCTAATTTCCTCTGTACTTTTTGGCTTTGTAGGTAGGCTGTGTTTTCTGACTGTAGCTATTCCTGAGATGCCTTTTTCATTTTTTTCTTCTTACACTAACTAAGTTATGGTTAATGCTTGGCATTTAGAATGGACCTTTTGAGCTGTTGACTATGATCAGATCACAGCTATACAGAAGCAATAGAATATGTTCTAAATGTTCTTTCTGAGACCAGGTCAATCTAATTGTGTACTGATTTATATGGCAATGTCTTTACTAACCCCATTTCATTCTTATGAAAAAATGAAAAAGTTGTGGCATGTCTGCAGAAGGAACACATTACATCTGAACATTAATAATCCACATAAATCTTGTAGATAACACTTCAATAGGGGTTGAGATAAAACCAGCAATTTTCTTTTTATAATTGTAAAAACACAAGTATCCCAAAATTCATGTTTAATATTTATATATTCTTGTAAATAGAGAAAACCAAGAAAAATACCTTCATTATTTTCTTCCCTAGGTTTTTGGCTGCATGCCAAATGTCATGTGAATGTTTGATGTGTCCATAAGTTGACTCTGAAAATGAAACAACTAAACCCATTTATTACAACAACTACTACTGTGTCAAGAATTTTTTTAGAAATTTATATTATAAATCAACTGATAGTAAATTTCCAATTTATTCTGGATAATGCTAGTATTCTGTACAAAAACAGCATGAAAGTACACAAGGTTTCTCATTGGCTTTTTAGGTTAAAGGCAGTCTGTAAGATGTTTTATAAAACATACATGTTAAATTAAAAAAGGAAATTTTAGGAGATACTGTCATTAAACCTGGTAACAGACAGATCTGTATGCAAATGATTATGCAGTTGTCAATGTTGGGTTTGAGGTATATCAACAGTACAATATACTGAAAGGCATATCATTTTCTATCAACAGTCGACAGGAAGTAACACTTCTAAAATGAAAGAGACAGCATATTATTTTCTTCTGTTTTTCATAAAGTTAATGTTTGCACAACAGCTTTGTTATCCTTCTTTTACACATCACATCAGATAAATTCCGAACTTGGTCTGAGAATTAAAAAAAAAGAGATGTCTTTAAAGCATATGTGCCCCCCTAGTGCCTTATCCCTAGAGGGTGCTATGAAGTTTTCAGGAGCTGGGACCAATCATTCTATAGTTATTGTTCGGAAACCATTTTGCCATTCAATATCACTGTGACCTTGGCATTTCTCCTTATGATCTGAAAAACTAAAGGGCTCATGTACTGGTCAGGAACAACCTATATACCATGTTTCAGGAACATGGGCCTAAGAATTCCTCAGTAATTCAACAGAAACAATTTTGCTTTTCAAGGTCACTTTGACCTTGACCTTTGACCTGGAGACCTGAAAACTGTAAGGGACATGTACTGGCCATGACCAACCTACACACTCAGTTTGAAGAATTTGGACCCATGGTTCTATAGTTATTGATCAGAAACCGTTTTGCTTTTCCAGGTCACTGTGACCATGACCTTTGATGTTAAAAACTACAGGGGTCATTTACTGGTCATGACCAACCTACATACCAAGTTTGAGGAAGGTTGGTACAAGGGTTTTCTCTAGATATTGATCGGAAATGAAGTGCCCCCTCATCTTCAATGGGGGCATATAAAATAATTAAAGATATATACCACAGTCTGAATAGCTCCAGTAGGGCTGTCAATATGAAATAATGACAGCCATATTTCTCAATGAAAGTTTTACTGAAGGCCAGATTGTTCAATGTTTAGATGATTTAAATGTAAAAGCTTACTCATGACTGCTCCTATCCCTAAGTGGGCATCTGTCACAACTTCCTTGACAGGGATTCCTTTATCAAGAATTTCTTGCATGGCTCTAGTAAAACCAATTTTTTCCATATTAGTTGACTTGAGCTCTGTTGTCCTCTTGTCTAGCGTTTGAATTGTTAGAATCTTTTTGCTGTTTTCCTCCATCAAGGTATATGAGCAGTACTGAGCTGAGTGACCAGGTGAATCATTACGCCCATCACCTGTGATTTAAATATATAAAACTCATTGAAACAATGGGGGGGGGGGAGGGGGTTAACCCTAAACTCACCTTTCTTCTCACATAACCTATATCTGAACATGACCTTGAAATAATAAGACACACCAAGATAAAGTAATATCCTGTGATTGAAAAGTAAATTATAAATCGTATGTAACTAAGCTGAATCAAGTCCATGCCTATTACAACTCTTCTGCAGGGAGTATAATTAACTCTGCATATAAAATTTATAAATAATAAAATTGCATCATTGGGAACAGACAGCTGAAATTATTGTTTTAAAAATAGAAGAAGCTAATATGTAATTTTCTTTTAAGCAGCTAAGAAAAGACTGGGCAGATATCCCCCTACATAAATGTCAATATCTGATTGCATGTACATATATGTACTGTCTTCCGGTAAGCATATCTATCTATTAATATGCTTACTAGACTTTACAAACACTACAATCTTGCTTACCTAACACAATCACATCTGTATCCTTAAATGAGTTCAGCACCTCAGTTTGCTGTTCCTCCCAATAACTATTTACAGTCGGTACAATGTAACATCTCTGAACATTGTGGAAGAAGGTGGCAGATGGGAATTTCAAATTCAAATGCTGAGCCCACATCGCTAAAAATTTATTTCGGAAAAATTAAGACTGTGAAGGTTGCAACTGAATGACACAAATGCATTTCCAAAGGGAAATCTTGCATGTTATTGCCAGTTATGCAATCCTATCAGGAATAAATTATGGCTTTACTCACAGCACAGCTGTTATTTCAAATTCTGGTACATAATCCGGATCATCTTCATCTGGATCTTCAATGTCTGACATCAGAGACACATCAATTGACAAGCTGTTAACAACAAGGATCATAGAGTTACATGGCCTATCAAAGTAAAATTCAATTTAAAGAAACTGACAGTGATCTCATGAACTAATGTTAAAATACATGTACATGTAATATATTTTTACCAACATAATCAACTTGCAACATTGTTTTGTTCCCACTGAATACAGCTGTAATAAAAGAAATATTTTTGGCTAATCTGGTCAAGTAATAATTTATTTACAATGTATAATTGTTTTCACTTAGAACTAACAGATAGTTACATACACAGGAAAAGATTACTTTGGAAACTGTGGTGTTTTGTAAACAAACTATTAAAACTCAGCAATGCGAGTAAATATAGGTATATAACTTACTTAATAGGATCAACAAAAGATGATGAAGCTTTCTGGAAGATCTGACGTCCAGTGCTAGTGGTTTTCACTTCCTTTACCTTTCTGATTTCTTCCGCTGACAGAGTTGATTCACTGCAACTGGTACCAATAAAACTTAGGTTACAGGACTTGTTGTCACTGCTTAATGTTAGAACTTTAGATGCTGAATCAATTCCATTTTAGGTACTTAAGAACTAAAAAAAAATTTTTTAAAGTAAAATATGCACAGAACACTCACTAGAATTCTAAAATTCACGCATCTGCTTCAATGCTTTGATTGTATGTACATGTACACTTACCTGAAATTATCTTCATATAAATGAGTTATCAAACATTGATATTGAATAAGATGAACAAAAACAATGACTTAAATCAATACAGTTTAACTATAAAAAAGTTGCAAAATTATCCATTACATTCATGACTACAAAACAATTTTCTTGCAAAAAATCTTTTTATTTCTCTAGAAATATAATTCCAATTTTTTTTTACAGAAAATTGTTCTAGTACCTGTCTGTAGTTTCGGCAACAGAAATCTCTGACACCATTGGACTTTCCATTTTCTTCTGTTTAAATTGGAATTTAAACGGAGTTGAGGTCACCTTACTAGTACTTGAAGGTTGTGGTGCAGCAGGCTGAGGTCTGGACAAGAAACTAAAAAGAATATAATGAATGAATGAATAAATTTGCACTTGACAGAATCTAACATGATTTGATCTTATTAGAAGTGTGAGACAAATTATCACTACAATCAATACATAAGACAAATTGCCCAAAGAAACGTTAGTCCATTATGGAGATCGAACCAACAAGTCTTGGATTATCTAGTGCTGGCTTTTAGTCGAAACTGCCCTAACCCAAGACTTTTCCAAGAAATAAGCTGAATTACAATGCTGTAAATATTCTGTGTCCAAACTATGTAATGTACAAAATGTCTGTGATCTATTCTCAAAAACTGAACAGCAACTGTCCTGATAGTTAGTGGGAGCTCTTACTATTCCAGCTACATATACTTAGCAAAATCTTACACAAGTTTGATTCCCTTTTCTTATGGTTTTAAGGAATAAAATCAATATCAAAATTATTTCAACTAAATCTACATTACATGTGGTTCAAAACATATTTGGTAAGAATAATGGAATAATAAATGATGATAATATTTCGAAATTACAAGTAATGATCATCATTTATGACATGAGGACCTTTTAACTTGGGTCCGTTTTGACATGATACGTCCAATGCTCTTACATCTACCTCATTTAGATCATGAGAAATAATATAAAGTTTGTGTAGATTCAATATGTAATGTTCATGGGTAAAACAATTCATAAGAAATCATAAAAAGTATGAGTAGATTCATTAAGAAGAAATATTTTCATGAAATAAATTTTAAACTGACAAACTCTTCAAATGCATGTGTAACACAAATTGTGTAACATATTCCTATATTTTCTTCTTATGTGTACTTAAATAATAAAGAACATGAAAGTTACAGTTTTAAAAATATATTACATGACAAAAAGCAGGTGTAGCCATGTGAAAAGGATATTCTAATATATGACTGACTTCAATTGCCTGTTGCTTTTTTAATGAAAAAAGTTCGAAATAGGGTTTCAGTCATGACAGCTAGTATTCCTGTAGTTGTAAATGATCTACACAAACCCTATTGCTTTATCTATTGTTTATAGGTGTACATTGTTACGAAACATCTGAGTACGAAACCTAATAAATCATCTTTCTACAAATTCATGTTTTATCTCATTTATCGTGTTTGTTACAGTTTGCATTTTTATACACCTTAAGATCCCTCACCGACAGTACAAACTGGACAACACAAACACATTACAAACTAACAGTTGTAGCGAATACAAAATGTTGTCTTACTTGTCTAAGAGAGTTTTGGCAACATCAGCGTGAGTTTTTAACCCAGATTCGTTTTTGAACTTCATCCAACGCTCAAATTGTGTCCCAATAGAGATTCTGTTTAAATTCGACTTCTTTACTCTTTCAGCTTTCCTTCTTTTCCTGGTCGATTCTGTTAGAGCAGGCCCTCTTCGTTTTCGTTTTTCAGGTGTAGCTTGTGTTTTGACATCCATTTTCTTCGAATTCTCGTTCAGATGACGTCATCTAGTTCTGCGTACTTCCGAAGTTTACAGAGTATCGCGGACCGACTACGGAAACGCGTGCCGATGTCTAACGAACTGACTTCGGAAATTCTCGCTTATGAATTTTGTAAACACAATCAGTATTTTGACATCCATCCGAAATACCAATTTGGGTTTTTCAATAAGTAATATCGAGACAAGTAACAGGCATTGGAAAATGAGACGTGTTCATTCTGTATCATTTCATGTTTGAAGCAATTTGTAAAATTTCCGTTGTCATTTTTGAAACGGAAAAATAATGTTTTTGAGAATGAATGGGACTTTAAGTAATAACCTTGGACGGTCTTTCTCTCTTGGGGCTTCTGTGAATTATTTTCGAGTGGCCTAGAGCAAAAGCAATCGCTCGACAATGCCCGACGTAATCATGATTTGCCCAAGTTGTTTGACTGACATAATAAGTCTATGATAACTTCCTGAAGCATAAATTGTATAGACAGACAACTTCAAACGTATAAGACTCCTAATACCCTACCTCCACTCTGAAGAGACTGAGTATTCAGTTCCATTAATTTGTGTAGGATTGAGATATTTACACTGAAGGACATGGGTTCAAACCCCACTCAAGCCATTCTTTTTTTCTCCAGTTTTTAGCAGTTTTACATTGTTTTGGTTTTACAGCAGTAACTTTTGCAAAATTCAAATTCAATTTCTTTCGTTTTGCATATATAATTTAATTGTTACAAAGCTTTTCAACATGGTAAATTGATGAAAATCGGGTATTTGTGATTCCAGTTATTAAACGGTAAATGTCATGAGAGACAGGGAGAGAGAGACAGAGACGGAGACAGTCAGACAGACAGACAGACAGATAGATAGATAGATAGATAGATAGATAGATAGATAGATAGATAGAGACAGACAGACAGACAGACAGACAGACAGACAGACAGGCAGACAGACAGACATACATACATACATACATATATACATACATATGTATGATTTGGAAAGAAAAAAAAACGAATGTCGGCCGATCATAGTTATATAAAAATCTTGATTTGCACTTATGTCTGTAATTTGCAAAAATAAATGTTATACAGTATTTATATCAGATACTGTTATCTCATTGTATCTCCTAGCTTTAGAAGTTTCTTATAACTTTTTTATTTACTGAGTCAAAGATCTATCAATTTAAACATACTTGGTCTTATCGAACATTTCTTCGGGAAATATAATTTCATATTTGACATACGATACAGTGAAGTAAATTTATATTGAAGATAAAATGATAAAAGATACCATCCAATACCCCAATTCATTACAGTTAATCTGTATTAAAATTACATGGAAATTATGCACTTAAAATACAACAGATGGTAAAGAAAATCGAAAATCGCGCCATTTTCTCCGTCTGTCCGCCATTTTATTGGTTCCTTGCCATGTAAACTATTGATATTGGTAAACTCGCAGTGAATCGGTACACAATAATATAGGCCAGTGGAAGATTACAGTGGAAAATCCCCACACTGTGTACAAACGAATCTATTTTTAGACAAACGGATGAATGAAGAAAAAATTCCCACAGTTATGTTTGTTGCTATTATTTACCAAGTTGCAGAAGAAGATAAGAGGAAATTCTGATTATTTTCCAAATTATAAGGATAACCCAAGGTTAAGGTGAGTTAATTGTCGGCTGTTATTGTAAATGATGACAGGTAAAAATGTACAGTGATTCATAACAACCCATTGCTGGGTATCGTGTGTCAGGGATACCTCACTAGGTCAACGTACTACAATTTGTACAAAGGGATAGATTAGAAAACTATTTCATTTAATGAACATTTTTTTGTTAACTGACGTAATGTGTATATTTTTTCTCTTTATTAACTAGAAATTAAAAATCAAACAACCGTACATAAACCAGTATAAATATGGTTAATTAGATGTACCCTTTGTGTTTGAACTGTGTACTTAATTTTATCTCAGATAAAACGAAACAAACAGAAAGATTAAAGTGGGCAGTATTTTAACCAGAGTGGATACATTTTTTATTGATCAACTAAACAAAGATTGGCTATGTTTTAATAAAAAATGTATGGACACCGGGCAATGTTTGCTTCACTGTATATCATAACGCATATTTCAGAAAACAATTGATACATCAGTATATAATTTGCCGTTTATCAGTTTATAATTTGCCATTTATCAGTTTATAATTTGCCGTTTATCGAAAAGAGTAATATAGCTTGCATTTAAGACTCTAGTATGTATGAAGTGTTTTATGTTAATTATGGTAATGTCATATTACCAGATAAGTTAAGTGTTTTAACATGTATTTTGCACGTGCCTGGATGTGTGTAACATAAATGACTCGCGTTATATTGCGTCTAGACATTCCATTCTCTTCAGGTAAACAATCTGTGATGCAGTTGTTCTACATAGATGTTTACGTGTAAACACTAAGGCTGACCTTTTTACAAGAAACTGCAAAGCGTTATATACTATGTTATTTCATTTTAAACATTTACATGTTTAAAGCATTCACTGTTTTCTTATGAAATCGATTTTCACTTCACAAAAACCACCATAATGGAATTTTACCAGTGTTCAAAACGGAAGTTTAATAGCTGAGGTGTACTTTTTACATTGCTAAATAACGTCTTTATAATTATATTTTTGCACAAGTCATGTGAAATTAAAGTGAAAATAATTGTAAACAGTAAAAGATTTAATTTAGCAAAAAGAGAAATGTGCAGACAATGCCCGTAAATAAATTTAATCATTTTTCAGAAAAAAAATCTTTTTTTTTTGAGTTATTGCAAAAAAAAAAAAAAAAAAAAAAAAATCAAACGCATACACGTTTAATGTAAATTTACATTTGCATGACGATATGCAGGGTCTACACTGTTTGCTTAAAGAATTTTCTTCCCTATATAAAACATTGAAAATTTATACCAGAAACCCTTTTAACTGAAAATGGACTCGTTCAACTGACAAAAATGGCACTATCCATTAGGCATAAATAGGTTAATTAAAATTGTAGTAATACCTCTTTGCTAAAGTGTTATTTTCTACATCATGTCTGCGGCAATCTTTTGCATAGGAATGCAGCCCAAAAAAAACTCGGAATTCAGAGCAAAAATTGCCTTGCACTGATGACACCGGTTTTTGTGTTATGACTACTTCGCTTTGTTGAATTAATTATCAAAACTTCAAATCATTATCATTAGAAAAATTATTATTTTTTTTTTTTTTTGCAATAGACAATTGAATAAAAACGCGCAAACTGTAACTTAGCGGTCTATGTCGACATTTATCGAACATGTTTTTCAGAAAACATAAAACAGCATTAGCTAAGTTTAGATGCGGAGTAGCCCCTATCCGTTTAGAAACTGGTAGATATGAAAATATTAAAGAAGAACAACGTGTATGCCCTATTTGTAAAAATCGCGTTGAAAATGAAATACATGTCTTATTTTATTGTCCATTGTATGAACATCTTAGAATTGATATGGTAAATAAAGCCAATAATATGAATAGCAATTTCAAAGATTTAACTGATCAAGATAAACTTAAATATGTATTGTCTCGTGAACACATGTTAAAAACCAGCAGTAAAATATGTCATATGATATTGCAAGCCAGAACCGACTTTCTGTATAGATAAACCTATGTAATTTTTTTTTATGAGAACATGTTAAATTCACCTCAAAATGTGCTGTATGAGATTATACATCACAGCCAATTTTGTGTTTATACAACAAAGATGTTATATAAATAGGAATTATTCAAGACTGATTAATACCTGTGCTTCTATATGGGTTATTTTCTTTGATCTGTATTAGTTCATTATAGGTAGTATGAATCAAATTGGTTTCAGAATTACACTAAATTTGGTCTGATTTTCATAAACATAGCACATGTTGATCAGGGTTTGAATCTTTCTATAAACATTATCAGGTGAACTTCTTAAAATGTAAAATGTATAGGATATTTTAAGTACATGTATCTTTTAAACATATGTACAAAGTCATTGTTAATCAGTTCACCCCAAATCTGATCAGGGATGATAGTTGATTTTTTAAAATGTTTCTTATAGTGCGCGTTAGGGCTACTTTACATTTCTTTTTTTAAATTGTAAATACTGATGACATTAAGCCCTTGAGCTACAGACCTCGGTGGTATTAAGGTAGATAATTGCTGTCATAAACGCTAGATTTTGGAATACTATTGAAAATTAACTGGTCAAAATTTTATATCAATATCTATAATTATAGCAGTTGTTACATATTTATATGCTAGTGGAATAAGTGAAAAGTTTATGCTTAACTTACCTTCCCAAGGGAAGGGTAGAATGTTTCTCTTATAAACTATATGATAGTATTTTACTATGTTTGAAGTAATGAAAAGTGTCTCAATGAATCTGTTTAGATTGGTTTTTACATGTATATGTAATGTAATTTTACTATGTATTTTGTAATGTAACATGTTAAATGAGACAATAAACTATACAACTGTACTGTTTTTCACGAACACTCTACTAAACATAAATTACTAAGTACGATGAAAATAGGGTACTATTGTCTGACCCCATTCTCCTACAATGCCAGATAGCCAATATTGATTTAACTTGTTTAAAAACTTTTTAAAAGCAATTTCTTTTTCAAAATAATCAGCACGAAAGAAATCTTTGTTACTAAATACTTCTGAATTATAAAGGTTTTTTTTCCAAAGAATGTATTAAGTATGCTGTTTCTGTTTTCAGTCGGCGAGTAAAGCTGGCTTGTTGGAATAACAGACGAAAAACAAAAAGAAAAGTACCCAGCATTCACGAACGAAAAGTGTTCAAGTGTTTTTTCTAAGTAGAACAAAAGAAAACAGCTTACAAATATGGCCGAATTCGATTCACTTAGTTTTGCTCTTCTTATTCCGTTTGCAATTTGTTTTGCTTTAATATTTATCGTCTGCTGTTTCGCAGACGAAATTAAAGATATTTGCCGAATGCCTAGTCCTTTGCCAAGAAGCTATTTAGCGCCGGAACACCCACACGGACGCAGATACAGTAATAGACGTTCTTTACATCAGAATCGGCCTCAGATTGAAGAGGTACGAAACCTTATTCTTAGTGAAGAAGGAAGAAGTCGGAATGTATCCGAAAGTTCTACTGATTATATCGCAGCGAATAATGTGCTTGCAAACTCCGTCTCAAATTTGAATTCTTCAAGGCAAGCTGGAATGAATTTGCATCAAAATGTGATGTCATTACCGCAGACGACAGTTCTGAATGTAGGTCAGAGGTCGGGAATTCCAAATACAAATTGTGTGGTGTTGCAACCAGTAATTAACACTTGTGTTACCGAATCGTCTGCTTTTCAGAGCAAACTGCAGCCTTTGAATCAATTTGCTGCGCAGAATGCTGTGAGAAATGCAAAGTAAATATAACGATTATTTTTACAATGGATAAAAGAAAAAATAATTTTCAAATCTTTAAAACAAATAGTTTTTCATTGTCATTATTTCGATCGTTCCAAATGAAAAAATGAAATATTTAAAAACAAAAATTTATGGAATTCTAGCAGTCATGGGAGGCAAGCAGCAAATCATTTGCAATCTTTTTGTCGTTTTGATTTAAATTTTGAAAGAGCATGTTGGACAGTTTCAATATATCGAAAAGAATGACCGTTTGAATCACTGTGCATATTTGTCAAATGTCTGCATATAAAGATCCCATGAAAATAACATTTACAAAAGTAGTCAGTTAGCCACTATGTACTTGTCCTTTTATACGTCTAACGTGAATTTTATTTCACCAGCTGTCATACAACTAAACAACATTTTGGGACTTTGTATTTCATTCTGGCGTTTATATTCTCCCCTAGGGCATCCGTTAAGTTTATTAGAATTACAGCTGCCACAGGTATCCTGTCGTTCTACTTCCGTTTTGCTGTCGTTTTTTTACTGGATGTTACATCCAGTTAGTGAAAATATTGAAGATCTGTAGATATGTTATTGTGTGTATGAGCAACGTTATTACATGAATTTTAATCATGTTATTTTGGTATATTTTATTTTTTACAAGTGAAATAAGATCTGTCGCTTGTTAAAGAATTTACCGTTTGAAGAGGTGGGAGGGGGGGTTCTTCCTATTGTAAAAACCAAGCTTAATTAGGCCTAAATGTTCGAAATAGAATATGAAACCCAGTAATTTTAGTATTATCTTGGTATTTCAATTTTAGATATCTATTTATATAATTAGCATAACATCCAGTTTAGATAATTTATCATATCATTGTTTGTTGTCTCCATAAGAATATTCTTTATATTAGTATTATTATTATATATTATAATTAATATTATTATTATAATTATGTAAAACGTGTTATTTTGCTATAAGTATTTCCTCAAATACTTTAAAAATATATTTTGTTCTACACCTTATAAACGTCGTCTTACTAATGGCACAGTGGATCACAAACACGCTTTCATGCAAACTTATTGGGAACAACTTCTACACCATGTACACAGCGCTTTTTTTCTGCAGTACCATTTTTATAAATGATGCTTGCTGATTCTCATGAAACTTTTTCGATTACCATGTGACTATTTCTGGTAATTTCAATTAAATCAGTTGCATGCAAAAAAACAAACAAAAAAGAAACAAAAATAGAAAAGAAAAATACAATCCCCCACTCAAATAACTTTTATCAAGTGATGGATTGTTATGACGTCGGTATTGATAAAAACATTAATAATTATAATTTAAGTAAAAGAACACAAATATGATTAAAATACGTTCCAGTAAAAAGGCATTTTGGCTTAAATACAATGTACATCTGACCATAGTCAGCCTTATTGAAGGCGTTCAGTTGCTATGACGACTGTGTACATTCAGCGAAAAAAAATCTGTCAAGCCAAGTTATGATATGTAGGAGAAAGCATCTTGCACTTTCATATTGATCAGCCTTAATGCACACATTTTGTTTGACTAATTTTTCTATTTTATTATGTTAAGTTTACTCATTATTAGTTTTTATTCATTATATTATATTTTCATAAGTACAATCACATGAGCCGTAATATTTAAACTGCCTGGTATAAAAATAGAAGTAGCAATAACATAAGCTTTGAAATAACCAAATTTAACCATTTAACCACGGATGCTTGTAAAACATGTGCGCATGAAGCATAAAATTTGGAGTTTTTTTTGCACGTGCACATTCTTTGTTAAGTTACGTAAAAAAGTATAAATAAATAAAAAAGTATTGAAAAATATATAAAAAAAAACCCATTTCGATAACCGTTCCATTTTTAGCGGATCCCTCTGATATTCCATTCATAGCAGTACTTAAGATTATTTCACTTAAATTACATTTAAAAGAGAGCAGGATTTCCAAATCATGTAATTAATTTGCATTTTGTACTGATTTATAATATTTGTAGCAAATTGTCCCTGTACACTGAAGGAAACACACTTTTATGAGCATAATGTTAAAGTTTTTTTAAGGAACATACAAAGTGTGTGTACCAAGTGTGTGTACAAAGTATCTTCAGATTACTGTTTTCCGGAATGTGCTCTATTTTGTTCCATTGGCTTGCCTTAAGTAAATTTACATGATTAAAGTTGAGATACTTATTTTAAATGTTCAAAACTATTTTTATATATTATAGAAAACAAACATGAACAAGCCTTTTTTATAATGGTGATGTCCATTTTTTTTGCTGTAAGCAACAGTTACATTTGGCCGATTTGTCCTTACAAGAATCAATAAAAAATCCAAAGTAAGGTTAAGCAAAATAGTAGTCGCTGTACAAATCATCTCCTTTTTCGTCATACTGTCTATGTTGTATAATATATTTAGTGTATTACTTCGTTTATATTTTCATAATTTTGTTTCCTCCTTCAAGTCCTTCTGGGTGAATATGAGAAATATAAAATGAAGTCGATGCGTTTTTTTCAATAATTTGTTACCAGAATGTGAAACTTTCTGGGTGGTAAAGGTGATAGATGGCAACAACAAGTAAATAATAAGTAAATAACTGTGCATTACACTCTGTGCACTGTAGCATTGTTTGTAAAAGTGTGAAATTGCAAATACTTTAAATATTAATTTAATATAAATCTATTTATGTAAATTTTATGACGGCAACAAGCGAAACGCACTGAAAGTTACTATATGTAAACAGGCAGAAAAATGATTATTGGTGATATTATCAGAATATCGTATCTGATGCAAAGCTTAATAAAGATATCATTGTGCATGACAAAGTCAAAGGAATTTTACATTGATGCATTATCACTGAAAAAAATTGAAATTATTTATTCATCATTATTTTTAATTACTTGTGTACTGTCTCCCAAAAAAGACATGCTCCTCTAGAAGTAGCCAGACTGTATTCAGTTTATTCTGGTATGAACAAAAATGTTTTTAACATCATTCTCAGCTAATACAATTAACAGAGTTTAACTTTTTTGTTCTTAAAACCGAGAATACAAATAATTCTCTCACAAGAGAGATGTTACCGTTGGAAAATATCACATTTTATTTAATAAACTAGTGAAACAAAGATTTTTATTGTTTCTTACTAGTATACAAGCAGCTTAGGTGTGCCAACGTAAAACAACAAAGACATTCTGCATTCGTATCAAAACAGCTAAAATAAAAGAAAACAGGATTTAAAAAAAATTGATTTTGTGCAAACGATATAAAATATATTTCAAACGATTAAACAAAATAAAGTGAGTTGTTTCCTATTTAAATGGAACAGTTACATTATATATTTGCATTTTATATTGTTTAGAATGACACGCGTGAGGTATTCTATGCAACAATTACTTAGGGAAAGAAAAGTGATATGAAAGCGAGATAAAATATTCATTTGGCATGCATGATAAAATCAGCACGCGCAAGTACCCGGGCAAAACCTTGCAATGTGAACAGTTTTAATTGCAAAAACAAATTAACCGCCTGGTTGATAAGTTTAGTTGAAAAGAAGAAAATGACGCATGACACTCATAAAAGAGAGAGACAAAAAACATAAAAATTCTCACAATCATGTTTTTGTTTTTGGACGTCACGGTTTTGACTAACTGCAGTAGATCCAGATGTAAAGCTCCGTGCCAGGAATAAGAGTGGCGTGTGTTATAAATACAGGCTTAATATGCTGATTTTACTTCTGACTAGATAATTTAACAGCTGTAAATGTTTTTACTAGCGTGATCGAATTTTTTAATTTTTATTGTTAAAAATATATTGCAGTAGCCTATCTCAATGTAATGAAAAAATAAAAAATAAAAAGAAAGAGCGTCTTCAGGATCAATCCGGTCTGGCAGTCAAAATTTACAACTGAAGTAAATCATAGATTTATAAAATAGCATATATATTTTAGATATTTTCATAACGTACAATTATGTTCCACAGTGACTTTTCTTTTGTATTTCACACCTTGTTTACTGTGTTATATTACATATCAAAATTAATTATGATTTTTACTTGAGAGCATTCTATACAGATTTTGAATTATGGGAAATAGCCAAGCATGCCGTGGTTTCCATTTGAACTGTTATTTATCATAACATTTGTCATTTTCAGTCAAGTTATAGATGAAAGAATAGCGTCAAAAACTGTTTATATCTTCGAAAACACATAAAAATAACCCATAATTTTAAAACTTTAACTTCGACCACAACGTATTGGTTGTTCAAACATGCTTTGGTAACTTAACTAAAAAAGGAACATATATCTGCCATTCATTTGCAATAGTTCAGTATAATACTCTTTCAAAACAGTCTTTTAAAAAAAATCAAGTGTAAGTTTTCTAAAACATTCAGTCTACACATCATGAGACAGCAGATTCTCTTTCTAAATACGTTTTAATTTTAGGTTATCTGATAGCAATGTCCTTTTGTAGTATCTCTTTTCTGGACAATATGTGTTATGTTTGTTTACAAAAGAATGTCTACACAATGAATACAATTTATAAATCACAATAATATGAAGTATAGTTATAAAAATATTTCTTCATTAAAGCCAATTTATTATTTAGAGAGACAGACACTTTGAGCACATTAGAGTTCTAATTTTGTTATTTATCACGAGAAAGCGTAACGTTATGTAAGCGGACTATATCTACTATTTTCATAAAGTAAACTCAGGTAATTACAACAACAACTGCATCATTAGATTACACTTTGTACAATTTGAAAGAAAAAATGCAGTTTATCAAAGCTGGTAGTGTGAACTCGTTCAAACAAGTGTTAATTTAAATATAAAAGACATAGAAAAGGTACAAACTTCTAATTTTTGCTATGTGTACTTTTCGTGTACTTAACTCTTATCAAACTTTAAAAGAAGAAAACATATATCTTTTGAAAAGATAATATTTGTAGGTTAGTATATCACCTTCTCAAGGTAACTTAGTACGGTTAAAGTGCCCTGTAACATGTATGAACCAAGATTCTTTTAGATAAGCATGCACTTTTGCATACGAGCCATTGTAGGAGGGGTGATCAAAAGGTTCGTGGAAAATGTTTAACTTGTTTTCGTATCTGATAGTCTTAGATCACACATAACACTAATGCCACTACTTCAGTTTTTATCTCTCTTTACGACAGTTGTACATGTCCAAAATTAATACTTAAAACAGACAATATATGGCGATTCTATGAATAGAGATAGGTCTATTGTTACACGGATATACCCCTGAACCTTTTTTTTTTCAAAGACATGTTTTAAAGGCTGCAGCTTGAATTAGTGTTAAAAAAATACGATCTGAAATTTGGTTTTAGCGATAGAACCTACCAAAGAGCAATTAGGTTTGAATTCTATCTTGTAATGGAATTAAGTCTTTCTGGACTAGTGACCGCTAATACGTGAAAACCATTTTTTTAGATAAATTAGTTTTCTTATTTTTCCAAGTTCAGTTTCTGCACGTGTTTGTAGCTTCGTATTTGCAGTGTTTTCTTCACCCATTTGGAAAATAGGTAATTCTTTAAACTCAAAATGCAAATTGATTTATAGAACTTAATTTAAACGCTGACTTTATCGTAATGCTATTTCTTTGGTTTTGTAATCAATTTTTTTGATGAAAATGAATTTAATTTTCAAATTTCGTGTGTTTTGAATGTCCCGTTTCAAGATTACGTTTTTTTAACATTCGTTTCTGTTAAGAATCAGTGTTATCACTCTTTCTTTGTACTTCATATTAAGGTTAATGATAAGGCCTCCAAGAATGGGAATTCATCTATATCCTTTGGCAAGAAGACGAGTATTTGTAAATTAATTTGTTTTTAGTCTAGTGAGAAAATAGAGCTTACTACATTTACTACTTCTATCGCAGTGTCAGATTGTCCACAAAAGTCCAACGTCTATGAATTTGCGTGAAATAAAATCGACATAAATAAAAAGGGACAAGTATCTGAAATGATACAGTATTCAGCTTTTGCAATAATTCTAAAAGGGCTCGGTTCTATCAAACTTACGTGAAGTTTCCGTTTTAACTTAGTGCTCAGACTGTTACGAACACCTTATTTAAGGATATTTTTTTTTTCTATGACAGATTCAAATATTGTTTATTGAGAAAATCATTATGTCGTTGTCAAAATGAAACTAAAACTAAATCCTTATACGATAGATTTTCTTGAACGTAATGGCTGTTTGTTTATTGATAAGATTATGTTTGAAACCTGTAGAAGAAGTAACATCTGTAAAGGTAAAAAAAAATCCTATAAGCAATCATATAAATGGAGGTAAATAATGAATATATTTATATCAAGTATTACAACTTACGTTAAACTGGTGTATTGATAATCATCTGA
This sequence comes from Cyclina sinensis, assembly GCA_012932295.1. Classification (NCBI taxonomy): domain Eukaryota; kingdom Metazoa; phylum Mollusca; class Bivalvia; order Venerida; family Veneridae; genus Cyclina; species Cyclina sinensis. Next base: position 5,993,561 of record JAAONU010000009.1, on the reverse strand, counting down.
AAGTATGTCCCCTTGTCGCATATATCTGAAATGCAACATTAAGTTTTACTGAGGATGATTAGAAATTCGAGAATCTTGAAGTTTGAATAAAATAGCACTAGACAAAAATAGTAAAATAATGACTTGGAACGCAGCGATCAAAGTAATGAAAATTTATTATTGACAACAGCACGCAAAGAAGGATACGGGTTATCTATTTCATAAATGCAAGGTTTGTAAATGTGCGTGTGGTAGAACAGACATCCATTTTATAAACTGGAAAAATATAAATATCAGCAGTCATGCAGACATTTTGTTGTCATTTTATCCGTGTTTAATATAGATAATTCCTATATATACTGTGAGGGTTTTTTATGTACTGAACAAGATGTTTTCTTTCATAAAAGCAAATGGTTCTGACAAAAGTTAAAGTTGAAAATAAGCAAACTGAATAAACTGCGATGAAATATTTTAGCTCGACTATTCGAAGAATAAGGAGGGCTATAGTTCTCGCCCCGGCGTCGGCGTTGGCTCATGTTAAAGTTTTTCGGCAAGGTAACATTATTCACCTAACCCTTGCAGGTATAGCCCTGAAACTTACAATACTTGTTTATCACGAGCTTACTCCGCTAACAAGAGGGGGTTACTGTATCAAGCATTTTGTGTGAATTAAGGCCCCTTTTCGACTTAGAAATTGGTTAAAGTTTTTCGGCAAGGTATTTCTAGTCACCTTTCCCTTGCAGATATAGACCTGAAACATACAATACTAGTTTACCCTCAAGATCTTAGTCTAATCACAAGAGCAGGTAACTGCATTTTGTGTGAATTATGGCCCCTTTAGGACTTAAAAATTAAGTTAAAGTTTTTCGGCAAGGTAGCACTAGTCACCTTTCCCTTGCAGATATAGCCCTGAAACTTACAATACTTGTTTACCATCAAGAGCTTACTCTGCTTACAAGAAGAAGTAACTGTGTCAAGCATTTTGTGTGAATTGTGGCCCCTTTTCGACTTAGAAATTTGGTTAAAGTTTTTCGACAAGGTAGCACTAGTCACCTTTCCCTTGCAGATATAGCCCTGAAACTTACAATTCTTGTTATCCATCAAGAGCTTAGTCTGCTCACAAGAGGAGATAACTGTGTTAAGCATTTGTGTGAATTATGGCCCCTTTTGGACTTAGAAATTATGTTTAAGTTTTTCGGCAAGGTAGCACTAGTCACCTTTCCCTTGCAGATGTAGCCCTGAAACTCACAATACTTGTTTACCATCAAGAGCGTAGTGTGCTCACAAGAGAAGGTTACTGTGTCTAGCATTATGTGTGAA